>CM038349.1:2755000-2935000 GCA_021464625.1 Proterorhinus semilunaris
GAGGAGGAGGAGGGGGGGGTCTGCTGAGGAGGAGGAGGAGGGGGGGAGGGTCTGCTGAGGAGGAGGAGGGCGGGGTCTGCTGAGGGGGGGGGGCGTCAGAGCCACAGGTCTTTGAAATCGGAGACATACGTTTCATTGGCCTTGCACCCCCCCACACACACGTGCCCGCTAGGCTGACGAAGTAGAGCGGGTCGTCTTGTGACCGTAGGGTCAGTGGTTCGAATCCTGATGTTTAATGACACATCAGGGCAATGTAGTCGTAGAGTACCAGAGGAGCAGCAATGAAGTGTTGTTTAGTTTAGTTTTTAATTTGAGATATGTACATTTATCATATTGACTTCATCTTCCATCCACACATCCATCTTCTTCCACTTGTCCGTTGCCGGGTCGTGGGGGCAGCTGTTTGAGCTGCACCAGCCCCTATAGCGCCCCCTGCAGGTGGTGGGTCCACAGAAGGACGGCCTCATGGTTCTAACCGGGCCTGTTGGTCTCTCATAAGGGGCTCCTGACACGTCACCTAGGACCTGTTTGCCCTGGGAGACCCTACCAGGGGCACCAAGCCCCCGACCACAGAGCTCCAGGATCATTCAGGTCAAACCCTCCCCCAGGTTAAGGGGGGGGCTACAGGAGGGGATCGACTTTATCTCCAACGGCAAAAAAAGTGGGATATATTGGGAAGAAAAAAGGGGAAAAAATTGGCAAAAATGTCAAGAAAATAAAAAAGTGAACAAAAGAATGGGGGGGGGGGGGGGGGGGGGGAGTTCTGTCAGCGACAAAGCGATTTAAATGTAGATGTTTGTTGCAAATGTTTCCATATTTGTGCTGGTTTGCAAAAAATAGTGAATGAATAAAATAGTGATGAATAAAATAGTGATGAATAAAATAGTGATAAATAAAATAGTGATAAATAAAATAGTGATAAATAAAATAGTGAATGAATAAAATAGTGATAAATAAAATAGTGAATGAATAAAATAGTGATGAATAAAATAGTGATAAATAAAATAGTGAATGAATAAAATAGTGATGAATAAATAGTGATGAATAAAATAGTGAATGAATAAAATAGTGAATGAATAAAATAGTGAATGAATAAAATAGTGATAAATAAAATAGTGAATGAATAAAATAGTGAATGAATAAAATAGTGATAAATAAAATAGTGAATGAATAAAATAGTGAATGAATAAAATAGTGATAAATAAAATAGTGAATGAATAAAATAGTGAATGAATAAAATAGTGAATGAATAAAAGAGAGATAAATAAAATAGTGATAAATAAAATAGTGAATGAATAAAATAGTGATAAATAAAATAGTGAATGAATAAAATAGTGAATGAATAAAATAGTGAATGAATAAAATAGTGATAAATAAAATAGTGAATGAATAAAATAGTGAATGAATAAAATAGTGAATGAATAAAATAGTGAATGAATAAAATAGTGAATGAATAAAATAGTGATAAATAAAATAGTGATAAATAAAATAGTGAATGAATAAAATAGTGACTGAATAAAATAGTGAATGAATAAAATAGTGATAAATAAAATAGTGAATGAATAAAATAGTGAATGAATAAAATAGTGAATGAATAAAATAGAGATAAATAAAATAGTGATAAATAAAATAGTGAATGAATAAAATAGTGAATGAATAAAATAGTGATAAATAAAATAGTGAATGAATAAAATAGTGAATGAATAAAATAGTGAATAAATAAAATAGTGAATGAATAAAATAGTGATAAATAAAATAGTGAATGAATACAATAGTGAATGAATAAAATAGTGAATGAATAAAATAGTGATAAATAAAATAGTGAATGAATAAAATAGTGAATGAATAAAATAGTGAATGAATAAAATAGTGATAAATAAAATAGTGATAAATAAAATAGTGAATGAATAAAATAGTGAATGAATAAAATAGTGAATGAATAAAATAGTGAATGAATAAAATAGTGATAAATAAAATAGTGATAAATAAAATAGTGAATGAATAAAATAGTGACTGAATAAAATAGTGAATGAATAAAATAGTGATAAATAAAATAGTGAATGAATAAAATAGTGAATGAATAAAATAGTGAATGAATAAAATAGAGATAAATAAAATAGTGATAAATAAAATAGTGAATGAATAAAATAGTGAATGAATAAAATAGTGATAAATAAAATAGTGAATGAATAAAATAGTGAATGAATAAAATAGTGAATAAATAAAATAGTGAATGAATAAAATAGTGATAAATAAAATAGTGAATGAATACAATAGTGAATGAATAAAATAGTGAATGAATAAAATAGTGATAAATAAAATAGTGAATGAATAAAATAGTGAATGAATAAAATAGTGATAAATAAAACAGTGAATGAATAAAATAGTGAATGAATAAAATAGTGATAAACAAAATAGTGATAAATAAAATAGTGAATGAATAAAATAGTGAATGAATAAAATAGTGATAAATAAAATAGTGAATGAATAAAATAGTGAATGAATAAAATAGTGATAAATAAAATAGTGAATGAATAAAATAGTGATGAATAAATAGTGATGAATAAAATAGTGAATGAATAAAATAGTGAATGAATAAAATAGTGAATGAATAAAATAGTGATAAATAAAATAGTGAATGAATAAAATAGTGAATGAATAAAATAGTTAATGAATAAAATAGTGATAAATAAAATAGTGAATGAATAAAATAGTGAATGAATAAAATAGTGATAAATAAAATAGTGAATGAATAAAATAGTGAATGAATAAAATTGTGAATGAATAAAATAGAGATAAATAAAATAGTGATAAATAAAATAGTGAATGAATAAAATAGTGATAAATAAAATAGTGAATGAATAAAATAGTGAATGAATAAAATAGTGATAAATAAAATAGTGAATGAATAAAATAGTGAATGAATAAAATAGTGAATGAATAAAATAGTGAATGAATAAAATAGTGAATGAATAAAATAGTGATAAATAAAATAGTGATAAATAAAATAGTGAATGAATAAAATAGTGAATGAATAAAATAGTGATAAATAAAATAGTGAATGAATAAAATAGTGAATGAATAAAATAGTGAATAAATAAAATAGTGAATGAATAAAATAGTGATAAATAAAATAGTGAATGAATAAAATAGTGAATGAATAAAATAGTGAATGAATAAAATAGTGATAAATAAAATAGTGAATGAATAAAATAGTGAATGAATAAAATAGTGAATGAATAAAATAGTGATAGATAAAATAGTGATAAATAAAATAGTGAATGAATAAAATAGTGAATGAATAAAATAGTGAATGAATAAAATAGAGATAAATAAAATAGTGATAAATAAAATAGTGAATGAATAAAATAGTGATAAATAAAATAGTGAATGAATAAAATAGTGAATGAATAAAATAGTGAATGAATAAAATAGTGATAAATAAAATAGTGAATGAATAAAATAGTGAATGAATAAAATAGTGAATGAATAAAATAGTGATAAATAAAATAGTGATTAATAAAATAGTGAATGAATAAAATAGTGACTGAATAACATAGTGAATGAATAAAATAGGGATAAATAAAATAGTGAATGAATAAAATAGTGAATGAATAAAATAGTGAATGAATAAAATAGAGATAAATAAAATAGTGAATGAATAAAATAGTGAATGAATAAAATAGTGATAAATAAAATAGTGAATGAATAAAATAGTGAATGAATAAAATAGTGATAAATAAAATAGTGAATGAATAAAATAGTGATAAATAAAATAGTGAATGAATAAAATAGTGAATGAATAAAATAGTGAATGAATAAAATAGTGAATGAATAAAATAGTGAATGAATAAAATAGAGATAAATAAAATAGTGAATGAATAAAATAGTGAATGAATAAAATAGTGATAAATAAAATAGTGAATGAATAAAATAGTGAATGAATAAAATAGTGATAAATAAAATAGTGAATGAATAAAATAGTGAATGAATAAAATAGTGAATGAATAAAATAGTGATAAATAAAATAGTGAATGAATAAAATAGTGAATGAATAAAATAGTGATAAATAAAATAGTGAATGAATAAAATAGTGAATGAATAAAATAGTGATAAATAAAATAGTGATAAATAAAATAGTGAATGAATAAAATAGTGATAAATAAAACAGTGAATGAATAAAATAGTGAATGAATAAAATAGTGATAAATAAAATAGTGATAAATAAAATAGTGAATGAATAAAATAGTGAATGAATAAAATAGTGAATGAATAAAATTGTGATAAATAAAATAGTGAATGAATAAAATAGTGAATGAATAAAATAGTGATAAATAAAATAGTGAATGAATAAAATAGTGAATAAATAAAATAGTGAATGAATAAAATAGTGAATGAATAAAATAGTGAATGAATAAAATAGTGATAAATAAAATAGTGAATGAATAAAATAGTGAATAAATAAAATAGTGAATGAATAAAATAGTGAATGAATATCTGAGATATTCAGTCGTGTGGATCTGTCCCAGACGTTTAGGACATTTGGACACTGAGATACTTGCCGGTGCGAGCGCGTCTCTTGCAGCAGATGACAAGAATGGTTGCCGTGGTGATGAGGGCCACACTGACAAGGACCAGGGTCAGGGTCTGTGGAGGTTCTCCTGTGGTCTGTGGAGGTTCTCCTGTGGTCTGTGGAGGTTCTCTTGTGGTCTGTGGAGGGTCTGCTGAGGTCTGTGGAGGGTCTGCTGTGGACAGACACAGGACAGAGATCAAGGACCAGAGACGAGGTGACTGTAACTGTCCCTGAGCTTCCTGTGGCTTCAGACGGACGCACTGTCACTGGGACACCTCTGGGGGTGCTGCAGCAGAGGAACACACATCCGAGACCAGACTCAAAGACCAGACTCAAAGACCAGACTCAAAGACCAGACTCAAGTTTACTAGATGCAAGTTTTCTTGTGCGGTTGGTGAGAGGCTCGTGAACAGCTCGTGAGAGGATGGTGAGCTCACCAGTCTCTCACCAGTCTCCCATCAGTCTCTCACCAGTCTCTCACCAGTCTCTCACCAGTCTCTCACCAGTCTCTCAACAGTCTCTCAACAGTCTCTCACCAGTCTCTCAGCAGTCTCTCACCAGTCTCTCACCAGTCTCTTAGCAGTCTCTCACCAGTCTCTCACCAGTCTCTCACCAGTCTCTCACCAGTCTCTCAGCAGTCTCTCACCAGTCTCTCACCAGTCTCTCACCAGTCTCTTAGCAGTCTCCTTTACGTTGCCCATTGGTGTTGGATTTCACGAAGAAGAAACTTAGCTTGTGCCCAGTCTGCTCTTAGCCCGGGCCGGACCAGGCTAAGTTCTCTGACTATGTTTCCATAGTAACCAGACTCACTCTGAGCCAGACTCAGAGTGAGTCTGGCTCAGAGTGAGCCTGGTTTATAAACCCCCCCCCCCCCCAAACTCCCCCCAGACCCCCCAACACACATACACCTGCCCGAGCTAGTAAATACCCAGCACATGTGTGGCCTTACCTCCTGGGTGGATGTAGGTGGAGCTGTTTAAACACAGGTGTAGTTCCTCTGTGGCCTTACCTCCTGGGTGGATGTAGGTGGAGCTGTTTAAACACAGGTGTGGTTCCTCTGTGGCCTTACCTCCTGGGTGGATGTAGGTGGAGCTGTTTAAACACAGGTGTGGTTCCTCTGTGGCCTTACCTCCTGGGTGGATGTAGGTGGAGCTGTTTAAACACAGGTGTAGTTCCTCTGTGGCCTTACCTCCTGGGTGGATGTAGGTGGAGCTGTTTAAACACAGGTGTAGTTCCTCTGTGGCCTTACCTCCTGGGTGGATGTAGGTGGAGCTGTTTAAACACAGGTGTGGTTCCTCTGTGGCCTTACCTCCTGGGTGGATGTAGGTGGAGCTGTTTAAACACAGGTGTGGTTCCTCTGTGGCCTTACCTCCTGGGTGGATGTAGGTGGAGCTGTTTAAACACAGGTGTGGTTCCTCTGTGGCCTTACCTCCTGGGTGGATGTAGGTGGAGCTGTTTAAACACAGGTGTGGTTCCTCTGTGGCCTTACCTCCTGGGTGGATGTAGGTGGAGCTGTTTAAACACAGGTGTGGTTCCTCTGTGGCCTTACCTCCTGGGTGGATGTAGATGGAGCTGTTTAAACACAGGTGTGGTTCCTCTGTGGCCTTACCTCCTGGGTGGATGTAGGTGGAGCTGTTTAAACACAGGTGTAGTTCCTCTGTGGCCTTACCTCCTGGGTGGATGTAGGTGGAGCTGTTTAAACACAGGTGTAGTTCCTCTGTGGCCTTACCTCCTGGGTGGATGTAGGTGGAGCTGTTTAAACACAGGTGTAGTTCCTCTGTGGCCTTACCTCCTGGGTGGATGTAGGTGGAGCTGCTGGAGGTGAAGTTGTGGTTGAACATCTCCAGGAGGTAAACACAGGTGTAGTTCCCTTTGTGGGCGCGGCCTACGTCAGTAAACAGGAAGTGGGCGGAGTGATTGAGGGCGGGCATGGTGAGGTTGAGGGTGGGGGAGAGCAGCTGGAAAGAGCCTCCCGGGTACTGCGGCTCCACGGAGCATTTGACCCGGAAATGTGCCCCCATCTGCACCCAGACCCCGCCCTCTCCCGGCGACGCCCAGTCACCCTCCTGTGCCCGCGGCCCAAAGAGCTCGCCCTCTGCCCGCGGAGCCCACACCCCCTCAGACACAGACACCTCCGGGACGTTCAGCAGATCTGAGGAGCAGAGGTCACATTAACCAGAAACTCTTCATCGTTTACAGAAGTTTCTCTGACGGTGAAGGACGTTTGTGACAGAGAAACCTGAGCCGGAGCTTCAGGTTCTGAACATTGTAGATGCTGTGGCCTGGAGCAGGACGTCCAGAACAATGCAGTGGAAAGTTCTGTCAAATATAGTGTGTAATGTCACAAACTAAACAAATCTCTGGTCATATATTTACAGAGGACGTGTCTGAGGACGAGGACATGGACAGACAGTAGAACGTTGGACATTTGGATTTTGGACCAAATAAAAATAGTGTTGTTCAGATCCTCCTGTGGACTGAGTCAGTGGTGAAGACAGTCGCTGTGTTTCTGGTTGACCTGTAGTTTCATTGGTGATCAGTGGACGATGTGGAGTTTCTGGTGAAAGTATTTGGCCCCCTTGAACTTTGACCTTTTGTCACATTTCAGGCTTCAAACATAAAGATATAAAACTGTATTTTTTTGTGAAGAACCAACAACAAGTGGGACACAATCATGAAGGGAAACGAAATTTATTGGATATTTCAAAAAATTTTAACAACTGAAAAATTGGGCGTGCAAAATGATTCCGCCCTTAAGTGAATCCTCTGTAGCGCCACCTTGTGCTGCGATTCCTGCTGTAAGTCCTTGGGGTTTGTCTCTATCAGTTTTGCACATTGAGAGACTGAAATATTTGCAAAACAGCTGGAGCTCAGTGAAGTTGGATGGACAGCGTTTGTGAACAGCAGTTTTCAGTTCTTTCCACAGATTCTCGATTGGATTCAGGTCTGGACTTTGACTTGGCCGTTCTAACACCTGGAGATGTTTCGCCTTTCGCAAGGCACTGTATACTTACACGATACAGTACTACAGTCTGAGTGATACTCTATGTGCAGTTAGTGGAAACAGTTACATAAAGTACTTGAGTAAAAGTAACTGAGTACTCCCGCCTCGGCCAATGGGAGCAGAGCATTATCTGTGTCCTCCTCTAGGGGGCAGCACCACATTCAATGAACTGACTCTGAGCAGAGATTGTGAGAAGAAGAAACTCTGGATTTAAACCAACCTGAACAAATAACTTGGAGGTGGAAAGAAGATGAGCCATCGGAGAGACAGTCCCTCACAGAAGAGTTCTTCTTCACACAGTCAGTGTGGACCCTCCACACTTTACTGTCAGACCCTCGTCTCACTTCTGTAGAAACAGGAGATCCACAGTCCAGGTCTCGACACACGGCGGTCGCCGCCTCCAGGTCCCAGTGTTCATAGGTCGTCACTCGTCTCCACTCTCCTCTGAGCTCCGCCTCCACCGTCCCCTCACAGCGACTGGCCCCTCCCACCAGCCTCAGCGGTTCTGTACACAAACACAGGTGAGCCCCGCCCCTCTCCAGGCCCCGCCCCTTACAGGCCCCGCCCCCTTACCTTTGCAGGTGAGGTTGAGAGTGGGGCAGGTCTCTGGGCCGGTCCTGGTCCGGGGACAGTCCATCAGCCTAGACTCGTTTCCCTCACAGTGGAACGTCTGCCCCAGAGGAGAGAGCGCCCCCTGGAGGAGAGGAGCCCCACAGCCCAGCTCCCTGCACAGCACCTCTGCCCCGCGACGGTCCAAGGCCCCCTCACAGACCCCGTCCCAGGACTGGGCCAAGGACTGGTCCTGGATCTGCAGAGATCCTGAACACAGGCTCCGCCCCCCGACCAGCCGCACCGAGTCTGAGGTACACACATGAGGTCACAGTCTGAGGTCACACATGAGGTCACAGTCTGAGGTCACACACATGAGGTCACAGTCTGAGTGTACACATGAGGTCACAGTCTGAGGTCACACATGAGGTCACAGTCTGAGGGCACACACATGAGGTCACAGTCTGAGGTACACACATGAGGTCACAGTCTGAGGGTACACACATGAGGTCACAGTCTGAGGGCACACATGAGGTCACAGTCTGAGGGCACACACATGAGGTCACAGTCTGAGGTCACACATGAGGTCACAGTCTGAGGGCACACATGAGGTCACAGTCTGAGGGCACACACATGAGGTCACAGTCTGAGGTCACACATGAGGTCACAGTCTGAGGGAACACACATGAGGTCACAGTCTGAGGGTACACACATGAGGTCACAGTCTGAGGGCACACACATGAGGTCACAGTCTGAGGTCACACATGAGGTCACAGTCTGAGGTCACACATGAGGTAACAGTCTGAGGGCACACACATGAGGTCACAGTCTGAGGGCACACACATGAGGTCACAGTCTGAGGGTACACACATGAGGTCACAGTCTGAGGGCACACATGAGGTCACAGTCTGAGGGCACACACATGAGGTCACAGTCTGAGGTCACACATGAGGTCACAGTCTGAGGGCACACACATGAGGTCACAGTCTGAGGTCACACATGAGGTCACAGTCTGAGGGCACACACATGAGGTCACAGTCTGAGGTCACACATGAGGTCACAGTCTGAGGTCACACATGAGGTCACAGTCTGAGGTCACACATGAGGTCACAGTCTGAGGTCACACATGAGGTCACAGTCTGAGGTCACACATGAGGTCACAGTCTGAGGTCACACATGAGGTCACAGTCTGAGGTCACACATGAGGTCACAGTCTGAGGTCACACATGAGGTCACAGTCTGAGGGCACACACATGAGGTCACAGTCTGAGGGCACACACATGAGGTCACAGTCTGAGGGTACACACATGAGGTCACAGTCTGAGGGTACACACATGAGGTCACAGTCTGAGGGTACACACATGAGGTCACAGTCTGAGGTCACACACATGAGGTCACAGTCTGAGGGTACACACATGAGGTCACAGTCTGAGGTACACACATGAGGTCACAGTCTGAGGTACACACATGAGGTCACAGTCTGAGGGCACACACATGAGGTCACAGTCTGAGGGCACACACATGAGGTCACAGTCTGAGGGTACACACATGAGGTCACCGTCTGAGGTACACACATGAGGTCACAGTCTGAGGGCACACACATGAGGTCACAGTCTGAGGTCACACATGAGGTCACAGTCTCAGGGCACACACATGAGGTCACAGTCTGAGGGCACACACATGAGGTCACAGTCTGAGGTCACACACATGAGGTCACAGTCTGAGGGCACACACATGAGGTCACAGTCTGAGGGTACACACATGAGGTCACAGTCTGAGGGCACACACATGAGGTCACAGTCTGAGGGTACACACATGAGGTCACAGTCTGAGGTCACACATGAGGTCACAGTCTGAGGGCACACACATGAGGTCACAGTCTGAGGTCACACACATGAGGTCACAGTCTGAGGGCACACACATGAGGTCACAGTCTGAGGTCACACATGAGGTCACAGTCTGAGGTCACACACATGAGGTCACAGTCTGAAGGTACACACATGAGGTCACAGTCTGAGGTCACACATGAGGTCACAGTCTGAGGGCACACACATGAGGTCACAGTCTGAGGGCACACACATGAGGTCACAGTCTGAGGTCACAGTCTGAGGCACACACATGAGGTCACAGTCTGAGGGTACACACATGAGGTCACAGTCTGAGGTCACACACATGAGGTCACAGTCTGAGGGCACACACATGAGGTCACAGTCTGAGGGTACACACATGAGGTCACAGTCTGAGGGTACACACATGAGGTCACAGTCTGAGGTCACAGTCTGAGGCACACACATGAGGTCACAGTCTGAGGTCACACACATGAGGTCACAGTCTGAGGTCACACACATGAGGTCACACACGTGAGGTCACACACATGAGGTCACAGTCTGAGGGTACACACATGAGGTCACAGTCTGAGGGTACACACATGAGGTCACAGTCTGAGGTCACACATGAGGTCACAGTCTGAGGGTACACATGAGGTCACAGTCTGAGGTCACACACATGAGGTCACAGTCTGAGGGCACACAGTCTGAGGGTACACACATGAGGTCACAGTCTGAGGTCACAGTCTGAGGCACACACGTGAGGTCACAGTCTGAGGGTACACACATGAGGTCACAGTCTGAGGTCACACATGAGGTCACAGTCTGAGGTCACACATGAGGTCACAGTCTGAGGCACACACATGAGGTCACAGTCTGAGGCACACACATGAGGTCACAGTCTGAGGTACACACATGAGGTCACAGTCTGAGGGCACACACATGAGGTCACAGTCTGAGGGTACACATGAGGTCACAGTCTGAGGGCACACACATGAGGTCACAGTCTGAGGGTACACACATGAGGTCACAGTCTGAGGGCACACACATGAGGTCACAGTCTGAGGGCACACACATGAGGTCACAGTCTGAGGTACACACATGAGGTCACAGTCTGAGGGTACACACATGAGGTCACAGTCTGAGGGTACACACATGAGGTCACAGTCTGAGGTCACAGTCTGAGGCACACACATGAGGTCACAGTCTGAGGCACACACATGAGGTCACAGTCTGAGGGTACACATGAGGTCACAGTCTGAGGGCACACACATGAAGTCACAGTCTGAGGCACACACATGAGGTCACAGTCTGAGGGTACACATGAGGTCACAGTCTGAGGTACACACATGAGGTCACAGTCTGAGGTCACACACATGAGGTCACAGTCTGAGGGCACACACATGAGGTCACAGTCTGAGGTACACACATGAGGTCACAGTCTGAGGTACACACATGAGGTCACAGTCTGAGGGCACACACATGAGGTCACAGTCTGAGGTACACACATGAGGTCACAGTCTGAGGGTACACATGAGGTCACAGTCTGAGGGCACACACATAAGGTCACAGTCTGAGGGTACACACATGAGGTCACAGTCTGAGGTACACACATGAGGTCACAGTCTGAGGGCACACACATGAGGTCACAGTCTGAGGGTACACACATGAGGTCACAGTCTGAGGTCACAGTCTGAGGCACACACATGAGGTCACAGTCTGAGGGCACACACATGAGGTCACAGTCTGAGGTCACAGTCTGAGGTCACACATGAGGTCACAGTCTGAGGCACACACATGAGGTCACAGTCTGAGTGTACACATGAGGTCACAGTCTGAGGGCACACACATGAGGTCACAGTCTGAGGGTACACACATGAGTTCACAGTCTGAGGTACACACATGAGGTCACAGTCTGAGGGCACACACATGAGGTCACAGTCTGAGGGTACACACATGAGGTCACAGTCTGAGGGTACACACATGAGGTCACAGTCTGAGGGTACACACATGAGGTCACAGTCTGAGGTCACAGTCTGAGGCACACACATGAGGTCACAGTCTGAGGTACACACATGAGGTCACAGTCTGAGGCACACACATGAGGTCACAGTCTAAGAGAAGATAAGCCTTTATTGATCTCACAAAGGAGGAACTCTGGCCCAACCCGGCCTTTCAGCCGAAGGTCATTACATCCGCCTTCAGGTCGAGGGTGATCAGAATTAGACCCTTCTTTCCCCCTCCGCATGCGTCGGTGGGGGATGAACGACGACACCGCCTTTGCCCGATCAGGGCGGTACGTCACTATCTTGAACGGACTGCCAATGTCAGACGCTCCGATCAGTTGTTCGTGGGCTTTGGGGTAAGGAACAAGGGTGCCCCATTGTCCTCTCAACGTTTGGCCCACTGGATATGCCTCGCCATCCGCACTGCATATGAGGCACAAGGACTCCCTCCGCCGGCAGCGGTCAGGGCTCACTCCACACGTGGAGTGGCGGCCTCTACAGCACTACTCCGTGGCGCTTCGATTGAGGAGGTCTGCATGGCAGCCTCTTGGTCGTCCTCTTTGACGTTTGTGCAGTCTTATCTGCAGGACGTTGCTGCGGGTTCAGTTGCCCACGTTGTTTTGGATGGTGGACGGTCGTGAATCCCCCCCCGAGCCCAGGGTGGGTCCGGGAAGGGATGACCTGGTTTGGTTTGGTTCGGTGCTTCAGGCGCTCTTGGGAGAGGCGGCCTGGCCGAACTGGACGTACACTCTTATTTTTCGGGTGATCGGCGCTCTTGGGAGAGGCAACTTTGGGGACCCTCGTTATCAAGGGTGGAGTCCGCACTAGCGCTCTTGGGAGAGGCGGCTAGTGCGGACGTCCCCCATTGGTTTTTGTCTGGGTGGGAACCGCTGGCGTTGTTAACGGCTATTGGTTGCCCCTTACTCTGCCCGTGGGCCCCTGCTACCTAGGGAGCGTTTTGCCGCTCCCTGGGACGCATGGCGTTGCCCCGGGCCCGCTCCAATCATGCGAGTCCATGCCTGCTGGGAGTACATTGGTCGGCCACGGCTGCGCGTTGCTTTATGCAATAGCGCAGCCTAAGGGCAAGCATACCATTGAAGTAGAAATCTAAGTTACCTATGTAACTATAGTTCTACGAAAGGTGTTCGTAGAACTATAGTTACATAGGTAACTTAGATTTCTACCTGCTCTCTGTTCAAACCAAATTTTTGACTTTGACTGATCTTGTGTCTCCTTCTCAACAATTTCACTCTGAAAATACAAAAATGTCATCACTAAATAAATCATAACACATATGATTATCACTATGTAAATACAGATAACAAAACTACCTCACCTGCTCTTTACTCACTGACAACTGCTCAAACAAACGATCCACTCTTTCCTGAAGCTCATCTCTACTCACATCTCTCATTTCTTTCTCATATAAGCTTGTGAGGGGATCTGGCAGATCCAAGCTTACTGTTTTGGGCACATATGATTCTGAATGCTCCTGTACAAGAGACAGGACTACCATCTTTTGCACAACACTGAGACAGGCTGTTGTAGAGCAGGGATTGCTCACTTGGGGTCAGTGGTGGGATGGCTTTGGGGTTAACAGAGGGCATTTGGGTCTTGCTCTGCTTTTTAGACCCCTGTGTGTTATTAAACACAATATCCTTTCCCTGCAGGTACTCCACCTTCTTCATAGCAGTTTCACTTGGTCTGTCCCATTTACACGTTTTGGATGTCACTGTTGTTTCTTCCTCTCTTTCTTAGTTATGCTGCCATAATCTGAACAGCGTGGCGGACACATGAGAGCAGCACTCGCCCTGGCCTGCCGTACAATTATAATGAGCACCTAGCCCTACGCCATCTCTTCTGACCACTGCCCATGGTCTCAGGGAGGGGTCATTTAATCTTTGTGAATGATTTACCTGTAACACAAATCAGCGGTAAAACTGTCGCTTTTTCTGCCACTCGCTTACAGCCCAGTTTTTTTTTTTTTTTTTAATCTTTATTTATACAGGGAAGGCCCAATGAGAGTACGAGACACTCTTTTTCATGAGCGCCCTGTTTCATAACAGTGAATAACAATACAATATTTACAATAGACCTTTTTACAAGTGTCAATTAAAACAAGCACAATTTTCTTTATACATATGGAATACTAACTGTTTTAGATGTGAAAGAGGCACTAAAGAGTTCAATTGTAAAAGCGTTTGTAGTTCGTTATATTTGTGGGCAGCGTAATATGAAAAGCGCAGTTTATGCTAGCTTAAAGCTACGGCTACTTACCGCAGGGACGATAAACAAGTCTTTTTGAGGTAAACTCCACAGCAAAACCTCGGCCACAAATCCCGATTGAGTCTACTTGAATCCCTCCAGACTTTTGTAGGCCTTCAGCGCGTCTCCGGTGTAGTGTGAAGGAAAGTTGATTAAGTAATTGTTTATATCAGGATATTGTAGATTAGGGAGTCCCACGCCGCCTGCCACCTGCTCTATTGTTTTAAAAGGCACACCAGGAGCAAATATGGATCACTAATTTGTAGTCTGTTAAGTTTATTGACGTATCGCTGTTTATCGCTGTCTGAAAGTTGACTGCTGCAGTCCATTCTCCTCGTTACCTCTTCTTGACGCTAGGTGTCTACTGCCAAAATGGCGTCGTAAACAGAACTGGTCACGTGGGGTCCGGAGCTCTATTGATGCCGAGAAGGCTTTTGATTTAGTGAGTTGGCCTTTTTTGTTTGAAATGTTGGAACGCTTCGGGGCCCAAATGGAAGTCATGGATACAGGCACTATACAGTAATCCTACCTCCAGAGTGAAGACAAATGGAACGCTATCGAGACGGTTCACAATCCAAAGAGGAACTCGACAAGGAGATCCTCTCTCATCGTTATTATTTGTAATGTATATAGAAGTGCTCGCAGCAGCAATTAGACAAAATGAAAGCATAATAGGAATTCAGATTGGGAGTGAGGTTCATAAACTAGCGTTATACGCTGATGATATCATAATTTACCTCACGAAACCTGAAGACTCTCTTCCAAAATTAATGGACACCATTAAAGAATTTAGTGCACTATCTGGATTTAAACTCAATGAAAGTAAATGTGAATCGTTGACAATAGGTAATCCCATTTGTCAAGCTCTGAAGGACAAGTATAAATTCAACTGGGAAGCGTCAAAAGTAAAATATTTAGGAGTGTACAGGGGACCTCTTTGAGTTGAATTATGATACACTGGAAAAAAAGTTAAGAATGGACATGAATAGATGGAAACTATTTTCACTGGGAATACTAAGTAGAATTGAAATAATTAAAATGATGATACCCCAGTACTTATTTTTATTTCAAGCAATACCGATATCATTGTCAAGAACTAATTTTTACTCTTGGAACAGGATGATTGCAGACTTTATTTGGAACAACAGAAAGCATAGAATTAAATGTAAACTCCTGTTAAAACCCAAAGAGGAGGGGGGATTAGGATTACCAAATTTACAGAATTACGTCTATGCAACCCAAATACTCATAATTATAAAAGTGATAATTACAAAAAGTGAACCAAAGTGGATTAATATTGAAAGGGCGTTGGTAGATACATCTTTAAGAACACTTCCCTTTCTGGAAAAATCTCAAAAGAAAAAACATCAGGGACAGAACTTTTGTGTCTTAAGTACATTAAAAAGCCGGAAAAATATTTGTAGAGTAACACAAATTGATAATGGATTGGTTATGCTTAGAGAAATGAGACACGATCCAGATCTCATGGCAAATAAGTTGGATAAAAGCCTTGAGGTTTGGGCAGATAAAGGGCTGATAACATACACTCAGATGGTAACAAACAATACTATAGACTCCTTTGAAATGATTGCATCTACATTTAACATTGATAAGAAGCATTTCTTTAAATACTTGCAAATAAGATATTTAATGAAACAATTGAAACACAACAAGAATAAATTAATACAATAGCTTGTTAATAAAAATAAAGGAAAGATTCGTGAATTGTATGAATTATTACAAGAATATATGATAGTGGAAAACAAGGCTAAATGTAAATGGGAGGAAGAAATGAATATTAAAATAGAACAAGAAGATTGGGATCAATGTGTAAAAGGAAACGTTAAAGTTACTCAAAATGTTGTCGTGAATTTGCCTGGAAAGTGTGTGTCAGGTTTTTTATCAGCCCAGTACAGAGTGGAAAATATTCACCCACAGGGGAGACCGAATGTTGGAGAAGGTGTGGGGAACAAAGGGCAAATCTTACCCATATGTTATTTGCCTGTCCCGTTGTTTTACCATTCTGGGGAAAAGTAAAATGTGCGATAAAAACACTACTACGCATAAGAGGACATTTGGAAATCAAACACCTATTGGGTCTAGACATTATGGATAAAATTCGAAGCTTAGATATCCCATTGTTCAATATCATGAGAATAACGGCTATTAAACAAATTACCAAAATATGGAAAGAAAATGTAACACCGACTTTGCAATCCTGGAAAAGAAGAAGAAGAAGAAACTCTGGATTTAAACCAACCTGAACAAGTAACCTGGAGGAGGTAAGAAGATGAGCCATCGTAGAGACAGTCCCTCACAGAAGAGCTCTTCTCCACACAGTCAGTGTCGACGCCCCACACTTTACTGTAAGACCCTCGTCTCTCTTCTGTAGAAACAGGAGATCCACAGTCCAGGCCTCGACACACGGCGGTCGCCGCCTCCAGGTCCCAGTGGTAAGAGGGGTTAAAGGGGGTCACTCGTCTCCACTCTCCTCTGAGCTCCGCCTCCATCGTCCCCTCACAGCGACTGGCCCCTCCCACCAGCCTCAGCGGCTCTGGAAACAAACACAGGTGAGCCCCGCCCCTCTCCAGGCCCCGCCCCTGGCCCCGCCCCCTTACCTTTGCAGGTGAGGTTGAGAGTGGGGCAGGTCTCTGGGCCGGTCCTGGTCCGGGGACAGTCCATCAGCTTAGACTCGTTTCCCTCACAGTGGAACGTCTGCCCCAGAGGAGAGAGCGCCCCCTGGAGGAGAGGAGCCCCACAGCCCAGCTCCCTGCACAGCACCTCTGCCCCGCGACGGTCCAAGGCCCCCTCACAGACCCCGGCCCAGGACTGGGCCAAGGACTGGTCCTGGATCTGCAGAGACCCTGAACACAGGCTCCGCCCCCCGACCAGCCGCACCGAGTCTGAGAGAAGATAAGCCTTTATTATCTCACAAAGGAGGACCTCACTGGTGACTCTCAGCTCAGAAACACTCAGGACACACAGGAAATACAGATATTTTATATAAATGAAGGTACGTGATTCATCTTCTGTACTCAGTCGTTGAAGTCTTCGAACGTTTCGCCTCTCATCCAAAAGGCTTCATCAGCGACAAAGGGCCCACTATGGACGCAGCTGAATATATAGACCAACGGGGAGGAGTTAGGGTTGGCTCCTCCCCTCTAATCACAGCTACTCTCACCTGTGGGTAAACACCTTTGAAGTAGAGCGTCTGTAACGATCTGCTCACCTCAGTATCGGTCAGTCCTGTCCTATTCATAGATGATCACTGCTAATTACCTGCCTATTGTTCTGTTGTTGGCTGAGGGGCCGTCTCCTTGGACTGGCCCCGCCCTGTCGGTTTCTCCTGAAGGAGATTGGAGTAAAGTGACGGGAGATTAAATCTGAGGCCATTCCGGTTCATGGAGGGATTTTCTTTCTTTAACTCCTCTTTCAAACCAACGTTCTTCTTTAGCTAAATGTTGACCTCCTCGTCCTCAAAGGAGTGGTTGGAGGCTTTGAGGTGGAGGTGCACCTCCTCGTCCTCAGAGGAGTGGTTGGAGGCTTTGAGGTGGAGGTGCACCGCCGACTGAGGGCCACTTGTGCTTTCTCTTCGGTGTTGATAAAGTCTCTTCTGTAAAACTTGTTTCGTTTCTCCAATATAATGTTGTTTGCATTCTTCTTCTTTGCATTGAATTGAATAAACCACATTGTTTTGTTTGTGGCTCGGAGTTTTGTCTTTGGGATGAACTCATGTTTGTCTCCGTGTGTTCACCGGTTTGTGGTTCACTGGAATCCTGTGCTGCCTAAAGATCCTCTGAAGTTCCTCTGAGACCCCGGCTACATACGGCACTACCTCCCGTTCTCCTGGGCTCTGGAGTCTGTCTGTTTCTTCTGGGCTCTGGAGTCGGTCTGGTTCTTCTGGGCTCTGGAGTCGGTCTGGTTCTTCTGGGCTCTGGAGTCGGTCTGGTTCTTTGGG
The DNA here is from genome assembly GCA_021464625.1 of Proterorhinus semilunaris. Lineage (NCBI taxonomy): Eukaryota > Metazoa > Chordata > Actinopteri > Gobiiformes > Gobiidae > Proterorhinus > Proterorhinus semilunaris. Next base: position 2,773,182 of record CM038349.1, read on the forward strand.
TCTTCTTGCCCTTTGTGCTTTAGTGAAGGACCAGGGAGGAGCAACAGTCTGAGAGGGCTCTCTGGACATGTGGCTCCTCTTTCCTTCTGCACTGGTAGCTCCTCTTTAGCTCCATGTCTGAGCGTCATGATGACCCCTAGTTTGTGCTGGAGTGGATGGTTAGAGTCAAACATCACACACTGGTCAGTATGAGTTCCTTCCTGTAAAGCTCTGTCTGAAGTTGTCCGTTTTCCCCTATGATAACTTTACACTCTACAAAGGCAAGTTCTTTCTCTTTGGCGTCGAGTAAATGTCATGCTGGGGTCACAGCGTTGGTGTGATCTGTAGAAGGTCCCACTTCCTTCTCTTTAATTCTGACCCAGTGGCTGGGTTTGTCTCCTGGGTCTGAGGCCAAGGCCTTCCTCTCCATGTCCTCCATGTAGAGGTTAGCCATGTAGAGGTTAGCATGTAGAGGTTAGCATGTAGAGGTTAGCCATGTAGAGGTTAGCCATGTAGAGGTTAGCATGTAGAGGTTAGCCATGTAGAGGTGAGCCATGTAGAGGTTAGCATGTAGAGGTTGGCCATGTAGAGGTTGGCCATGTAGAGGTTAGCCATGTAGAGGTTAGCCATGTAGAGGTTAGCCATGTAGAGGTTAGCCATGTAGAGGTTAGCATGTAGAGGTTAGCCATGTAGAGGTTGGCCATGTAGAGGTTAGCCATGTAGAGGTTAGCCATGTAGAGGTTAGCATGTAGAGGTGAGCCATGTAGAGGTTAGCATGTAGAGGTTAGCCATGTAGAGGTTAGCCATGTAGAGGTTAGCCATGTAGAGGTTAGCCATGCAAAGGTTAGCATGTAGAGGTTAGCCATGCAGAGGTTAGCATGTAGAGGTTAGCCATGCAGAGGTTAGCATGTAGAGGTTAGCCATGCAGAGGTTAGCATGTAGAGGTTAGCCATGTAGAGGTTAGCCATGTAGAGGTTAGCATGTAGAGGTTAGCCATGTAGAGGTTAGCCATGTAGAGGTTAGCCATGCAGAGGTTAGCATGTAGAGGTTAGCATGTAGAGGTTAGCATGTAGAGGTTAGCCATGTAGAGGTTAGCCATGTAGAGGCTAGCCATGCAGAGGTTAGCATGTAGAGGTTAGCCATGCAGAGGTTAGCATGTAGAGGTTAGCCATGCAGAGGTTAGCATGTAGAGGTTAGCCATGCAAAGGTTAGCATGTGGAGGTTAGCCATGCAGAGGTTAGCATGTAGAGGTTAGCCATACGGAGGTTAGCATGTAGAGGTTAGCCATGCAGAGGTTAGCCATGCAGAGGTTAGCATGTAGAGGTTAGCCATGTAGAGGTTAGCCATGTAGAGGTTAGCCATGTAGAGGTTAGCATGTAGAGGTTAGCCATGTAGAGGTTAGCATGTAGAGGTTAGCATGTAGAGGTTAGCCATGCAGAGGTTAGCCATGCAGAGGTTAGCCATGCAGAGGTTAGCCATGCAGAGGTTAGCCATGCAGAGGCTAGCCATGTAGAGGTTAGCATGTAGAGGTTAGCCATGCAGAGGTTAGCCATGTAGAGGTTAGCCATGCAGAGGTTAGCCATGCAGAGGTTAGCCATGCAGAGGTTAGCCATGTAGAGGTTAGCATGTAGATGTTAGCATGTAGAGGTTAGCCATGTAGAGGTTAGCCATGTAGAGGTTAGCCATGTAGAGGTTAGCCATGCAGAGGTTAGCCATGTAGAGGTTAGCCATGTAGAGGTTAGCCATGTAGAGGTTAGCATGTAGAGGTTAGCCATGCAGAGGTTAGCCATGCAGAGGTTAGCCATGCAGAGGTTAGCCATGCAGAGGTTAGCCATGTAGAGGTTAGCCATGCAGAGGTTAGCCATGTAGAGGTTAGCATGTAGAGGTTAGCCATGTAGAGGTTAGCATGTAGAGGTTAGCCATGTAGAGGTTAGCCATGTAGAGGTTAGCATGTAAAGGTTAGCCATGCAGAGGTTAGCATGTAGAGGTTAGCCATGCAGAGGTTAGCATGTAGAGGTTAGCCATGTAGAGGTTAGCATGTAGAGGTTAGCCATGTAGAGGTTAGCATGTAGAGGTTAGCCATGTAGAGGTTAGCCATGTAGAGGTTAGCATGTAGAGGTTAGCCATGTAGAGGTTAGCATGTAGAGGTTAGCATGTAGAGGTTAGCCATGTAGAGTTTAGCATGTAGAGGTTAGCCATGTAGAGGTTAGCCATGTAGAGGTTAGCCTGTAGAGGTTAGCCACGTAGAGGTTAGCATGTAGAGGTTAGCATGTAGAGGTTAGCCACGTAGAGGTTAGCATGTAGAGGTTAGCCATGTAGAGGTTAGCATGTAGAGGTTAGCCATGTAGAGGTTAGCCACTATGGGTGAGACTGGAGAGCCCATGGCACAGCCGTGGATCTGTCTGTAGAAGCTGCCCCTGAACTGAAAGTATGTGGTGCTCAGACAGATCTCCAGAAGTTGGCAGATGTGGTCAGGAGTGAGCTGGGTCCTATCTGCTAGAGTGCTCTCCTCAGGCTCTTCCTCACCGCTGTGAAGCTGCTGAGGTCGGGACAGATGTAAACAGTGCTGTCACATCGTAAGACACCATGGTTTCATCTGTTTCCAGCTGCAGGTGTTTGATCTTCTCCACAAACTCCTTGGTGTTTTCCACATGGTGTTCTGTGTTGCCGACCAAGGGGGATAAGATGAACTTGAGGTGTTTCGCCAGATTATAGGTGATGGAGTTGATGCCACTCACGATGGGTCTGAGAGGAAAACCTTCCTTCAGGGAACTCTCCCAGGCGGAGAAGAGCATGCTCTACAAGGAGCTGAATTTTTCCATCACACCCAAATCCATTCCTACAGTGGACGTCATCACAGCAGCAGAATCAGCCATTAGGAATAACAGGATGACTGAGCCTGAAGCAGGGGACCTCCGACTGAAAATCTCAGCAGCACTCAAGAGCTCCAGACCTCCTCCCTCATCTCTGGAGAGGAAAGAAGAGCTTTGGCAGCTTTGAAAAAGGACGAGAGCATTACCATCCTTCCAGCGGATAAAGGTAGATGCACAGTTGTCCTCAACACAACTGACTACGAGACCAAGGTCCAGCAACTGCTCTTTGATGAAAACACGTATGAGCGACTGAGAAGAGACCCCACCAGCGGGTACAGGAAGAACATTATAGAGCATCTTCAGAAACTAAAAGAAGAAATAATTGACCAAAAGCTGTATTACAAGCTTTACCCGGGAGAGTCCATTCTCTGTATCTATGGTCTGCCAAAAATACACAAGGAAGGTTTTCCTCTCAGACCCATCGTGAGTGGCATCTACTCCATCACCTATAATCTGGAGAAACACCTCAAGTTCATCTTATCCCCCTTGGTCGGCAACACAGAACACCATGTGGAAAACACCAAGGAGTTTGTGGAGAAGATCAAACACCTGCAGCTGGAAACAGATGAAACCATGGTGTCTTACGATGTGACAGCACTGTTTACATCTGTCCCGACCTCAGCAGCTTCACAGCGGTGAGGAAGAGCCTGACTGAGGACAGCACTCTAGCAGATAGGACCATGTTCACTCCTGACCACATCTAACCAACTTCTGGAGATCTGTCTGAGCACCACATACTTTCAGTTCAGGGGCAGCTTCTACAGACAGATCCACGGCTGTGCCATGGGCTCTCCAGTCTCACCCATAGTGGCTAACCTCTACATGCTAACCTCTACATGCTAACCTCTACATGCTAACCTCTACATGGCTAACCTCTACAAGGCTAACCTCTACACGGCTAACCTCCACATGCTAACCTCTACAGGCTAACCTCTACATGGCTAACCTCTACATGGCTAACCTCTACATGGCTCACCTCTACATGGCTCACCTCTACATGGCTAACCTCTGCATGGCTAACCTCTACATGGCTCACCTCTACATGGCTAACCTCTGTATGGCTAACCTCTACATGCTAACCTCTACATGGCTCACCTCTACATGGCTAACCTCTACATGCTAACCTCTACATGGCTAACCTCTACATGCAAACCTCTACATGGCTCACCTCTACATGGCTAACCTCTACATGCTAACATCTACATGCTAACCTCTACATGGCTCACCTCTACATGGCTAACCTCTACATGGCTAACCTCTACATGCTAACCTCTACATGGCTAACCTCTACATGCTAACCTCTACATGGCTAACCTCTACATGGCTAACCTCTACATGGCTCACCTCTACATGGCTAACCTCTACATGCTAACCTCTACACGGCTAACCTCTACACGGCTAACCTCTACACGGCTAACCTCTACACGGCTAACCTCCACATGCTAACCTCTACAGGCTAACCTCTACATGGCTAACCTCTACATGGCTAACCTCTACATGGCTAACCTCTACATGGCTCACCTCTACATGGCTAACCTCTGCATGGCTAACCTCTACATGCTAACCTCTTCATGCTAACCTCTACATGGCTAACCTCTACATGGCTAACCTCTACATGCTAACCTCTACATGGCTAACCTCTACATGCTAACCTCTACATGGCTCACCTCTACATGCTAACCTCTACATGCTAACCTCTACATGGCTCACCTCTACATGGCTAACCTCTACATGGCTAACCTCTACATGCTAACCTCTACATGGCTAACCTCTACATGCTAACCTCTACATGGCTAACCTCTACATGGCTATCCTCTACATGGCTCACCTCTACATGGCTAACCTCTACATGGCTAACCTCTACATGCTAACCTCTACATGGCTAACCTCTACATGCTAACCTCTACATGGCTAACCTCTACATGGCTCACCTCTACATGGCTAACCTCTACATGGCTCACCTCTACATGGCTAACCTCTACATGCTAACCTCTACATGGCTAACCTCCACATGCTAACCTCTACAGGCTAACCTCTACATGGCTCACCTCTACATGGCTAACCTCTACATGGCTCACCTCTACATGGCTCACCTCTACATGGCTAACCTCTACATGGCTCACCTCTACATGGCTCACCTCTACATGGCTCACCTCTACATGCTAACCTCTACATGGCTAACCTCTACATGCTAACCTCTACATGGCTAACCTCTACATGGCTAACCTCTACATGCTAACCTCTACATGCTAACCTCTACATGGCTAACCTCTACATGCTAACCTCTACATGGCTCACCTCTACATGCTAACCTCTACATGGCTAACCTCTACATGCTAACCTCTACATGGCTAACCTCTACATGGCTAACCTCTACATGGCTAACCTCTACATGCTAACCTCTACATGCTAACCTCTACATGGCTCACCTCTACATGGCTAACCTCTACATGGCTAACCTCTACATGCTAACCTCTACATGCTAACCTCTACATGGCTAACCTCTACATGGCTAACCTCTACATGCTAACCTCTACATGGCTAACCTCTACATGGCTAACCTCTACATGGCTCACCTCTACATGGCTAACCTCTACATGGCTAACCTCTACATGCTAACCTCTACATGGCTAACCTCTACATGGCTAACCTCTACATGCTAACCTCTACATGGCTAACCTCTACATGGCTAACCTCTACATGGCTAACCTCTACATGCTAACCTCTACATGGCTCACCTCTACATGGCTAACCTCTACATGGCTAACCTCTACATGGCTAACCTCTACATGCTAACCTCTACATGGCTAACCTCTACATGGCTAACCTCTACATGGCTAACCTCCACATGCTAACCTCTACAGGCTATCTCTACATGGCTAACCTCTACATGGCTAACCTCTACATGGCTAACCTCTACATGGCTAACCTCTACATGGCTCACCTCTACATGGCTAACCTCTGCATGGCTAACCTCTACATGCTAACCTCTTCATGCTAACCTCTACATGGCTAACCTCTACATGGCTAACCTCTACATGGCTAACCTCTACATGCTAACCTCTACATGGCTCACCTCTACATGGCTCACCTCTACATGGCTAACCTCTGCATGGCTAACCTCTACATGCTAACCTCTTCATGCTAACCTCTACATGGCTAACCTCTACATGGCTAACCTCTACATGGCTAACCTCTACATGGCTAACCTCTACATGCTAACCTCTACATGGCTCACCTCTACATGGCTAACCTCTACATGGCTAACCTCTACATGCTAACCTCTACATGGCTAACCTCTACATGGCTAACCTCTACATGGCTCACCTCTACATGGCTAACCTCTACATGGCTAACCTCTACATGCTAACCTCTACATGCTAACCTCTACATGGCTAACCTCTACATGCTAACCTCTACATGGCTAACCTCTACATGGCTCACCTCTACATGGTTAACCTCTACATGGCTCACCTCTACATGGCTAACCTCTACATGGCTAACCTCTACATGCTAACCTCTACATGGCTAACCTCTACATGGCTAACCTCTACATGCTAACCTCTACATGCTAACCTCTACATGGCTAACCTCTACATGCTAACCTCTACATGGCTCACCTCTACATGCTAACCTCTACATGGCTAACCTCTACATGGCTAACCTCTACATGGCTCACCTCTACATGGCTAACCTCTACATGCTAACCTCTACATGGCTAACCTCTACATGGCTAACCTCTACATGCTAACCTCTACATGCTAACCTCTACATGCTAACCTCTACATGGCTAACCTCTACATGGCTAACCTCTACATGCTAACCTCTACATGGCTCACCTCTACATGGCTAACCTCTACATGCGAACCTCTACATGCTAACCTCTACATGCTAACCTCTACATGGCTAACCTCTACATGCTAACCTCTACATGGCTAACCTCTACATGGAGGACATGGAGAGGAAGGCCTTGGCCTCAGACCCAGGAGACAAACCCAGCCACTGGATCAGAATTAAAGAGAAGGAAGTGGGACCTTCTACAGATCACACCAACGCTGTGACCCCAGCATGACATTTACTCGACGCCAAAGAGAAAGAACTTTGTAGAGTGTAAAGTTATCATAGGGGAAAACGGACAACTTCAGACAGAGCTTTACAGGAAGGAACTCATACTGACCAGTGTGTGATGTTTGACTCTAACCATCCACTCCAGCACAAACTGAGAGGAAGAGAAGAAGAAGAAACTCTGGATTTAAACCAACCTGAACAAATAACCTGGAGGAGGAACTTAGATGAGCCACGATCGAAGAGACAGTCCCTCACAGAAGAGCTCTTCTTCACACAGTCAGTGCGGACGCCCCACACTTTACTCTCAGACCCTCGTCTCACTTCTGTAGAAACAGGAGATCCACAGTCCAGGTCTCGACACACGGCGGTCGCCGCCTCCAGGTCCCAGAGGTCATAGGGCGTCACTCGTCTCCACTCTCCTCTGAGCTCCGCCTCCACCGTCCCCTCACAGCGACTGGCCCCTCCCACCAGCCTCAGCGGCTCTGGACACAAACACAGGTGAGCCCCACATGTACAACATGTCCTGATTCTTCTGTGTCAAATATAGAGCGTAATGTCACAAACTAAACAAATCTCTGGTCATATATTTACAGAGGACGTGTCTGAGGACGAGGACATGGACAGACAGTAGAACGTTGGACATTTGGATTTTGGACTAAATGAAAATAGTGTTGTTCAGATCCTCCTGTGGACTGAGTCAGTGGTGAAGACAGTCGCTGTGTTTCTGGTTGACCTGTAGTTTCATTGGTGATCAGTGGAGGATGTGGAGTTTCTGGTATACAGTACCTGTGAAAGTATTTGGCCCCCTTGAACTTTGACCTTTTGTCACATTTCAGGCTTCAAACATAAAGATATAAAACTGTAATTTTTTGTGAAGAACTAACAACAAGTGGGACACAATCATGAAGGGAAACGAACAAACATTTTTAACAAATAAAAAACGGAAAAATTGGGCGTGCAAAATGATTCAGCCCTTAAGTGAATACTCTCTAGCGCCACCTTGTGCTGCGATTACTGCTGTGAGTCCTCGGGGTTTGTCTCTATCAGTTTTCACATTGAGAGACTGAAATATTTGCCAAACAGCTGGAGCTCAGTGAAGTTGGATGGACAGCGTTTGTGAACAGCAGTTTTCAGTTCTTTCCACAGATTCTCGATTGGATTCAGGTCTGGACTTTGACTTGGCCATTCTAACACCTGGAGATGTTTATTTGTGAACCACTCTATTGTAGATGTTTTATGTTTTGGATCATTGTCTTGTTGGAAGACAAATCTCCGTCCCAGTCTCAGGTCTTCTGCAGACTCCATCAGGTTTTCTTCCAGAATGGTCCTGTATTTGGCTCCATCCATCTTCCCATCAATTTGAACCATCTTCCCTGTCCCTGCTGAAGAAAAGCCCAAACCATGATGCTGCCACCACCATGTTTGACAGTGGGGATGGTGTGTTCAGGGTGATGAGCTGTGTTGCTTTTGGTTTCATCTGACCAGAGCACCTTCTTCCACATGTTTGGTGTGTCTCCCAGGTGGCTCGTGGCAAACTTTAAACAACACTTTTTATGGATATCTTTAAGAAATGGCTTTCTTCTTCCACTCTTCCATAAAGGCCAGAGTTGTGCAGTATACGACTGATTGTTGTCCTATGGACAGAGTCTCCACCTCAGCTGTACATTTCTGCAGTTCCTCCAGAGTGATCATGGGCCTCTTGGCAGCATCTCTGATCAGTTTTCTCCTTGTATGAGCTGAAAGTTTAGAGGGACGGCCGGGTCTTTGTAGATTTGCAGTGGTCTGATACTCCTTCCATTTCAATATTATCGCTTGCACAGTGCTCCTTGGGGTGTTTAAAGCTTGGGAAATCTTTTTGTCTCCAAATCCGGCTTTAAACTTCTCCACAACAGTATCTCGGACCTGCCTGGTGTGTTCCTTGTTCTTCATGATGCTCTCTGCGCTTTAAACTGACCTCTGAGACTATCACAGAGCAGGTGCATTTATACGGAGACTTGTTTACACACAGGTGGATTCTATTTATCATCATTAGTCATTTAGGTCAACATTGGATCATTCAGAGATCCTCACTGAACTTCTGGAGAGACTTTGCTGCACTGAAAGTAAAGGGGCTGAATCATTTTGCACGCCCAATTTTTCAGTTTTTTATTTGTTAAAAATGTTTGAAATATCCAATAAATTTCGTTTCACTTCATGATTGTGTCCCACTTGTTGTTGGTTCTTCACAAAAAAATACAGTTGTAAATCTTTATGTTTGAGCCTGAAATGTGGCAAAAGGTCAGAAAGTTCAAGGGGGCCAAATACTTTCACAAGGCGCTGTATCTGTGTTTTTAAACTCACCGTGTCATTGTTATGTTTTGTGTTATTGTTGCTTTTATTGTGTCGCTCTGAGTCTGTAATAAAGTTGAACAGAATTGATCTTGAGGAGCAGATGATGAGTTTGAAACATTTGTGTTCAGATCAGGTTTAGTTTGGCTCCGTTTCTCCTGCAGTCTCACATTATTTCCAACATAAATAATCGCTTTATATCTTTAAACGCCTTAAACATGTGTCACATGAGAGATGAATGAAGAGGAAAAACAGCTCATGGCAGATTATTTATGAGCCTGTCCTTCAACATGACAGAGACATGATCCCGAGCAAAAGGTCATGTGACTGAACCGACCAATGGGGCCTCAGTATTCACTGGAATCAGAGTCAGGCGGCTTTAAAATACTTTCACTCAAAGTACATTTAAAAGTACTGACCCAAACAGCTACTCCAGTAAAAGTACAGAAGTACTCGAGTAACTGTTGGAGTAAAGTCTGATGTTTGTTTCATGTTAATGAGACAAAACAACAAATAATGTTTTAAATAATTATCCATAAACTTTAGCCAAAGGAAAGTCATGTTAGACACAAATATATCAGATTGAAGTAGTTTTTTACGTGTACTGTTACTTCAACATAAACTACTGCAGTAGAAGTAAAAGTACTGTGTGATACTCTACGTGGAGTTAGTGGAAACAGTTACATAAAGTACTTGAGTAAAAGTAACTGAGTACTCCCGCCTCGGCCAATGGGAGCAGAGTGTTATCTGTGTCCTCCTCTAGGGGGCAGCACCACATTCAATGAACTGACTCTGAGCAGAGATTGTGAGAAGAAGAAACTCTGGATTTAAACCAACCTGAACAAATAACCTGGAGGAGGAAAGAAGATGAGTCACGATCGAGGAGACAGTCTCTCACAGAAGAGCTCTCCTTCACACAGTCAGCGCTGACCCTCCACACTTTACTGTAAGACCCTCGTCTCAGTTCTGTAGAAACAGGAGATCCACAGTCCAGGCCTCGACACACGGCGGTCGCCGCCTCCAGGTCCCAGGGGTAAGAGATCACTCGTCTCCACTCTCCTCTGAGCTCCGCCTCCATCGTCCCCTCACAGCGACTGGCCCCTCCCACCAGCCTCAGCGGTTCTGTACACAAACACAGGTGAGCCCCACCCCTTTCCAGGCCCCGCCCCTTACAGGCCCCGCCCCCTTACCTTTGCAGGTGAGGTTGAGAGTGGGGCAGGTCTCTGGGCCGGTCCTGGTCCGGGGACAGTCCATCAGCTTAGACTCGTTTCCCTCACAGTGGAACGTCTGCCCCAGAGGAGAGAGCGCCCCCTGGAGGAGAGGAGCCCCACAGCCCAGCTCCCTGCACAGCACCTCTGCCCCGCGACGGTCCAAGGCCCCCTCACAGACCCCGTCCCAGGACTGGGCCAAGGACTGGTCCTGGATCTGCAGAGATCCTGAACACAGGCTCCGCCCCCCGACCAGCCGCACCGAGTCTGAGGGCACACATGAGGTCACAGTCTGAGGTCACACATGAGGTCACAGTCTGAGGGTACACATGAGGTCACAGCCTGAGGTCACACACATGAGGTCACAGTCTGAGGTCACACACATGAGGTCACAGTCTGAGGTCACACACATGAGGTCACAGTCTGAGGTCACACACATGAGGTCACACGTGAGGTCACAGTCTGAGGTACACACATGAGGTCACAGTCTGAGGTCACACATGAGGTCACAGCCTGAGGTCACACACATGAGGTCACAGTCTGAGAGAAGATAAGCCTTTATTGATCTCACAAAGGAGGACCTCACTGGTGACTCTCAGCTCAGAAACACTCTGGACACACAGGAAATGCAAACTCAGAAACAGGAAATAGAGGTAAACAATAAAAAATAAAATAAACAGTATGAGCAGTGCAGGTTTCCATAGTGCGTATGAAGATGAGGTCACAGTCTGAGCCGCTCTGCAGTAAGTCTCTCCTTTATGTAGTAAAGGTCAGTAATGTTTCCGTGTCTCTGATGTGGGTCTGTGCAGAGCGGCGCCCTCTGCAGGAAATAAACTATTACCTTTACCTTCAATCGAATCAAACTTTATTTATATTCACTTTATTCTGGAGGTTCTGGTGGGCGTGGTCATGAATTGGCCCCGCCCCTTCACTCGTATTAGTTACACAGGACTGGCTCCGCCCCTTCACTCGTATTAGTTACACAGGACTGGCCCCGCCCCTTCACTCGTATTAGTTACACAGGACTGGCCCCGCCCCTTCACTCGTATTAGTTACACAGGACTGGCCCCGCCCCTTCACTCGTATTAGTTACACAGGACTGGCCCCGCCCCTTCACTCGTATTAGTTACACAGGACTGGCCCCGCCCCTTCACTCGTATTAGTTACACAGGACTGGCCCCGCCCCTTCACTCGTATTAGTTACACAGGACTGGCCCCGCCCCTTCACTCGTATTAGTTACACAGGACTGGCCCCGCCCCTTCACTCGTATTAGTTACACAGGACTGGCCCCGCCCCTTCACTCGTATTAGTTACACAGGACTGGCCCCGCCCCTTCACTCGTATTAGTTACACAGGACTGGCCCCGCCCCTTCACCCGTATTAGTTACACAGGACTGGCCCCGCCCCTTCACTCGTATTAGTTACACAGGACTGGCTCCGCCCCTTCACTCGTATTAGTTACACAGGACTGGCCCCGCCCCTTCACTCGTATTAGTTACACAGGACTGGCCCCGCCCCTTCACTCGTATTAGTTACACAGGACTGGCCCCGCCCCTTCACTCGTATTAGTTACACAGGACTGGCCCCGCCCCTTCACTCGTATTAGTTACACAGGACTGGAGACGGTTCTGCTCGGACTCAAAGCCGTTTTTATCCCGCGCAGAGAAACAGTGAATGAACGGACTTCACGCTCTACAGGAAGAGTCACTACAAAGGAAGTGCTGAGACAAAGAGGTCAAAGTGGGCGGGGCCACCAGGAAGAAACACTAAACTATCACGTCCTAAACTCTTGACTTTGACCTGGATTGCAGATGTTTCCAGCTGTTGTCGACCATCCCCCACATTTAGGTCAAAGGTTAAATGGCCCAGCGGAGGCTTTGGTGATTTGAGCTTTACTTCCTGACGGCCTGTAGGAGGGCGTGGCCATAAACCCAATGAATACCTTTAATTCCTGCTTTTGAAAACAGAGCATGTGGAAAACCAGGGTAAAATGGCGTCCGTGGCTCCATGTCCGCCTCACGGCCGATCCAGCAGCTTTTCATTTCATTAGCGACTGTTTTTCCAGCTCGGAGCCTGGAACACGTTCTCCGTTAGAGCTGGGGATCGGTTTGTGAACAACACGATCACGCTCACATCAGAGCTCAGAGCACATGGACTTGGATCAATGAAGGACCGAGAGGAGAGAACGAGGCGTGTGCTGCAGGAAGGACACGGACTAAGCGTGTGCTTCACACACATGTGACCTGTGTGTCTTTTCGAAATAAGCCCTTCCAAAAATATTTGGACATTGAACAACTCCCTGCTACAAGATAAACAGTTTGTTAATCGATTACAGAGTATTTTGGTAGATTACGTGGAAATAAATAATACAAATGACATAAATCCAGTTTTATTGTGGGAAGGTGCTAAAGCGGTCTTGAGGGGATAATCTCCTTTGCATCAAGTAAAAATAGATAAAGAGAAAATCAATGTAAACGACTTGAAGAAATTAAACGATTAGAAGACAAAGTTAGAGAGACAAATAGTATTACGGAAAATATACAGCTGAAAAAGAAGAGATCTACTCTCAAAGCGTTATATAATCAAGAAGTGGAGAAAATGTTAAGATTTACAAAGCAAGAGAGTTATGACTGTGGCCCTAACTCTTTAAAGAGACTACATTACAAAAATCAAGGCTGGAAAAAATGAGTTAAAAATAAAGCATGAGGAAAGGGCAGAAGAATTTGCAAATTATTATGAACTATTATACAGAAAGGAAGAGGGAGAAATTAAACAAATTCAAATATATTTAAATGATATTCAACTACTCCAAATCACACCTGAACAAAAATTAATGTTGGAAAAATCCATTACAGTTGTGGACATTTATGAACAAATACTAAGATTAAAAACAGGAACTACTCCGGGAGATGATGGCTACAAATGAATTTTATAAAAAATGTCAAAACCAAATAGCCCCGTTGCTTAAGGGAGCATACAATCATGTGCTAAAAACAGGAATTTGGGGACAAACATGGCAATCAGCCTTAATAACTCTAATTTATAAAGAAGGGAAAGACGCTACAAAATGTGCCTCCTACAGGCCTATATCCCTTCTGAATACAGATCATAAGATAATTACAGGTATTATTGCCAATAGGTTAAAGAATTGTATTGCAGATATAATTGACCCAGATCAGTGTGGATTTATAACAGGGAGACTATTATCAGATAACATAAGACGAACAGTTAATGTAATGCAGGGGTGCTCAATACGTCGATCGCAAAGGTAGTATTGGTAGATCGCATTACATTAAAAAAAATTGACGCCAACCTCTCATCCATCCCGTCTTTTGATTGATAAACACAGTGGCGGACCGTGGGGTTTCAGTCAGGGCCTTCAATAGCAACCTGTGTTCACGCAGTCAAATGCATATAAACTGATCGACAACAGGCGTATGGATAAAACTGCCTGTTTGTGTGGCATTTGTTCGCTAAAGGATTTGTCAACAATGCAAAGTTACGCAGCGGTGCCTCCGCCCCCAAACAAAAACACCTTCGGGAACACTCGTGCTAGCATACGGGAACACTCGAGCTAGCATACGGGAACACTCGGGCTCGCATACGGGAACACACGTGCTAGCATACGGGAACACTCGGGCTCGCATACGGGAACACTCGAGCTAGCATACGGGAACACTCGAGCTAGCATACGGGAACACTCGGGCTCGCATACGGGAACACTCGTGCTAGCATACGGGAACACTCGGGCTCGCATACGGGAACACTAGAGCTAGCATACGGGAACACTCGGGCTCGCATACGGGAACACTCGGGCTCGCATACGGTAACACTCGGGCTCGCATACGGGAACACTCGTGCTAGCATACGGAAACACTCGAGCTAGCATACAGGAACACTCGAGCTAGCATACGGGAACACTCGGGCTCACATACGGGAACACACGTGCTAGCATACGGGAACACTCGTGCTAGCATACGGAAACACTCGAGCTAGCATACGGGAACACACGTGCTAGCATACGGGAACACTCGGGCTCGCATACGGGAACACACGTGCTAGCATACGGGAACACTCGGGCTCGCATACGGGAACACTCGAGCTAGCATACGGGAACACTCGTGCTAGCATACGGGAACACTCGGGCTCGCATACGGGAACACTAGAGCTAGCATACGGGAACACTCGGGCTCGCATACGGGAACACTCGGGCTCGCATACGGGAACACTCGTGCTCGCATACGGGAACACTCGGGCTCAAATACGGGAACACTCGTGCTAGCATACGGAAACACTCGAGCTAGCATACAGGAACACTCGAGCTAGCATACGGGAACACTCGGGCTCGCATACGGGAACACACGTGCTAGCATACGGGAACACTCGTGCTAGCATACGGAAACACTCGAGCTAGCATACGGGAACACACGTGCTAGCATACGGGAATACTCGGGCTCGCATACGGGAACACTCGTGCTAGCATACGGGAACACTCGGGCTCGCATACGGGAACACTCGGGCTCGCATACGGGAACACTCGGGCTAGCATACGGGAACACTCGGGCTAGCATACGGGAACACTCGAGCTCGCATACGGGAACACACGTGCTAGCATACGGGAACACTCGGGCTAGCATATGGGAACACTCGGGCTAGCATACGGGAACACTCGGGCTAGCATATGGGAACACTCGGGCTCGCATACGGGAACACTCGGGCTCGTATACGGGAACACTCGGGCTAGCATACGGGAACACTCGTGCTCGCATACGGGAACACTCGGGCTCGCATACGGGAACACTCGGGCTCGCATACGGGAACACTCGGGCTCGCATACGGGAACACTCGGGCTCGCATACGGGAACACTCGTGCTAGCATACCGGAACACTCGGGCTCGCATACGGGAACACTCGAGCTAGCATACGGGAACACTCGAGCTAGCATACGGGAACACTCGTGCTAGCATACGGGAACACTCGGGCTAGCATACGGGAACACTCGGGCTAGCATACGGGAACACTCGGGCTCGCATACGGGAACACTCGGGCTCGCATACGGGAACACACGTGCTAGCATACGGGAACACTCGGGCTCGCATACGGGAACACTCGAGCTAGCATACGGGAACACTCGTGCTAGCATACGGGAACACTCGAGCTAGCATACGGAAACACTCGTGCTAGCATACGGGAACACTCGGGCTCGCATACGGGAACACTCGGGCTAGCATACGGGAACACACGTGCTAGCATACGGGAACACTCGGGCTCGCATACGGGAACACTGGGGCTCGCATACAGGAACACACGTGCTAGCATACGGGAACACTCGGGCTCGCATACGGGAACACTCGGGCTCGCATACGGGAAAACACTCGGGCTAGCATACGGGAACACTCGGGCTTGCATACGGGAACACTCGGGCTCGCATACGGGAACACTCGGGCTCGCATACGGGAACACTCGGGCTCGCATACGGGAACACACGTGCTAGCATACGGGAACACTCGGGCTAGCATACGGGAACACTAGAGCTAGCATACGGGAACACTCGGGCTCGCATACGGGAACACTCGGGCTCGCATACGGGAACACACGTGCTAGCATACGGGAACACTCGGGCTCGCATACGGGAACACACGTGCTAGCATACGGGAACACTCGGGCTCGCATACGGGAACACTCGGGCTCGCATACGGGAACACTTGGGCTCGCATACGGGAACACACGTGCTAGAATACGGGAACACACGTGCTAGCATACGGGAACATACGGGCTCGCATACTGGAACACTCGGGCTAGCATAAGGGAACACTCGGGCTCGCATACGGAAATACACGTGCTAGCATACGGGAACACTCGTGCTAGCATACGGGAATACTCGTGCCAGCATACGGGAACACTCGGGCTAGCATACGGGAACACACGTGCTAGCATACGGGAACACTCGTGCTAGCATACGGGAACACACGTGCTAGCATACGGGAACACTCGGGCTCGCATACGGGAACACTCGGGCTCGCATACGGGAACACACGTGCTAGCATACGGGAACACTCGGGCTAGCATACAGGAACACTCGGGCTAGCATACGGGAACACACGTGCTAGCATACGGGAACACTCGGGCTCGCATACGGGAACACTAGAGCTAGCATACGGGAACACTCGGGCTCGCATACGGGAACACTCGGGCTAGCATACGGGAACACACGTGCTAGCATACGGGAACACTCGGGCTCGCATACGGAAACACTCGTGCTAGCATACGGGAACACTCGGGCTCGCATACGGGAACACTCGGGCTCGCATACGGGAACACACGTGCTAGCATACGGGAACACTCGGGCTCGCATACGGGAACACTAGAGCTAGCATACGGGAACACACGTGCTAGCATACGGGAACACTCGGGCTCGCATACGGGAACACACGTGCTAGCATACGGGAACACACGTGCTCGCATACGGGAACACACGAGCTAGCATATGGGAACACTCAGGCTCGCATACAGGAACACACGTGCTAGCATACGGGAACACTCGGGCTCGCATACGGGAACACTCGGGCTAGCATACGGGAACACTCGTGCTAGCATACGGGAACACTCGGGCTCGCATACGGGAACACACGTGCTAGCATACGGGAACACTCGTGCTAGCATACGGGAACACTCGGGCTCGCATACGGGAACACACGTGCTAGCATACGGGAACACACGTGCTAGCATATGGGAACACTCGGGCTCGCATACGGGAACACTCGGGCTAGCATACGGGAACACTCGTGCTAGCATACGGGAACACTCGGGCTCGCATACGGGAACACACGTGCTAGCATACGGGAACACTCGGGCTCGCATACGGGAACACTCGGGCTCGCATACGGGAACACTCGTGCTAGCATACGGGAACACTCGTGCTAGCATACGGGAACATGTTTGAGCCTGAAATGTGGCAAAAGGTCAGAAAGTTCAAGGGGGCCGAATACTTTCACAAGGCGCTGTATATGTGTTTTTAAACTCACCGTGTCATTGTTGTGTTTTGTGTTATTGTTGCTTTTATTGTGTCGCTCTGAGTCTGTAATAAAGTTGAACAGAATTGATCTTGAGGAGCAGATGATGAGTTTGAAACATTTGTGTTCAGATCAGGTTTAGTTTGGCTCCGTTTCTCCTGCAGTCTCACATTATTTCCAACATAAATAATCGCTTTATATCTTTAAACGCCTTAAACATGTGTCACATGAGAGATGAATGAATGATGAGGAAAAACAGCTCATGGCAGATTATTTATGAGCCTGTCCTTCAACATGACAGAGACATGATCCCGAGCAAAAGGTCATGTGACTAAACTGACCAATGGGGCTTCAGTATTCACTGGAATCAGAGTCAGGCTGCTTTAAAATACTTTCACTCAAAGTACATTTAAAAGTACTGACCCAAACAGCTACTCCAGTAAAAGTACAGAAGTACTTGAGTAACTGTTGGAGTAAAGTCTGATGTTTGTTTCATGTTAATGAGACAAAACAACAAATAATGTTTCAAATAATTATCCATAAACTTTAGCCAAAGGAAAGTCATGTTAGACACAAATATATCAGATTGAAGTAGTTTTTTACGTGTACTGTTACTTCAACATAAACTACTGCAGTAGAAGTAAAAGTACTGTGTGATACTCTACGTGCAGTTAGTGGAAACAGTTACATAAAGTACTTGAGTAAAAGTAACTGAGTACTCCCGCCTCGGCCAATGGGAGCAGAGCACGTGCTAGCATACGGGAACACTCGTGCTAGCATACGGGAACACTCGTGCTAGCATACGGGAACACTCGGGCTCGCATACGGGAACACTCGGGCTAGCATACGGGAACA
This sequence comes from Proterorhinus semilunaris, assembly GCA_021464625.1. NCBI lineage: Eukaryota > Metazoa > Chordata > Actinopteri > Gobiiformes > Gobiidae > Proterorhinus > Proterorhinus semilunaris. Next base: position 2,791,507 of record CM038349.1, read on the forward strand.
CTCGAGCTAGCATACGGGAACACACGTGCTAGCATACGGGAACACTCGTGCTAGCATACGGGAACACTCGTGCTAGCATACGGGAACACACGTGCTAGCATACGGGAACACTCGTGCTAGCATACGGGAACACTCGTGCTAGCATACGGGAACACACGTGCTAGCATACGGGAACACTCGGGCTCGCATACGGGAACACTCGTGCTAGCATACGGGAACACTCGTGCTAGCATACGGGAACACTCGTGCTAGCATACGGGAACACTCGGGCTCGCATACGGGAAAACACGTGCTAGCATACGGGAACACTCGTGCTAGCATACGGGAACACTCGTGCTAGCATACGGGAACACACGTGCTAGCATACGGGAACACTCGGGCTCGCATACGGGAACACTCGGGCTCGCATACGGGAACACACGAGCTAGCATATGGGAACACTCGGGCTCGCATACGGGAACACACGTGCTAGCATACGGGAACACTCGGGCTAGCATACGGGAACACTCGGGCTAGCATACGGGAACACTCGGGCTCGCATACGGGAACACTCGGGCTAGCATACGGGAACACTCGTGCTAGCATACGGGAACACTCGGGCTCGCATACGGGAACACACGTGCTAGCATACGGGAACACTCGGGCTCGCATACGGGAACACTCGGGCTCGCATACGGGAACACTCGTGCTAGCATACGGGAACACTCGTGCTAGCATACGGGAACATGTTTGAGCCTGAAATGTGGCAAAAGGTCAGAAAGTTCAAGGGGGCCGAATACTTTCACAAGGCGCTGTATCTGTGTTTTTAAACTCACCGTGTCATTGTTGTGTTTTGTGTTATTGTTGCTTTTATTGTGTCGCTCTGAGTCTGTAATAAAGTTGAACAGAATTGATCTTGAGGAGCAGATGATGAGTTTGAAACATTTGTGTTCAGATCAGGTTTAGTTTGGCTCCGTTTCTCCTGCAGTCTCACATTATTTCCAACATAAATAATCGCTTTATATCTTTAAACGCCTTAAACATGTGTCACATGAGAGATGAATGAATGAAGAGGAAAAACAGCTCATGGCAGATTATTTATGAGCCTGTCCTTCAACATGACAGAGACATGATCCCGAGCAAAAGGTCATGTGACTGAACTGACCAATGGGGCCTCAGTATTCACTGGAATCAGAGTCAGGCTGCTTTAAAATACTTTCACTCAAAGTACATTTAAAAGTACTGACCCAAACAGCTACTCCAGTAAAAGTACAGAAGTACTTGAGTAACTGTTGGAGTAAAGTCTGATGTTTGTTTCATGTTAATGAGACAAAACAACAAATAATGTTTCAAATAATTATCCATAAACTTTAGCCAAAGGAAAGTCATGTTAGACACAAATATATCAGATTGAAGTAGTTTTTTACGTGTACTGTTACTTCAACATAAACTACTGCAGTAGAAGTAAAAGTACTGTGTGATACTCTACGTGCAGTTAGTGGAAACAGTTACATAAAGTACTTGAGTAAAAGTAACTGAGTACTCCCGCCTCGGCCAATGGGAGCAGAGCATTATCTGTGTCCTCCTCTAGGGGGCAGCACCACATTCAATGAACTGACTCTGAGCAGAGATTGTGAGAAGAAGAAACTCTGGATTTAAACAAACCTGAACAAATAACCTGGAGGTGGAGGGGAGAAGATGAGCCATGATCGTAGAGACAGTCTCTCACAGAAGAGCTCTTCTTCACACAGTGAGTGCTGACCCTCCACACTTTACTGTCAGACCCTCGTCTCTCTTCTGTAGAAACAGGAGATCCACAGTCCAGGCCTCGACACACGGCGGTCGCCGCCTCCAGGTCCCAGTGGCCATAGGTCGTCACTCGTCTCCACTCTCCTCTGAGCTCCGCCTCCATCGTCCCCTCACAGCGACTGGCCCCTCCCACCAGCCTCAGCGGTTCTGTACACAAACACAGGTGAGCCCCGCCCCTCTCCAGGCCCCGCCCCTGGCCCCGCCCCCTTACCTTTGCAGGTGAGGTTGAGAGTGGGGCAGGTCTCTAAGCCGGTCCTGGTCCGGGGACAGTCCATCAGCTTAGTCTCGTTTCCCTCACAGTGGAACGTCTGCCCCAGAGGAGAGAGCACCCCCTGGAGGAGAGGAGCCCCACAGCCCAGCTCCCTGCACAGCACCTCTGCCCCGCGACGGTCCAAGGCCCCCTCACAGACCCCGTCCCAGGACTGGGCCAAGGACTGGTCCTGGATCTGCAGAGATCCTGAACACAGGCTCCGTCCCCCGACCAGCCGCACCGAGTCTGAGGTACACACATGAGGTCACAGTGTGAGGTACACACATGAGGTCACAGTCTGAGGTACACACATGAGGTCACAGTCTGAGGTACACACATGAGGTCACAGCCTGAGGTCACACACATGAGGTCACAGTCTGAGGTCAAACACATGAGGTCACAGTCTGAGGTACACACATGAGGTCACAGCCTGAGGTCACACACATGAGGTCACAGTCTGAGAAAGATAAGCCTTTATTGATCTCACAAAGGAGGACCTCACTGGTGACTCTCAGCTCAGAAACACTCTGGACACACAGGAAATACAGATATTTTATATAAATATATACAAATAAACAGTATGAGCAGTGCAGGTTTCCATAGTGCGTATGAAGATGAGGTCACAGTCTGAGCCGCTCTGCAGTAAGTCTCTCCTTTATGTAGTAAAGGTCAGCAATGTTTTTCTGATGTGGGTCTGTGCAGAGCGGCGCCCTCTGCAGGAAATAAACTATTACCTTTACCTTCAATCAATCGATCAAATCAAACTTTATTTATATTCACTTTATTCTGGAAGTTCTGGTGGGCGTGGCCATGAATTGGCCCCGCCCCTTCACTCGTATTAGTTACACAGGACTGGCCCCGCCCCTTCATTCGTATTAGTTACACAGGACTGGCCCCGCCCCTTCACTCGTATTAGTTACACAGGACTGGCTCCGCCCCTTCACTCGTATTAGGTACACAGGACTGGCTCCGCCCCTTCAGTCGTATTAGTTACACAGGACTGGCTCCGCCCCTTCACTCGTATTAGTTACACAGGACTGGCCCCGCCCCTTCACTCGTATTAGTTACACAGGACTGGCCCCGCCCCTTCACTCGTATTAGTTACACAGGACTGGCCCCGCCCCTTCAGTCGTATTAGTTACACAGGACTGGCTCCGCCCCTTCACTCGTATTAGTTACACAGGACTGGCCCCGCCCCTTCACTCGTATTAGTTACACAGGACTGTGTAACTCGGGCTAGCATACGGGAACACTCGAGCTAGCATACGGGAACACACGTGCTAGCATACGGGAACACTCGTGCTAGCATACGGGAACACACGTGCTAGCATACGGGAACACTCGTGCTAGCATACGGGAACACTCGTGCTAGCATACGGGAACACACGTGCTAGCATACGGGAACACTCGGGCTAGCATACGGGAACACTCGAGCTAGCATACGGGAACACTCGTGCTAGCATACGGGAACACTCGTGCTAGCATACGGGAACACTCGAGCTAGCATACGGGAACACACGTGCTAGCATACGGGAACACTCGTGCTAGCATACGGGAACACACGTGCTAGCATACGGGAACACTCGTGCTAGCATACGGGAACACTCGTGCTAGCATACGGGAACACACGTGCTAGCATACGGGAACACTCGGGCTAGCATACGGGAACACTCGAGCTAGCATACGGGAACACACGTGCTAGCATACGGGAACACACGTGCTAGCATACGGGAACACTCGTGCTAGCATACGGGAACACTCGTGCTAGCATACGGGAACACACGTGCTAGCATACGGGAACACTCGGGCTCGCATACGGGAACACTCGTGCTAGCATACGGGAACACTCGAGCTAGCATACGGGAACACACGTGCTAGCATACGGGAACACACGTGCTAGCATACGGGAACACAAGTGCTCGCATACAGGAACACACGAGCTAGCATATGGGAACACTCGGGCTCGCATACGGGAACACACGTGCTAGCATACGGGAACACTCGGGCTCGCATACGGGAACACTCGGGCTAGCATACGGGAACACTCAGGCTCGCATACGGGAATACTCGGGCTAGCATACGGGAACACTCGAGCTAGCATACGGGAACACTCGGGCTCGCATACGGGAACACTCGGGCTCGCATACGGGAACACTCGGGCTCGCATACGGGAACACTCGTGCTAGCATACGGGAACACTCGGGCTAGCATACGGGAACACTCGGGCTAGCATACGGGAACACTCGGGCTCGCATACGGGAACACACGGGCTAGCATACGGGAACACTCGTGCTAGCATACGGGAACACTCGGGCTCGCATACGGGAACACACGTGCTAGCATACGGGAACACTCGTGCTAGCATACGGGAACACTCGGGCTCGCATACGGGAACACACGTGCTAGCATACGGGAACACTCGGGCTAGCATACGGGAACACTAGAGCTAGCATACGGGAACACTCGGGCTCGCATACGGGAACACTCGGGCTCGCATACGGGAACACACGTGCTAGCATACGGGAACACTCTTGCTAGCATACGGGAACACTCGAGCTAGCATATGGGAACACTCGGGCTCGCATACGGGAACACTCGGGCTCGCATACGGGAACACACGTGCTAGCATACGGGAACACACGTGCTAGCATATGGGAACACTTGGGCTCGCATACGGGAACACTCGGGCTCGCATACGGGAACACACGTGCTAGCATACGGGAACACTCGTGCTAGCATACGGGAACACTCGAGCTAGCATATGGGAACACTCGGGCTCGCATACGGGAACACTCGAGCTAGCATATGGGAACACTCGGGCTAGCATACGGGAACACACGTGATAGCATACGGGAACACTCGTGCTAGCATATGGGAACACTTGGGCTCGCATACGGGAACACTCGGGCTCGCATACGGGAACACTCGGGCTAGCATATGGGAACACTCGTGCTAGCATACGGGAACACTCGAGCTAGCATATGGGAACACTCGGGCTAGCATACGGGAACACACGTGATAGCATACGGGAACACTCGTGCTAGCATATGGGAACACTTGGGCTCGCATACGGGAACACTCGGGCTCGCATACGGGAACACTCGGGCTCGCATACGGGAACACACGTGCTAGCATACGGGAACACACGTGCTAGCATACGGGAACATGTTTGAGCCTGAAATGTGGCAAAAGGTCAGAAAGTTCAAAGGGGCCGAATACTTTCACAAGGCGCTGTATCTGTGTTTTTAAACTCACCGTGTCATTGTTGTGTTTTGTGTTATTGTTGCTTTTATTGTGTCGCTCTGAGTCTGTAATAAAGTTGAACAGAATTGATCTTGAGGAGCAGATGATGAGTTTGAAACATTTGTGTTCAGATCAGGTTTAGTTTGGCTCCGTTTCTCCTGCAGTCTCACATTATTTCCAACATAAATAATCGCTTTATATCTTTAAACGCCTTAAACATGTGTCACATGAGAGATGAATGAATGAAGAGGAAAAACAGCTCATGGCAGATTATTTATGAGCCTGTCCTTCAACATGACAGAGACATGATCCCGAGCAAAAGGTCATGTGACTGAACTGACCAATGGGGCCTCAGTATTCACTGGAATCAGAGTCAGGCTGCTTTAAAATACTTTCACTCAAAGTACATTTAAAAGTACTGACCCAAACAGCTACTCCAGTAAAAGTACAGAAGTACTCGAGTAACTGTTGGAGTAAAGTCTGATGTTTGTTTCATGTTAATGAGACAAAACAACAAATAATGTTTCAAATAATTATCCATAAACTTTAGCCAAAGGAAAGTCATGTTAGACACAAATATATCAGTGATACTCTACGTGCAGTTAGTGGAAACAGTTACATAAAGTACTTGAGTAAAAGTAACTGAGTACTCCCGCCTCGGCCAATGGGAGCAGAGCATTATCTGTGTCCTCCTCTAGGGGGCAGCACCACATTCAATGAACTGACTCTGAGCAGAGATTGTGAGAAGAAGAAACTCTGGATTTAAACAAACCTGAACAAATAACTTGGAAGAGGAAAGAAGATGAGTCACGATCGTAGAGACAGTCTCTAACAGAAGAGCTCGTCTTCACACAGTCAGTGTGGACCCTCCACACTTTACTCTCAGACCCTTGTGTCACTTCTGTAGAAACAGGAGATCCACAGTCCAGGCATCGACACACGGCGGTCGCCGCCTCCAGGTGCCAGGGGTGATAGGTCGTCACTCGTCTCCACTCTCCTCCGAGCTCCGCCTCCATCGTCCCCTCACAGCGACTGGCCCCTCCCACCAGCCTTAGTGGTTCTGTACACAAACACAGGTGAGCCCCGCCCCTCTCCAGGCCCCGCCCCTGGCCCCGCCCCCTTACCTTTGCAGGTGAGGTTGAGAGTGGGGCAGGTCTCTGGGCCGGTCCTGGTCCGGGGACAGTCCATCAGCTTAGTCTCGTTTCCCTCACAGTGGAACGTCTGCCCCAGAGGAGAGAGCGCCCCCTGGTGGAGAGGAGCCCCACAGCCCAGCTCCCTGCACAGCACCTCTGCCCCGCGACGGTCCAAGGCCCCCTCACAGACCCCGTCCCAGGACTGGGCCAAGGACTGGTCCTGGATCTGCAGAGATCCTGAACACAAGCTCCGCCCCCCGACCAGCCGCACCGAGTCTAAGAGAAGATAAGCCTTTATTATCTCACAAAGGAGGACCTCACTGGTGACTCTCAGCTCAGAAACACTCAGGACACACAGGAAATACAGATATTTTTAATAAATATATACAAATAAACAGTATGAGCAGTGCAGGTTTCCATAGTGTGTATGAAGATGAGGTCACAGTCTGAGCCGCTCTGCAGTAAGTCTCTCCTTTATGTAGTAAAGGTCAGTAATGTTTCCGTGTCTCTGATGTGGGTCTGTGCAGAGCGGCGCCCTCTGCAGGAAATAAACTATTACCTTTACCTTCAATCGAATCAAACTTTATTTATATTCACTTTATTCTGGAAGTTCTGGTGGGCGTGTCCATGAATTGGCCCCGCCCCTTCACTCGTATTAGTTACACAGGACTGGCCCCGCCCCTTCACTCGTATTAGTTACACAGGACTGGCCCCGCCCCTTCACTCGTATTAGTTACACAGGACTGGCCCCGCCCCTTCACTCGTATTAGTTACGCAGGACTGGCCCCGCCCCTTCACTCGTATTAGTTACACAGGACTGGCCCCGCCCCTTCACTCGTATTAGTTACACAGGACTGGCCCCGCCCCTTCACTCGTATTAGTTACACAGGACTGGAGACGGTTCTGCTCGGACTCAAAGCCGTTTTTATCCCGCGCAGAGAAACAGTGAATGAACGGACTTCACGCTCTACAGGAAGAGTCACTACAAAGGAAGTGCTGAGACAAAGAGGTCAAAGTGGGCGGGGCCACCAGGAAGAAACACTAAACTATCACGTCCTAAACTCTTGACTTTGACCTGGATTGCAGATGTTTCCAGCTGTTGTCGACCATCCCCCACATTTAGGTCAAAGGTTAAATGGCCCAGCGGAGGCTTTGGTGATTTGAGCCTTTACTTCCTGACGGCCTGTAGGAGGGCGTGGCCATAAACCCAATGAATACCTTTAATTCCTGCTTTTGAAAACAGAGCATGTGGAAAACCAGGGTAAAATGGCGTCCGTGGCTCCATGTCCGCCTCACGGCCGATCCAGCAGCTTTTCATTTCATTAGCGACTGTTTTTCCAGCTCGGAGCCTGGAACACGTTCTCCGTTAGAGCTGGGGATCCGTTTGTGAACAACACGATCACGCTCACATCAGAGCTCAGAGCACATGGACTTGGATCAATGAAGGACCGAGAGGAGAGAACGAGGCGTGTGCTGCAGGAAGGACACGGACTAAGCGTGTGCTTCACACACATGTGACCTGTGTGTCTTTTCGAAATAAGCCCTTCCAAAAATATTTGGACATTAAACAACTCCCTGCTACAAGATAAACAGTTTGTTAATCGATTACAGAGTATTTTGGTAGATTACGTGGAAATAAATAATACAAATGACATAAATCCAGTTTTATTGTGGGAAGGTGCTAAAGCGGTCTTGAGGGGATAATCTCCTTTGCATCAAGTAAAAATAGATAAAGAGAAAATCAATGTAAACGACTTGAAGAAATTAAACGATTAGAAGACAAAGTTAGAGAGACAAATAGTATTACGGAAAATATACAGCTGAAAAAGAAGAGATCTACTCTCAAAGCGTTATATAATCAAGAAGTGGAGAAAATGTTAAGATTTACAAAGCAAGAGAGTTATGACTGTGGCCCTAACTCTTTAAAGAGACTACATTACAAAAATCAAGGCTGGAAAAAATGAGTTAAAAATAAAGCATGAGGAAAGGGCAGAAGAATTTGCAAATTATTATGAACTATTATACAGAAAGGAAGAGGGAGAAATTAAACAAATTCAAATATATTTAAATGATATTCAACTACTCCAAATCACACCTGAACAAAAATTAATGTTGGAAAAATCCATTACAGTTGTGGACATTTATGAACAAATACTGAAATTAAAAACAGGAACTACTCCGGGAGATGATGGCTACAAATGAATTTTATAAAAAATGTCAAAACCAAATAGCCCCGTTGCTTAAGGGAGCATACAATCATGTGCTAAAAACAGGAATTTGGGGACAAACATGGCAATCAGCCTTAATAACTCTAATTTATAAAGAAGGGAAAGACGCTACAAAATGTGCCTCCTACAGGCCTATATCCCTTCTGAATACAGATCATAAGATAATTACAGGTATTATTGCCAATAGGTTAAAGAATTGTATTGCAGATATAATTGACCCAGATCAGTGTGGATTTATAACAGGGAGACTATTATCAGATAACATAAGACGAACAGTTAATGTAATGCAGGGGTGCTCAATACGTCGATCGCAAAGGTAGTATTGGTAGATCGCATTACATTAAAAAAAATTGACGCCAACCTCTCATCCATCCCGTCTTTTGATTGATAAACACAGTGGCGGACCGTGGGGTTTCAGTCAGGGCCTTCAATAGCAACCTGTGTTCACGCAGTCAAACGCATATAAACTGATCGACAACAGGCGTATGGATAAAACTGCCTGTTTGTGTGGCATTTGTTCGCTAAAGGATTTGTCAACAATGCAAAGTTACGCAGCGGTGCCTCCGCCCCCAAACAAAAACACCTTCGGGAACACTCGTGCTAGCATACGGGAACACTCGAGCTAGCATACGGGAACACTCGGGCTCGCATACGGGAACACACGTGCTAGCATACGGGAACACTCGGGCTCGCATACGGGAACACTCGAGCTAGCATACGGGAACACTCGAGCTAGCATACGGGAACACTCGGGCTCGCATACGGGAACACTCGTGCTAGCATACGGGAACACTCGGGCTCGCATACGGGAACACTAGAGCTAGCATACGGGAACACTCGGGCTCGCATACGGGAACACTAGAGCTAGCATACGGGAACACTCGGGCTCGCATACGGGAACACTCGGGCTCGCATACGGTAACACTCGGGCTCGCATACGGGAACACTAGAGCTAGCATACGGGAACACTCGGGCTCGCATACGGGAACACTAGAGCTAGCATACGGGAACACTCGGGCTCGCATACGGGAACACTCGGGCTCGCATACGGTAACACTCGGGCTCGCATACGGGAACACACGTGCTAGCATACGGGAACACTCGGGCTCGCATACGGGAACACACGTGCTAGCATACGGGAACACTCGGGCTCGCATACGGGAACACTCGAGCTAGCATACGGGAACACTCGTGCTAGCATACGGGAACACTCGGGCTCGCATACGGGAACACTAGAGCTAGCATACGGGAACACTCGGGCTCGCATACGGGAACACTCGGGCTCGCATACGGGAACACTCGTGCTCGCATACGGGAACACTCGGGCTCAAATACGGGAACACTCGTGCTAGCATACGGAAACACTCGAGCTAGCATACAGGAACACTCGAGCTAGCATACGGGAACACTCGGGCTCGCATACGGGAACACACGTGCTAGCATACGGGAACACTCGTGCTAGCATACGGAAACACTCGAGCTAGCATACGGGAACACACGTGCTAGCATACGGGAATACTCGGGCTCGCATACGGGAACACTCGTGCTAGCATACGGGAACACTCGGGCTCGCATACGGGAACACTCGGGCTCGCATACTTGAACACTCGGGCTAGCATACGGGAACACTCGGGCTAGCATACGGGAACACTCGAGCTCGCATACGGGAACACACGTGCTAGCATACGGGAACACTCGGGCTAGCATATGGGAACACTCGGGCTAGCATACGGGAACACTCGGGCTAGCATACGGGAACACTCGGGCTCGCATACGGGAACACTCGGGCTCGTATACGGGAACACTCGGGCTAGCATACGGGAACACTCGTGCTCGCATACGGGAACACTCGGGCTCGCATACGGGAACACTCGGGCTCGCATACGGGAACACTCGGGCTCGCATACGGGAACACTCGTGCTAGCATACGGGAACACTCGGGCTCGCATACGGGAACACTCGAGCTAGCATACGGGAACACTCGAGCTAGCATACGGGAACACTCGTGCTAGCATACGGGAACACTCGGGCTAGCATACGGGAACACTCGGGCTCGCATACGGGAACACTCGGGCTCGCATACGGGAACACACGTGCTAGCATACGGGAACACTCGGGCTCGCATACGGGAACACTCGAGCTAGCATACGGGAACACTCGTGCTAGCATACGGGAACACTCGAGCTAGCATACGGAAACACTCGTGCTAGCATACGGGAACACTCGGGCTCGCATACGGGAACACTCGGGCTAGCATACGGGAACACACGTGCTAGCATACGGGAACACTCGGGCTCGCATACGGGAACACTCGGGCTCGCATACGGGAACACTGGGGCTCGCATACAGGAACACACGTGCTAGCATACGGGAACACTCGGGCTCGCATACGGGAACACTCGGGCTCGCATACGGGAAAACACTCGGGCTAGCATACGGGAACACTCGGGCTTGCATACGGGAACACTCGGGCTCGCATACGGGAACACTCGGGCTCGCATACGGGAACACTCGGGCTCGCATACGGGAACACTCGGGCTCGCATACGGGAACACTCGGGCTCGCATACGGGAACACTCGGGCTAGCAGAGGCGGGAAAAAGATGGCGGAGGGAGCAGACGCGCGATAATTGTTCTCCGGTGCAAACCCTGAATTAAAAAGAACAGGACCAACAACCATCATCACAACAGACTCTTTCACAACCCTCGGTGATACGCTACACATCGTCCAATCCGTAAGCAAGTATATTCAACAACAGTGATACAAACCTTGTTCGGACTCATGGATAAATATAGCGCTAAAGCTAAGACCGCGAAAATGCCCATCTCCCATGACTACTGCGCGCTCGAGGCAATGGAAACTGAAGTGAAACGGAATAAAAAAGCCCTTACCTCGCCATCTAAAGCTACTCAACAACCTCCAAAGAAAATAAAACCCAACGACGATGCTCCTCTTGATTCCAGCCCGGGTACTGCTTCCATTGCTGACGTATTGAAAGCAATTCAATTACAATCCGGAGAGATTCAGGCTCTTCATTCTCTGGTGATCGACATCAAGTCAGATATACAACACAACACTCTGGCAATAACCAACATCAACAAAAGTCTGGAATTCAACTCTGCTGAAATACAAGTATGCAAAGAATCAACCAAGGAGTTGCATCAGGAAGTAAAAGTCCTAAAAGAGAGGAATATCCAGCTGGAGAAAAAGGTAATTGAGCTGGAAGGAAGAGTTTCTGAGTCAGAAAATTTACAAAAAGAGATGGAACCTGAGACTAAATGGTCTCAAAGAAGAAAAAGAGGAGAATACTAGAGAGCTTGTTGTAAACCTTATTCTCAGGTTTGTTCCACATTGGAGAGACAAGATGGGCTTTATCCTGGATTCTGTACATCGTCTTGGGCAGCTTAATAACACCCACCCTAGACAAATCATCATACAGTTCACAATGAGGATCTACAAAGATGAACTTTGGTGTGTGACAAGGAACCACCAAATCTGCAAGGAGCTCAACCTTCGCTTTGCAGAAGACTTCACCAAAGATGTTCTAGAAGCAAGAGCAGCAGTCTGGCCGAAAGTGGATCAAGCAAGGAAGCTGGGTCAAAAGGCTGTGTACCGAGGTCGCTACGCCTATATCAACGGTCAAAGGGTCACACCATGATTCTCCTGGTCCTAGAAGCACTTTTTGTTCAAGTTAAGTTTTCAATCAGGGATTTGCACCTTTGTTACGATTGGTAACGCACCTGTGTTAGTTAAAGCTATAAGCTTGTTTTCGTTTTATAAACCTTTCCTTTTTTATGTCTGAACTAAAAAGTTCAATTTCTCTCTTATCTGTGAATGCAAGGGGTCTAAGAGATCTAACAAAACGTAAAAGTTTGTTTTTATTTTGCAAAGGGAAAAAAGTACAATTCTTTTTTTTTACAGGAAACGCACTCAAAAGAAGAGGACATTTCTTTTTGGACTCAACAATGGGGTGACAAAGCCTATTTCAGTCATGGCACTGCTAGATCAGCTGGAGTAGCTATCCTCCTTAAAAACTTTTCTGGCCAAATTATACTTAATATGGCAGATAATCAGGGTCATTGGTTAATTTTACTCACAAATATTGACAACACGAAACTCATTTTTGTTAATGTGTATGGTTACAACAACCCCAGGGACAATAAACGATTGTTAGAAGAGATAACATTACACCTAGATAATCTTAAAGTTGCTCACGCCATAGAGAATATAATAATAGGGGGTGATCTCAACGTAGTTAATGATGATTTCCTTGACAGATACCCCTCCAAATATACGTCAAGTCAGCCTAATATTGTATTTAATAACTTTTGCAGTGAATTAAATCTCACTGATGCTTGGAGATACCTCAATCCTGGAATAACCCCGTTTTCATGGTTCAGTTCAAACTATAATTCAAAATCTAGAATTGATAACTGGTTAATTTCACACAATTTGCTCTCTAATGATATCAATTCAACTATTTCAGCAGCCCCCTTAACTGATCATTGTGTCATTATGTTACATGTTGGACCTAGAACTAAAAACTTCTCAAATAAGTACTGGAAATTTAACTCAAGTCTCCTTAAAAATGACAACTATTGTCAAATAATTATATCAACTATTAATAAAATAACATCTTGCGAAGAACTTGCAACCCCAGTTAAAAAATGGGAATTTCTAAAGTTCAAAATTCGTGATGTCTCTATTGCCTTCAGTAAAAACCATAAAAAAGAACTTGATCAAAAGGAATTGGATATTATAAACCAGTTAAATGTTCATTGTAACAAACAAAATCTGAGTGAAATTGACAAACAAATAATTTTAAAGTTACAATCTAATCTAGATGAAATCTATACTCACAAAGCTCAAGGAGCATTTATTAGATCCCGGGCAAAGTGGATAGAAGAAGGAGAGAAGAATTCGGCATATTTTTGTGGTCTAGAAAAAAATAGACAAGAAAGAAACAACCTAAAGTCATTGCTAGTCAATAACATTGAAATTACAGATGATAAACTAATGTCCTTAGAAATCTATAAATTTTATACACAACTTTACAGCTCAAAATGTTCCCAAACTGACTGTAAATCCTTTATGAAAGATATAGCCCAGTATATTCCAAAAATTGATGAAGCTTTTAAAGAAACTTGTGACAGTCCACTAAACATTTCTGAACTCGAAGCAGCGATATGCCGACTATCTCCTAACAAAGCTCCTGGTTCAGATGGTCTCACAGGAAACTTTTATAAACATTTTTGGTTTGATATTAAGGAATTACTGTTCAATGTTTTTTTAGAGATTTTTGAAACTTGCACTCTCCCAAATACAATGAGACATGGAGTCATAATATCTATCCCAAAACCCAATAAAGACCCTAGAATCATAGAAAATCGAAGACCTATAACACTTAGAAACTCTGACTACAAACTCTTAACTTATATCTTTGCCTCTCGGCTGCAGTCAGGTCTTTGTAATGTAATCTCAGAAACACAATCAGGATTTTTGAAGGGCAGATCGATACATAATAATATAAGACTGGTTATGGACATAATTGAATATAGAAATTTAATACAGGACAATGGCTTTATTTTATTTTTGGCCTTTTTTAAAGCTTTTGATTCCGTTGAACATCCATTTATTTTTACTACACTTGAACATTTTGGGTTTGGTGTTAAATTTAGAAAACTCATTGGTGGTCTGTATAAAAACATAAATAGCTGTGTTCTCCTTTCTAAGGGTTCTACTCCAAGTTTTAATGTGGATGTTGGTATTCCGCAAGGGTGCCCCATATCCCCTTACTTATTTATTTTGGTCACTGAACTTTTATCCATTTATATAAAAAATAGTAACGATATTCAAAAACTTAATGTTCTAGGTACAGAAATTGTTATCAGCCAATTAGCTGATGATACAACATTATTCCTAAAAGATGAACATCAAATCCCTAAAGTTATACATAAAATTGAACAATTCTCCAAAGCATCAGGTCTATGCTTAAACTTTAAAAAGTGTGAAATCTTATCTCTGCACGATACTTCTCTAAAGGAAATATACAATATACCTATAAAATCTGAGATTAAATATCTAGGTGTCCTTCTCTGTAAAGACAAAAAGGTGTGTCAAACAGTTAATATAGAGAACAAACTAAAAGAATGTAAAACAAAATTGAATATATGGCTCCAAAGAGACTTATCGATTTTGGGTCGTATATATTTAACCAAAATGGAGTGCTTATCTAGATGTATATACCCCCTTTATTCAAATGCTGTTCCTACCAATTTATCCAAATTAATAAATCAAATGAATTTCAATTTCATCTGGCGAAATAAACCACATTATATAAAGAAAAGTCATATGGTCAAACAAACTAATGAAGGAGGCCTGAAGGCAATAGATCTAGAGTGTCTTAACGGAACCTTAAAAATAAACTGGCTAAAATCTTGGATTAAAAATCATCAATCTTTATGGTATTGTATTCCTAACTTTATTTTTAAAAAATTGGGCGGTCTAAACCTCTTGCTTGTATGCGACTTTGCTATCAATAAGATTCCTGTACCCTTATCAGAGTTCCACAAACAAATTTTACTTTACTGGAAAATGCTATATGTCCATAACTTTTCTCCACACCGAACAGTAATTTGGAACAATCGATATGTACTACATCGCAACAAATCGTTATTTTATGAAGACTGGTTTAAAAACAATATTTGGTCAGTGTCACACCTTATGGACAACGAAGGAAATGTATTAGATTATGAACAATTCTGCATTAAACACAGTTTTAATCCCTCGCTTTTAGACTTCATGCGTTTGCGTAACGCCCTCCCTAAAGAATTTATTTTTCTATCCAAAAACTCATTAGCTCATCAGATAACACAAACACATTTGCCCTCTCCCACGATACATGGGATATCAATCTTAGACAAAAAATTTAATAATTTTTTTATTAGGAAAAGCTTGACAGATGAATTATTCCCTGGTTTACAAAATAAAAATGATATCCTAAACAAATTTGATAAAAAGACAGTTTCCAAACTAAGAACTATGTACTTATCTTTCCCTATAGCCCCTAAGGCTAAAGAAACACACTTCAAAATTATGAACAATACTTCGATTACGTTTTAACATACAAGAAAATCTATGTACATTCTGCAATATTAATGTGGAGACAACTGACCATCTGTTTTTTTATTGTGACTCTGTTCAATTGTTTTGGAAAGATTTACAAACTTGGGTGAAAAAATGTTTTCCTTCAACTCCAGTCTTTTCAAGAGACAATATAACGTTTGGTGTGCTAACAAACAGTAAAAAAGTAGAACTCTGTACTAATGTGATATTATGTCTTGCTAAATTCTGTATACACAAAAGCAAATGTCAAAAATGCCCACCCACATTTTCTTTTTTTTAAAATGATTTTAAATTGTACATTAATTCCCTGGAACGAATGAAAGGACCAAAAGCCACGCAACTGTATTCTTGTTTAAGTGAAATCCCCCTGGACTCAATCTGACTATGGACCTTATGAACTGTTATCTGATGTACATCTGTGACCCCCTCGAACATTTGACTGTACATTTTTTGCACGAATCTGATTGCACTATACTGTCACTGTGAGGTTATTGCGAACTCGACTTCGCTATGTTTGTTAAAAAAAATGTGTGCCTTGTATTTTCAATAATAAAAAAAAAGTGCTCAAAAAAATAAATAAAATAAAAAACACTTGGGCTAGCATACGGGAACACACGTGCTAGCATACGGGAACACTCGGGCTAGCATACGGGAACACTCGGGCTCGCATACGGGAACACTCGGGCTCGCATACGGGAACACACGTGCTAGCATACGGGAACACTCGGGCTCGCATACGGGAACACACGTGCTAGCATACGGGAACACTCGGGCTCGCATACGGGAACACTCGGGCTAGCATACGGGAACACTCGAGCTCGCATACGGGAACACACGTGCTAGCATACGGGAACACTCGGGCTAGCATACGGGAACACTCGGGCTAGCATACGGGAACACTCGGGCTAGCATACGGGAACACTCGGGCTCGCATACGGGAACACTCGGGCTCGCATACGGGAACACACGTGCTAGCATACGGGAACACTCGGGCTCGCATACGGGAACACTCGGGCTAGCATACGGGAACACTCGGGCTCGCATTCGGGAACACTCGGGCTCGCATACGGGAACACACATGCTAGCATACGGGAACACTCGGGCTCGCATACGGGAACACTCGGGCTAGCATACGGGAACACTCGAGCTCGCATACGGGAACACACGTGCTAGCATACGGGAACACTCGGGCTAGCATACGGGAACACACGGGCTCGCATACGGGAACACTCGGGCTCGCATACGGAAACACTCGAGCTAGCATACGGGAACACACGTGCTAGCATACGGGAACACTCGGGCTCGCATACGGGAACACTCGGGCTCGCATACGGGAACACTCGAGCTCGCATACTGGAACACTCGTGCTAGCATACGGGAACACTCGTGCTAGCATACGGGAACACTCGGGCTCGCATACGGGAACACTCGGGCTCGCATACGGGAACACTCGAGCTAGCATACGGGAACACTCGTGCTAGCATACGGGAACACTCGAGCTAGCATACGGAAACACTCGTGCTAGCATACGGGAACACTCGGGCTCGCATACAGGAACACACGTGCTAGCATACGGGAACACTCGGGCTCGCATACGGGAACACTCGGGCTAGCATACGGGAACACACGTGCTAGCATACGGGAACACTCGGGCTCGCATACGGGAACACTCGGGCTCGCATACGGGAACACTCGGGCTCGCATACGGGAACACTCGGCTCGCATACGGGAACACTCGAGCTAGCATACGGGAACACTCGAGCTAGCATACGGGAACACTCGGGCTCGCATACGGGAACACTCGTGCTAGCATACGGGAACACTCTGGCTCGCATACGGGAACACTCGGGCTCACATACGGGAACACTCGAGCTCGCATACGGGAACACACATGCTAGCATACGGGAACACTCGGGCTAGCATACGGGAACACTCGGGCTCGCATACGGGAACACTCGGGCTCGCATACGGGAACACTCGAGCTAGCATACGGGAACACTCGGGCTCGCATACGGGAACACTAGAGCTAGCATACGGGAACACTCGGGCTCACATACGGGAACACTCGGGCTCGCATACGGGAACACTCGGGCTCGCATACGGGAACACTCGGGCTCGCATACGGGAACACTCGTGCTAGCATACGGGAACACTCGGGCTCGCATACGGGAACACACGTGCTAGCATACGGGAACACTCGGGCTCGCATACGGGAACACTCGAGCTAGCATACGGGAACACTCGAGCTAGCATACGGGAACACTCGGGCTAGCATACGGGAACACTCGGGCTCGCATACGGGAACACTCGGGCTCGCATACGGGAACACTCAGGCTAGCATACGGGAACACACGTGCTAGCATATGGGAACACTCGGGCTCGTATACGGGAACACTCGGGCTCGCATACAGGAACACTCGGGCTCGCATACGGGAACACACGTGCTCGCATACGGGAACACACGTGCTAGCATACGGGAACACTCGGGCTCGCATACGGGAACACTCGAGCTAGCATACGGGAACACTCGAGCTAGCATATGGGAACACTCGGGCTCGTATACGGGAACACACGTGTTCGCATACGGGAACACACGTGCTAGCATACGGGAACACTCGGGCTCGCATACGGGAACACTCGAGCTAGCATACGGGAACACTCGAGCTAGCATACGGGAACACTCGGGTTAGCATACGGGAACACTCGGGCTAGCATACGGGAACACTCGGGCTAGCATACGGGAACACTCGGGCTCGCATACGGGAACACTCGGGCTCGCATACGGGAACACTCGGGCTAGCATACGTGTAACACTCTCTATGGGCTAGGTAAACAAACGCAGGTTACGCATTGGCTAAGTTCGTCTCGGAGTCTTAGGTGTGTGAATAACCACAATACTAGGAATGAATAGATTTTCAGATCTGCATTGTATTTAAGGCCTTATATAGGTTGATATTCAATAATAATTATAATAATATATATATATAGTTAAACAAACACAACACAACACGATGACAAAAACAAACACTACACAACACGACGACAAAAAATAAAGTAATGCACTTTTCAGTTCTTTTGGTTATGAACTGGTGCGTTCAGTTCAATAATGTTTGTCTGAAATGTCCACACACACAATCCAACAGGGATAGAGTTCAATTTCCTACCACGTTTCCGTAGTATAGCTCGCCATCCTTAGTCAGGGGTCGTGGTAGTAGTGTTTTGTGGTGAGAGTGACAGTGGGCGGTGCTGGTAGCACTAGTAGTAGTAGTACAAAAAACCTGACCTGAAGGAGGTCAAAAAGAAGAAATTAGTCACCACAGTCAAAACATTCATAAATCAAGCTAGCTAGCAATTAAATAATCATTTTGTGATAATCAAGTAACAGTTGTACAACATATTTGGCCAATAAATTATCAGTCAAAACATCAGCGTCTATTTACCATATCATGGAAAACAGACGTTAAATGCGATCACATGGACAAAACGGAAAACAGCCGTGCCCAATCAACATGTGTTATGTTGTAGTTCAATTCGGCTCACAAGTAAATATGATCCCAATTGATTGAAACGAATCCTTTGTGGTAAAGGATGGAGAGAGAACGTACCGGAGAGTCTTTAGAGTTTACGTGCAGCTCGCTCGTGGTTCAATATGGCGGCGGCAGTAGCGGCGCCTTTGCTGCAACAAACAGTGGATCCGGATGAAATATCTGCATAAGGGGCGCTTATTCTTACAAAACGATCACGCCGAACACTCACCGACGGTTCTGTCGGGAAGTGGCTTAAGCAGCCTCTGTGGTATCAGTCCAAAACAGCAGTTTAACAGCCACAAAGCAGGGCAGAGAGGAGCAAGAGCGAACGCTGGCTAGTTGGAACTTTTTTTAAAGTTTGGTGACAGCGCGCAGCTCCCGGAAACTCCGCAGTTGACCGGAAGTTGTCACAATAAGAGCGCTTTACGTAACGTGGGTTACAGGGTCCCCCGCTATTCTCATGTCCGGCCCTGGACATGCTGAAGGTTGGAAACAGATGGGTGGTCTGCAGCTTGGGTCAACAGCAGGTCCATCATCCAGTTGAAGCGCATGGACAAAGACGTTGCTCAGGCCATGAAACAGGGACTGTATGCTATGAAGTAACGGATTTCCAAGCTGGGTATACTGTAGCCGAGTAGGAGGATTACGAGCTCGAGCAGACCGGCGAAGCGGTGGACCGGCTTGGTCAGAGTCACAACAGGTCGAGTCAGTCTCCATCAAAGAGTCAGGCGCAGGGACAGAGCCGCTACGGTCAGGAGGACTCACAACAGAAGGAGGGCTCGCAACAGAAGGAGGGCGTCCTTCAGGCTCAGGAGGTACAGAGAGTTCCAGCTCTTGCAACGACTCAGGTTCAGACTGCGGTCCCGATACAGACTGCGCCTCCAACTCAGGCTGCAGTCTGGATTCAAGCTGTGGGCTCAAATCAGGCGGCGGCCTCGATTCAGACCGTGGCTCTGACTCAGCCCGCTGATCCGGGTCAGGACCAAATCGCAGGTCAAGGTCCATACCAGCATCAACCTCTTCTTCAGCACCATGGGAGTGAGGAGAAAAAGCCAATGGCGACGATTCAGATAGGGGATCGGACATAGCAGACGGAGCAGTTGGAACAGAGGTAGGAATTTCACGCACAGTTGTGAATCTCGAACGGGTGATTGGCACATCAAATTCCTCACTTGACAGCAGGTCATTATCAGAGTCATTATCCTCATAATCTGAGGAAGATTTCAGATTTAATACTCCAGTTTCTCTTGATGTCAAAGGCTGTGGCCTCTTCGGCTTTGCATGTGAAGTCCTCACAGTCGCGGGCAAAAACCCACAGGGTAACAAGAGATCACGGTGCAAAGTTCGCAGGGGTCGATCGGCATTTTCAGGCCTAACCGTGTAAACTGGAAGAGTGCCGGCTCTCTTTACAACAACGTACACAGTAGGTTCCCAGCGATCAGCCAATTTGTGTTTTCCCCGTAATCGAACATTTCTCACCAAGGTCCGGTCTCCAACAGCAAGTTCTGAGGCAGTGACGTGACGATCGAATCTGGTCTTATTTCGACGCATGACCTTTTCAGAGTTCTGAGCTGCAATCTTATAGCTCTCCTCCAAGTGGCGTCTAAGCATGTCCACGTACGTGGAGTGGGATGGCCGAGATTCCCGATCGACAGGCAACCCAAAGGCCAGATCAATGGGGAGACGAGGCTGCCGTCCGAACATGAGTTCATACGGGGAAAAGCCAGTGACGTCATTGCGTGTGCAGTTATAGGCATGCACCATAGGTTTAACGAAGTCGCGCCAATGGGTCTTGTCATGATCTGGTAATGTTCCAAGCATGTTCAAAAGTGTTCGGTTAAACCTTTCAACTGGATTTCCCCGGGGATGATACGGGGTTGTCCTGACCTTATGCATGCCTGCCATTTCACAGAGTTCCTTGATGGTTCGAGACTCGAAGTCCGGTCCTTGGTCACTGTGGAGCTTCTCCGGAATTCCATAGTGGACTAGAAAATTGTTCCACAAGCACTTTGCGACCGTTTTAGCTTTCTGATTTGGCGTTGGTACGGCAACGGCGTACTTTGTGAAATGGTCGGTCATTACAAGAATGTCTTTAGTTTTACTCTTGTCAGGCTCTATGGACAAGAAATCCATACACACAAGCTCTAAAGGCCTAGAAGTTCGTATGTTCACCAGAGGTGCTGCTTTTTCGGGTTGAGACTTCCTCTTGACACATCTCTCACAAGTTTTAATCTTGTTGTCCACATCTGCCGACATTTTAGGCCAATAAAACCGAGACCGAACGAGGTCTAAAGTTCTCTCGATTCCTAGATGGCCCATACGGTCATGAAGGTGTGACAAGACTTCAGACCGGCACTCCTCCGGCAGCACAAGTTGGTAAGATGACTCATCCCCGATCTGACGTCTTCTCACAAGAACATTATTTCGGAGCTCCAGACGTGGTAGTTCTCTCAGAAGTAAGGGCAGAGCAGGAAGTTCATCTCTCACTGAAGGTGGTGGCGATTCACCTTTTTCCAATTGCACAATCACATGTTGAATAGCAGGATCAGCACGTTGCTTGGCGGCCATTTCAGCATGAGAGAGCGACGGAACGACTGGAGAGGAAAATTGTGAATCATCCACATAGCTGTCAGGAAGGCAGTTTGCAGAGGTGGACAGAGTGTGCACGAGAGCGAACCCCTGGTCCGTATTGTCAGAACTATAGACCAACTGACGGTCACAAATAGCTTGTACGACATGCTGGTCAATGGAAATGCTTGGACCGTCCAAGTGTCGTTCAGCAAAATTCAGGATTCGCTCACGCTCCTTCTGGGACATCAGGTCATCAAACAACTCCCCATGTGGTCTCCGGGAAAGACCATCGGCATCAGCGTTTTCTTTTCCAGCTCTATAAACGATGTTAAACGAAAATGTAGAAAGAGCTGAAAGCCATCTGTAGCTTGTTGCATCGAGCTTAGCTGAGGTCAACAAGTAGGTCAGGGGATTGCTGTCAGTGATTATGGTGAAATGGGTGCCATAGAGGTAGTCATTAAATTTTTCAGTGACAGCCCACTTCAAGGCAAGGAATTCTAGTTTGTGAGCTGCATATCTGGACTCACTCTGTGAAAGGCCTCTACTTGCAAAAGAAATGACTCTCTTCTTGCCATCATGCTCCTGGTATAACACAGCCCCCAAACCGGTGGAACTGGCATCGGTGTGCACGATGTAAGGTTTGTGAGGGTCTGCAAATGCCAGAACTGGAGCAGAAGTGAGTTTTTCCACGATGGTTTCGAAAGCCTGCTGACACTCACGAGTCCAGCGGCCTCCAAACGGCTCTTTCGGGTCCAAATATTGGGATGGTTGAGAGGGAGAGGTCTTCTTCCGTTTCTGTGCGGGCGGGTACCCTCCTGTAAGGTTGTTCAACGGTTTCACAATGGAGGAATAACCCTGTACGAACCTCCGGTAGTACCCAGCAAATCCTAGAAAGGACCGGAGTTCTTTAAGGGTCTTGGGCACCGGCCAGGAAGTGAGTGTTGAGATCTTCCCAGGGTCGGTCTCTACTCCATCCCGGGATACCACATGTCCTAGGTATCGCACAGACGTCTGAAAGAAAACACATTTCTCTGGAGACAATTTTAGCCCGTACTCCCTCAACCGATACAGGACCTTCATCAACCGCCTTTCATGTTCCTCCAAGGTTGGTGCGAAAATAATTAAATCGTCAATGAAGACAAGGACTTCTTTGAGGTTCATATCACCTGTGCACCTTTCCATCAGTCTTTGAAATGTACTCGGGGCATTGGTAACCCCTTGTGGCATCCTGTTAAATTCCCAAAACCCGAGTGGACAAACAAATGCCGTTTTACATTTATCAGTCTCTTCCATTTCAATTTGATAATAACCAGATTTAAGATCCAACACAGAAAACCATTTTGAGCCAGAAAGCGCTGTGAAAGTGTCCTCTAATTTTGGTAGAGCGTATGCATCTCTTATTGTTTGTGCGTTCAGCTTTCGGTAATCAATGCAAAGTCGCACGCTACCATTTTTCTTACGGACCACCACAATGGGCGAAGCAAAGGGCGACTCAGACTCACGTATCACACCAGATTGGAACAGCTCTTGCAGATGGTTCCGAACAGCGTCAATGTCCTGAGGATGTATTGGTCTGGGCCTTTGCTTGAATGGTGACGGATCAGACAATTTTATTTGATGTTTTATTTTATCAGTACGGCCGAAATCCAAATCGTTCTTTGCAAAAACTTCCGGGATGCTGTCCAACATAGCAGTGACACGCTCCTTCCATTCAGGAGTGATGGGTGAATCACCAAAGTCATAATGTAGCTTTGACTCAGGGGGTGTAGACCGTTGAGTGTGCTCTTTCGAGAGAACAGAGTGAATAGCGCAAACTTCAGCAACGGACACCCTAGGAGGGATCACCACATCATGATCTGACTCATTGGTTATTATTACCGGTAACCGACATGGCTGGGTCTGAGGGAAATCCACAAGGCATGACTTGACAATTAATCCTCCAGGCAAGGAGAAAGTGGACGGATGTTGGACAAGCACAGCCTTTTCACCTCGCAGACTTGGAGCAATCACCAGTCCATCCAACACAGTAGTCTGTCCTGCACAGATAGTCAAAGCATGGTCATTCTTAACAACACCATGGTAGTCGTCAGATATCTGCTGGTGCCTAAGCTGGAGGATTTTCAAAACAGCTTTGTAGCCAAAGGGCACTGGCTGAAACCTGGGACTCGGAGTTTCATGGTGCTTTGTATAGACCGCATCGAGTGTGTTGGTTCCGATCAGAATCATAGACTGACGAGGTTTTAGGTCAGGGACAACCAGAGCAAGAGTATTGATGTCTATTGGCTGTCCAATGAAGTCAGCTGGAAAGGTAACGTTGAGCTCAATGTATCCCAAATATGGCACTAGTTGTCCATTAGCCCCTTCGACTTCAAGTAAATCACCTAATGGTTTGATCTCATGATCCAAAAGATGAGCATTGTAGAATGAATGTGGGACGGTAGTGACTTGAGATCCAGTATCATATAGACAGCAAAAGTCTGCTCCTTTAATCTTAATCTCTCCAGTGCTCCGTGTTCCAATGAGTCCTTTGGGTAATTCTACATATCTAGGATGGGGACATGGTTCAGCAGCTTCCACTTGCCCCTCCGCAGAAGCTGCCTTTAGTTTGATGGAGCCTTTGATTGTTTAGCGTCCCATGCTTGCTGTCTCTGTCTCAGCTGGTTACGCTTCTCATTCACAAGGCTGGCATTTGCAAGGTTTGAGCAAGAGGGTGCAATATGCCCATCCTCCCCGCAGCGGAAACAGAACCATGGCTTAGGTTTATTGGAGCCGGAACTGCCTTTCCACTTCGGCTGGCGCTGTTGTGACTCAGGATGGTGAGGGGTTGAGCTTTTCTTATTTAACAATTCGGACATCTGACGTTGTAGCTTTTCCAGTTGCTTTTTCATATCATCAATTGCACTGGGATCCATATGACCACAGGAACAGGTAGAACAAGTGCTCTGAGATTGAAGGGAGACACGCTGCTTCACAGAGGGCAAATGTTGTTTCATGAGTGACTCTTTAGTGAGCTGCCGATCCTCTTCAGTTCTCAGTTGGAGCAACAACTCTGAAAATGATGGTGGATAGTCTCTCTTCTGCTCCAGCTGCAACTTCATGATGACTGCATTGTCCCAACACCCCCGACAAAATTGTTTCAACAGGTGTTTATTCATATCAGCAGCCGAAATGCCGCCACGCCTCTCCACAGTACTCAAAGCAAGCTGCAATCTCTGCACATAGGAAGATGGGCGCTCTCCGTGGTTCTGAAGTGTATTCAAAAAGCGAGCAAATAACTCTTCTCCATCTTCCACTGTTCCGAATGCAGAGTCCAACACATGCAGGAAATCCATAGGATGAGCATTCGAACCAAAGCCCTTAACGAGATCAGCTGCGGGCGGCAACAGGCACTCCGCAATGCGTCTCGTCACATACAATGGCGACAGACCGGGGTCAGCTAGGAGCAACTCAATGTGTGAGCGCCATGAGTCATAGTCAGTTTCATTCCCTGGCTTTGGAATCTTCCCAGAGAACGTTCGGAGCCTGAGTGATGAAAGTGACTGAGAACTGGTATCATCCTTCCTCACAACATGTTCAACCACAATTCTCTGAACGTCAGGTGGATTAAGATCGTGACTTGAAAGAGAGACGCGTGGATTAATACCAGGAATGGAGTTTTGTGCGGGCCTCCTCCGATCAGTTCTTGACGTATAGGACAAATGGGAGCGAGACAAAGGAACACGTGACTGAGTTGAGACACCCGCCCTTCGACGTGCAGGTGGTGCACCAGCAACAGTTTTTGTTTTGGCCCCAGTATCATCTCCATTGTCACCCATGTCCGTGTCAGCAAGATCATCATAATCACCATCATCAGTATGATCATCATCACCATCGTCATCATCATCATCATCATCACCGTCATCGTCTTCTGCTCGTTGTTCCTTGTCCAAATGCTTCCCAATTTGATCCATCATTCCTTTCAAAACATCTTCAAAACTTTTACCACTCCGGTTAGAAATGAGCTTCAGTTCATGAAGATAATCTTCAGGGGGATTTCCCCCAGTGGCAGCACATTCATACGCAAGTGACCGAACGAGAAACTTGACATCAGGTGCTTCTTTGGACTGGTGAGTGTACGGTAATAATGGATCTAGGGCATCTAAAGCTTCTGCCTTTTCGAACTCAATGATCAGGTTTTTGTAATAGCTACTACTGGTATCGCTCACTGATATTACTTTTTTAAATTTTCCATATCCGCTCAAGCAATCTTTGATTTCATCATCTATTTTAGTATTCGTAACACCTTCTACTAAAACAGAGTTGGCGATATTAATACCAGATCGCACAATGAAATCCATAATCAAATCTTGATTGGGCACAATAATGGCAAACAACTTTTATCAAAAACACAAAAAGGCACATTCACACACACAGACTCCTGGCTAGTGGCTCGCCACTTGTCACACTCTCTATGGGCTAGGTAAACAAACGCAGGTTACGCATTGGCTAAGTTCGTCTCGGAGTCTTAGGTGTGTGAATAACCACAATACTAGGAATGAATAGATTTTCAGATCTGCATTGTATTTAAGGCCTTATATAGGTTGATATTCAATAATAATTATAATAATATATATATATAGTTAAACAAACACAACACAACACGATGACAAAAACAAACACTACACAACACGACGACAAGGGGAAAAAATAAAGTAATGCACTTTTCAGTTCTTTTGGTTATGAACTGGTGCGTTCAGTTCAATAATGTTTGTCTGAAATGTCCACACACACAATCCAACAGGGATAGAGTTCAATTTCCTACCACGTTTCCGTAGTATAGCTCGCCATCCTTAGTCAGGGGTCGTGGTAGTAGTGTTTTGTGGTGAGAGTGACAGTGGGCGGTGCTGGTAGCACTAGTAGTAGTAGTACAAAAAACCTGACCTGAAGGAGGTCAAAAAGAAGAAATTAGTCACCACAGTCAAAACATTCATAAATCAAGCTAGCTAGCAAATAAATAATCATTTTGTGATAATCAAGTAACAGTTGTACAACATATATGGCCAATAAATTATCAGTCAAAACATCAGCGTCTATTTACCATATCATGGAAAACAGACGTTAAATGCGATCACATGGACAAAACGGAAAACAGCCGTGCCCAATCAACATGTGTTATGTTGTAGTTCAATTCGGCTCACAAGTAAATATGATCCCAATTGATTGAAACGAATCCTTTGTGGTAAAGGATGGAGAGAGAACGTACCGGAGAGTCTTTAGAGTTTACGTGCAGCTCGCTCGTGGTTCAATATGGCGGCGGCAGTAGCGGCGCCTTTGCTGCAACAAACAGTGGATCCGGATGAAATATCTGCATAACGGGCGCTTATTCTTACAAAACGATCACGCCGAACACTCACCGACGGTTCTGTCGGGAAGTGGCTTAAGCAGCCTCTGTGGTATCAGTCCAAAACAGCAGTTTAACAGCCACAAAGCAGGGCAGAGAGGAGCAAGAGCGAACGCTGGCTAGTTGGAACTTTTTTTAAAGTTTGGTGACAGCGCGCAGCTCTCGGAAACTCCGCAGTTGACCGGAAGTTGTCACAATAAGAGCGCTTTACGTAACGTGGGTTACATACGGGAACACTCGGGCTAGCATACGGGAACACTCGGGCTAGCATACGGGAACACTCGTGCTAGCATACGGGAACACTCGAGTTAGCATACAGAAACACTCGTGCTAGCATACGGGAACACTCGGGCTCGCATACAGGAACACACGTGCTAGCATACGGGAACACTCGGGCTCGCATACGGGAACACTCGGGCTAGCATACGGGAACACACGTGCTAGCATACGGGAACACTCGGGCTCGCATACGGGAACACTCGGGCTCGCATACGGGAACACTCGGGATCGCATACAGGAACACACGTGCTAGCATACGGGAACACTCGGGCTCGCATACGGGAACACTCGGGCTCGCATACGGGAACACTCGGGCTAGCATACGGGAACACTCGGGCTCGCATACGGGAACACTCGGGCTCGCATACGGGAACACTCGGGCTAGCATACGGGAACACACGTGCTAGCATACGGGAACACTCGTGCTAGCATACGGGAACACTCGGGCTCGCATACGGGAACACTCGGGCTCGCATACGGGAACACTCGAGCTAGCATACGGGAACACTCGTGCTAGCATACGGGAACACTCGAGCTAGCATACGGAAACACTCGTGCTAGCATACGGGAACACTCGGGCTCGCATACAGGAACACACGTGCTAGCATACTGGAACACTCGGGCTCGCATACGGGAACACTCGGGCTAGCATACGGGAACACACAGGCTAGCATACGGGAACACTCGGGCTCGCATACGGGAACACTCGGGCTCGCATACGGGAACACTCTGGCTCACATACGGGAACACTCGGGCTCGCATACGGGAACACTCGGGCTCGCATACGGGAACACTCGAGCTCGCATACGGGAACACACATGCTAGCATACGGGAACACTCGGGCTAGCATACGGGAACACTCGGGCTCGCATACGGGAACACTCGGGCTCGCATACGGGAACACTCGGGCTCACATACGGGAACACTCGGGCTCGCATACGGGAACACTCGTGCTAGCATACGGGAACACTCGGGCTCGCATACGGGAACACACGTGCTAGCATACGGGAACACTCGGGCTCGCATACAGGAACACTCGGGCTAGCATACGGGAACACTCGAGCTAGCATATGGGAACACTCGGGCTCGTATACGGGAACACACGTGTTCGCATACGGGAACACACGTGCTAGCATACGGGAACACTCGGGCTCGCATACGGGAACACTCGAGCTAGCATACGGGAACACTCGAGCTAGCATACGGGAACACTCGGGCTAGCATACGGGAACACTCGGGCTAGCATACGGGAACACTCGGGCTAGCATACGGGAACACTCGGGCTCGCATACGGGAACACTCGGGCTCGCATACGGGAACACTCGGGCTAGCATACGGGAACACTCGGGCTAGCATACGGGAACACTCGTGCTAGCATACGGGAACACTCGAGTTAGCATACAGAAACACTCGGGCTCGCATACGGGAACAGTCGGGCTCGCATACGGGAACACTCGGGCTAGCATACGGGAACACTCGTGCTAGCATACGGGAACACTCGAGTTAGCATACAGAAACACTCGGGCTCGCATACGGGAACAGTCGGGCTCGCATACGGGAACACTCGGGCTCGCATACGGAACACTCGGGCTCACATACGGGAACACTCGGGCTCGCATACGGGAACACTCGTGCTAGCATACGGGAACACTCGGGCTCGCATACGGGAACACACGTGCTAGCATACGGGAACACTCGGGCTCGCATACAGGAACACTCGGGCTAGCATACGGGAACACTCGAGCTAGCATATGGGAACACTCGGGCTCGTATACGGGAACACACGTGTTCGCATACGGGAACACACGTGCTAGCATACGGGAACACTCGAGCTAGCATATGGGAACACTCGGGCTCGTATACGGGAACACACGTGTTCGCATACGGGAACACACGTGCTAGCATACGGGAACACTCGGGCTCGCATACGGGAACACTCGAGCTAGCATACGGGAACACTCGAGCTAGCATACGGGAACACTCGGGCTAGCATACGGGAACACTCGGGCTAGCATACGGGAACACTCGGGCTAGCATACGGGAACACTCGGGCTCGCATACGGGAACACTCGGGCTCGCATACGGGAACACTCGGGCTAGCATACGGGAACACTCGGGCTAGCATACGGGAACACTCGTGCTAGCATACGGGAACACTCGAGTTAGCATATAGAAACACTCGGGCTCGCATACGGGAACACTCGGGCTAGCATACGGGAACACTCGGGCTCGCATACGGGAACACTCGGGCTCGCATACGGGAACACTCGGGCTCGCATACGGGAACACTCGGGCTAGCTTACGGGAACACACGTGCTAGCATACGGGAACACTCGGGCTCGCATACGGGAACACTCGGGCTCGCATACGGGAACACTCGGGCTAGCATACGGGAACACACGTGCTAGCATACGGGAACACTCGGGCTAGCATACGGGAACACTCGGGCTAGCATACGGGAACACTCGGGCTAGCATACGGGAACACTCGGGCTCGCATACGGGAACACTCGGGCTCGCATACGGGAACACTCGGGCTAGCATACGGGAACACTCGGGCTAGCATACGGGAACACTCGGGCTAGCATACGGGAACACTCGTGCTAGCATACGGGAACACTCGAGTTAGCATACAGAAACACTCGGGCTCGCATACGGGAACAGTCGGGCTCGCATACGGGAACACTCGGGCTAGCATACGGGAACACTCGGGCTCGCATACGGGAACACTCGGGCTCGCATACGGGAACACTCGGGCTCGCATACGGGAACACTCGGGCTAGCATACGGGAACACACGTGCTAGCATACGGGAACACTCGGGCTCGCATACGGGAACACTCGGGCTCGCATACGGGAACACTCGGGCTAGCATACGGGAACACACGTGCTAGCATACGGGAACACTCGGGCTAGCATACGGGAACACTCGGGCTCGCATACGGGAACACTCGGGCTCGCATACGGGAACACACGTGCTAGCATACGGGAACACTCGGGCTCGCATACGGGAACACTCGGGCTAGCATACGGGAACACTCGAGCTCGCATACGGGAACACTAGAGCTAGCATACGGGAACACTCGGGCTCGCATACGGGAACACTCTGGCTCACATACGGGAACACTCGGGCTCGCATACGGGAACACTCTGGCTCACATACGGGAACACTCGGGCTCGCATACGGGAACACTCGGGCTCACATACGGGAACACTCGAGCTCGCATACGGGAACACACATGCTAGCATACGGGAACACTCGGGCTAGCATACGGGAACACTCGGGCTCGCATACGGGAACACTCGGGCTCGCATACGGGAACACTCGGGCTCACATACGGGAACACTCGGGCTCGCATACGGGAACACTCGTGCTAGCATACGGGAACACTCGGGCTCGCATACGGGAACACACGTGCTAGCATACGGGAACACTCGGGCTCGCATACAGGAACACTCGGGCTAGCATACGGGAACACTCGAGCTAGCATATGGGAACACTCGGGCTCGTATACGGGAACACACGTGTTCGCATACGGGAACACACGTGCTAGCATACGGGAACACTCGGGCTCGCATACGGGAACACTCGAGCTAGCATACGGGAACACTCGAGCTAGCATACGGGAACACTCGGGCTAGCATACGGGAACACTCGGGCTAGCATACGGGAACACTCGGGCTCGCATACGGGAACACTCGGGCTCGCATACGGGAACACTCGGGCTAGCATACGGGAACACTCGGGCTAGCATACGGGAACACTCGGGCTAGCATACGGGAACACTCGTGCTAGCATACGGGAACACTCGAGTTAGCATACAGAAACACTCGGGCTCGCATACGGGAACAGTCGGGCTCGCATACGGGAACACTCGGGCTAGCATACGGGAACACTCGGGCTCGCATACGGGAACACTCGGGCTCGCATACGGGAACACTCGGGCTCGCATACGGGAACACTCAGGCTAGCATACAGGAACACACGTGCTAGCATACGGGAACACTCGGGCTCGCATACGGGAACACTCGGGCTCGCATACGGGAACACTCGGGCTCGCATACAAGAACACTCGGGCTCGCATACGGGAACACTCGGGCTCGCATACGGGAACACTCGGGCTCGCATACGGGAACACTCGGGCTCGCATACGGGAACACTCGTGCTAGCATACGGGAACACTCGAGCTAGCATACGGGAACACTCGAGCTACCATACGGGAACACTCGGGCTAGCATACGGGAACACTCGGGCTCGCATACGGGAACACTCGGGCTCGCATACAGGAACACTCGGGCTCGCATACGGGAACTCTCGGGCTCGCATACGGGAACACTCGGGCTAGCGTACGGGAACACTCGGGCTCGCATACGGGAACACGCGGGCTCGCATACGGGAACACTCGGGCTCGCATACGGGAACACTCGGGCTCGCATACGGGAACACTCGGGCTCGCATACGGGAACACACGTGCTAGCATACGGGAACACTCGGGCTCGCATACGGGAACACTCGAGCTAGCATACGGGAACATTCGAGCTAGCATACGGGAACACTCGTGCTAGCATACGGGAACACTCGGGCTAGCATACGGGAACACTCGGGCTAGCATACGGGACACTCGGGCTAGCATACGGGAACACTCGTGCTAGCATATGGGAACACTCGGGCTCGTATAAGGGAACACTCGGGCTCGCATACAGGAACACTCGGGCTCGCATACGGGAACACTCGGGCTCGCATACGGGAACACACGTGCTAGCATACGGGAACACACGTGCTAGCATACGGGAACACTCGGGCTCGCATACGGGAACACTCGGGCTAGCATACGGGAACACTCGGGCTAGCATACGGGAACACTCGGGCTCGCATATGGGAACACTCGGGCTCGCATACGGGAACACTCGGGCTCGCATACAGGAACACTCGGGCTAGCATACGGGAACACTCGGGCTAGCATACGGGAACACACGTGCTAGCATATGGGAACACTCGGGCTCGTATACGGGAACACTCGGGCTCGCATACAGGAACACTCGGGCTCGCATACGGGAACACTCGGGCTCGCATACGGGAACACACGTGGTAGCATACGGGAACACACGTGCTAGCATACGGGAACACTCGAGCTACCATACGGGAACACTCGGGCTAGCATACGGGAACACTCGGGCTCGCATACGGGAACACTCGGGCTCGCATACAGGAACACTCGGGCTCGCATACGGGAACACTCGGGCTAGCATACGGGAACACACGTGCTAGCATATGGGAACACTCGGGCTCGTATACGGGAACACTCGGGCTCGCATACAGGAACACTCGGGCTCGCATACGGGAACACTCGGGCTCGCATACGGGAACACTCGGGCTCGCATACAGGAACACTCGGGCTCGCATACGGGAACACTCGGGCTAGCATACGGGAACACACGTGCTAGCATATGGGAACACTCGGGCTCGCATACGGGAACACTCGGGCTCGCATACAAGAACACTCGGGCTCGCATACGGGAACACTCGGGCTCGCATACGGGAACACTCGGGCTCGCATACGGGAACACTCGGGCTCGCATACGGGAACACTCGTGCTAGCATACGGGAACACTCGAGCTAGCATACGGGAACACTCGAGCTACCATACGGGAACACTCGGGCTAGCATACGGGAACACTCGGGCTCGCATACGGGAACACTCGGGCTCGCATACAGGAACACTCGGGCTCGCATACGGGAACTCTCGGGCTCGCATACGGGAACACTCGGGCTAGCGTACGGGAACACTCGGGCTCGCATACGGGAACACGCGGGCTCGCATACGGGAACACTCGGGCTCGCATACGGGAACACTCGGGCTCGCATACGGGAACACTCGGGCTCGCATACGGGAACACACGTGCTAGCATACGGGAACATTCGGGCTCGCATACGGGAACACTCGAGCTAGCATACGGGAACATTCGAGCTAGCATACGGGAACACTCGTGCTAGCATACGGGAACACTCCGGCTAGCATACGGGAACACTCGGGCTCGCATACGGGAACACTCGGGCTCGCATACGGGAACACTCGGGCTAGCATACGGGAACACTCGGGCTCGCATACGGGAACACTCGGGCTCGCATACGGGAACACTCGGGCTCACATACGGGAACACTCGGGCTCGCATACGGGAACACTCGGGCTCGCATACGGGAACACTCGTGCTAGCATACGGGAACACTCGGGCTCGCATACGGGAACACACGTGCTAGCATACGGGAACACTCGGGCTCGCATACGGGAACACACGTGCTAGCATACGGGAACACTCGGGCTCGTATACGGGAACACTCGGGCTCGCATACAGGAACACTCGGGCTCGCATACGGGAACACACGTGCTCGCATACGGGAACACACGTGCTAGCATACGGGAATACTCGGGCTCGCTTACGGGAACACTCGAGCTAGCATACGGGAACACTCGAGCTAGCATATGGGAACACTCGGGCTCGTATACGGGAACACACGTGTTCGCATACGGGAACACACGTGCTAGCATACGGGAACACTCGGGCTCGCATACGGGAACACTCGAGCTAGCATACGGGAACACTCGAGCTAGCATACGGGAACACTCGGGCTAGCATACGGGAACACTCGGGCTAGCATACGGGAACACTCGGGCTAGCATACGGGAACACTCGTGCTAGCATACGGGAACACTCAAGTTAGCATACAGAAACACTCGGGCTCGCATACAGGAACACTCGGGCTCGCATACGGGAACACACGTGCTAGCATACGGGAACACTCGGGCTCGCATACGGGAACACTCAAGCTAGCATACGGGAACACTCGAGCTAGCATACGGGAACACTCGGGCTAGCATACGGGAACACTCGGGCTCGCTTACGGGAACACTCGAGCTAGCATACGGGAACACTCGAGCTAGCATATGGGAACACTCGGGCTCGTATACGGGAACACACGTGTTCGCATACGGGAACACACGTGCTAGCATACGGGAACACTCGGGCTCGCATACGGGAACACTCGAGCTAGCATACGGGAACACTCGAGCTAGCATACGGGAACACTCGGGCTAGCATACGGGAACACTCGGGCTAGCATACGGGAACACTCGGGCTAGCATACGGGAACACTCGTGCTAGCATACGGGAACACTCGAGTTAGCATACAGAAACACTCGGGCTCGCATACAGGAACACTCGGGCTCGCATACGGGAACACACGTGCTAGCATACGGGAACACTCGGGCTCGCATACGGGAACACTCAAGCTAGCATACGGGAACACTCGAGCTAGCATACGGGAACACTCGGGCTAGCATACGGGAACACTCGGGCTCGCATACGGGAACACTCGGGCTCGCATACGGGAACACACGTGCTCGCATACGGGAACACACGTGCTAGCATACGGGAACACTCGGGCTCGCATACGGGAACACTCGAGCTAGCATACGGGAACACTCGAGCTAGCATAAGGGAACACTCGGGCTCGTATACGGGAACACACGTGTTCGCATACGGGAACACACGTGCTAGCATACGGGAACACTCGGGCTCGCATACGGGAACACTCGGGCTAGCATACGTTAACACTCGGGCTAGCATACGGGAACACTCGGGCTCGCATACGGGAACACTCGAGCTAGCATACGGGAACACTCAAGCTAGCATACGGGAACACTCGGGCTAGCATACGGGAACACTCGGGCTAGCATACGGGAACACTCGGGCTCGCATACGGGAACACTCGGGCTCGCATACGGGAACACTCGGGCTAGCATACGGGAACACTCGGGCTAGCATACGGGACACTCGGGCTAGCATACGGGAACACTCGTGCTAGCATATGGGAACACTCGGGCTCGTATAAGGGAACACTCGGGCTCGCATACAGGAACACTCGGGCTCGCATACGGGAACACTCGGGCTCGCATACGGGAACACACGTGCTAGCATACGGGAACACACGTGCTAGCATACGGGAACACTCGGGCTCGCATACGGGAACACTCGGGCTAGCATACGGGAACACTCGGGCTAGCATACGGGAACACTCGGGCTCGCATATGGGAACACTCGGGCTCGCATACGGGAACACTCGGGCTCGCATACAGGAACACTCGGGCTAGCATACGGGAACACTCGGGCTAGCATACGGGAACACACGTGCTAGCATATGGGAACACTCGGGCTCGTATACGGGAACACTCGGGCTCGCATACAGGAACACTCGGGCTCGCATACGGGAACACTCGGGCTCGTATACGGGAACACACGTGTTCGCATACGGGAACACACGTGCTAGCATACGGGAACACTCGAGCTACCATACGGGAACACTCGGGCTAGCATACGGGAACACTCGGGCTAGCATACGGGAACACTCGGGCTCGCATACGGGAACACTCGAGCTAGCATACGGGAACACTCAAGCTAGCATACGGGAACACTCGGGCTAGCATACGGGAACACTCGGGCTAGCATACGGGAACACTCGGGCTCGCATACGGGAACACTCGGGCTCGCATACGGGAACACTCGGGCTAGCATACGGGAACACTCGGGCTAGCATACGGGACACTCGGGCTAGCATACGGGAACACTCGTGCTAGCATATGGGAACACTCGGGCTCGTATAAGGGAACACTCGGGCTCGCATACAGGAACACTCGGGCTCGCATACGGGAACACTCGGGCTCGCATACGGGAACACACGTGCTAGCATACGGGAACACACGTGCTAGCATACGGGAACACTCGGGCTCGCATACGGGAACACTCGGGCTAGCATACGGGAACACTCGGGCTAGCATACGGGAACACTCGGGCTCGCATATGGGAACACTCGGGCTCGCATACGGGAACACTCGGGCTCGCATACAGGAACACTCGGGCTAGCATACGGGAACACTCGGGCTAGCATACGGGAACACACGTGCTAGCATATGGGAACACTCGGGCTCGTATACGGGAACACTCGGGCTCGCATACAGGAACACTCGGGCTCGCATACGGGAACACTCGGGCTCGCATACGGGAACACACGTGCTAGCATACGGGAACACACGTGCTAGCATACGGGAACACTCGAGCTACCATACGGGAACACTCGGGCTAGCATACGGGAACACTCGGGCTCGCATACGGGAACACTCGGGCTCGCATACAGGAACACTCGGGCTCGCATACGGGAACACTCGGGCTCGTATACGGGAACACACGTGCTAGCATATGGGAACACTCGGGCTCGCATACGGGAACACTCGGGCTCGCATACAAGAACACTCGGGCTCGCATACGGGAACACTCGGGCTCGCATACGGGAACACTCGGGCTCGCATACGGGAACACTCGTGCTAGCATACGGGAACACTCGAGCTAGCATACGGGAACACTCGAGCTACCATACGGGAACACTCGGGCTAGCATACGGGAACACTCGGGCTCGCATACGGGAACACTCGGGCTCGCATACAGGAACACTCGGGCTCGCATACGGGAACACTCGGGCTAGCATACGGGAACACACGTGCTAGCATATGGGAACACTCGGGCTCGTATACGGGAACACTCGGGCTCGCATACAGGAACACTCGGGCTCGCATACGGGAACACACGTGCTAGCATACGGGAACACTCGGGCTCGCATACGGGAACACTCGGGCTCGCATACGGGAACACTCGGGCTCGCATACGGGAACACTCGGGCTCGCATACGGGAACACTCGGGCTCGCATACAGGAACACTCGTGCTAGCATACGGGAACACTCGGGTTAGCATACGGGAACACTCGGGCTCGCATACGGGAACACTCGGGCTAGCATACGGGAACACTCGGGCTCGCATACGGGAACACTCGGGCTCGCATACGGGAACACACGTGCTAGCGTACGGGAACACTCGGGCTCGCATACGGGAACACTCGGGCTAGCATACGGGAACACTCGAGCTAGCTTACGGGAACACTCGGGCTAGCATACGGGAACACTCGGGCTAGCATACGGGAACACTCGGGCTCGCATACGGGAACACTCGTGCTCGCATAAGGGAACACACGTGCTAGCATACGGGAACACTCGGGCTCGCATACGGGAACACTCGAGCTAGCATACGGGAACACTCGAGCTAGCATACGGGAACACTCGGGCTAGCATACGGGAACACTCGGGCTAGCATACGGGAACACTCGGGCTCGCATACGGGAACACTCGGGCTCGCATACGGGAACACTCGGGCACGCATACGGGAACACTCGGGCTAGCATACGGGAACACACGTGCTAGCATATGGGAACACTCGGGCTCGTATACGGGAACACTCGGGCTCGCATACGGGAACACACGTGCTAGCATACGGGAACACTCGGGCTCGCATACGGGAACACACGTGCTCTCATACGGGAACACTCGAGCTAGCATACGGGAACACTCGAGCTAGCATACGGGAACACTCGGGCTAGCATACGGGAACACTCGGGCTAGCATACGGGAACAGTCGGGCTAGCATACGGGAACACTCGGGCTAGCATACGGAAACACTCGTGCTAGCATACGGGAACACTCGAGTTAGCATACAGAAACACTCATGCTAGCATACGGGAACACTCGGGCTCGCATACGGGAACACACGTGCTAGCATACAGGAACACTCGGGCTCGCATACGGGAACACTCGGGCTAGCATACGGGAACACTCGGACTCGCATACGGGAACACTCGGGCTCGCATACGGGAACACTCGGGCTCGCATACGGGAACACTCGGGCTAGCATACGGGAACACACGTGCTAGCATACGGGAACACTCGGGCTAGCATACGGGAACACTCGGGCTCGCATACGGGAACACTCGGGCTCGCATACGGGAACACACGTGCTAGCATACGGGAACACTCGGGCTCGCATACGGGAACACTCGGGCTAGCATACGGGAACACTCGAGCTCGCATACGGGAACACACGTGCTAGCAAACGGGAACACTCGGGCTAGCATACGGGAACACTCGGGCTAGCATACGGGAACACACTTGCTAGCATACGGGAACACTCGGGCTCGCATACGGGAACACTCGGGCTCGCATACAGGAACACACGTGCTAGCATACGGGAACACTCGGGCTCGCATACGGGAACACTCAGGCTCGCATACGGGAACACTCGGGCTAGCATACGGGAACACTCGGACTCGCATACGGGAACACTCGGGCTCGCATACGGGAACACTCGGACTCGCATACGGGAACACTCGGGCTAGCATACGGGAACACACGTGCTAGCATACGGGAACACTCGGGCTAGCATACGGGAACACTCGGGCTCGCATACAGGAACACTCGGGCTCGCATACGGGAACACACGTGCTAGCATACGGGAACACTCGGGCTTGCATACGGGAACACTCGGGCTAGCATACGGGAACACTCGAGCTCGCATACGGGAACACTCGGGCTCGCATACGGGAACACATGTGCTAGCATACGGGAACACTCGAGCTAGCATACGGGAACACTCGAGCTAGCATACGGGAACACTCGTGCTAGCATACGGGAACACTCCGGCTAGCATACGGGAACACTCGGGCTCGCATACGGGAACACTCGGGCTCGCATACGGGAACACATGTGCTAGCATACGGGAACACTCGGGCTCGCATACGGGAACACTCGGGCTCGCATACGGGAACACTCGGGCTAGCATACGGGAACACTCGGGCTAGCATACGGGAACACTCGGGCTAGCATACGGGAACACTCGGGCTAGCATACGGGAACACTCGGGCTCGCATACGGGAACACTCGGGCTCGCATACAGGAACACTCGGGCTCGCATACGGGAACACTCGGGCTAGCATACGGGAACACACGTGCTAGCATATGGGAACACTCGGGCTCGTATACGGGAACACTCGGGCTCGCATACGGGAACACACGTGCTAGCATACGGGAACACTCGGGCTCGCATACGGGAACACTCGGGCTAGCATACGGGAACACACGTGCTAGCATACGG
This sequence comes from Proterorhinus semilunaris, assembly GCA_021464625.1. Lineage (NCBI taxonomy): Eukaryota > Metazoa > Chordata > Actinopteri > Gobiiformes > Gobiidae > Proterorhinus > Proterorhinus semilunaris. The sequence continues at coordinate 2,831,057 of CM038349.1, forward strand.
GAACACTCGGGCTCGCATACGGGAACACTCGGGCTCGCATACGGGAACACTCGGGCTAGCATACGGGAACACTCGGACTCGCATACGGGAACACTCGGGCTCGCATACGGGAACACTCGGGCTCGCATACGGGAACACTCGGGCTAGCATACGGGAACACACGTGCTAGCATACGGGAACACACGTGCTAGCATACGGGAACACTCGGGCTCGCATACGGGAACACTCGGGCTCGCATACGGGAACACTCGGGCTCGCATACGGGAATACACGTGCTAGCATAGGGGACCACTCGGGCTAGCATACGGGAACACTCGGGCTCGCATACGGGAACACACGTGCTAGCATACGGGAACACTCGGGCTCGCATACGGGAACACACGTGCTAGCAAACGGGAACACTCGGGCTAGCATACGGGAACACTCGGGCTAGCATACGGGAACACACGTGCTAGCATACGGGAACACTCGGGCTCGCATACGGGAACACTCGGGCTCGCATACGGGAACACTCGGGCTCGCATACAGGAACACACGTGCTAGCATACGGGAACACTCGGGCTCGCATACGGGAACACTCGGGCTCGCATACGGGAACACTCGGGCTAGCATACGGGAACACTCGGACTCGCATACGGGAACACTCGGGCTCGCATACGGGAACACTCGGGCTCGCATACGGGAACACTCGGGCTAGCATACGGGAACACACGTGCTAGCATACGGGAACACTCGGGCTAGCATACGGGAACACTCGGGCTCGCATACAGGAACACTCGGGCTCGCATACGGGAACACACGTGCTAGCATACGGGAACACTCGGGCTCGCATACGGGAACACTCGGGCTAGCATACGGGAACACTCGAGCTCGCATACGGGAACACACGTGCTAGCAAACGGGAACACTCGGGCTAGCATACGGGAACACTCGTGCTAGCATACGGGAACACTCCGGCTAGCATACGGGAACACTCGGGCTCGCATACGGGAACACTCGGGCTCGCATACGGGAACACATGTGCTAGCATACGGGAACACTCGGGCTCGCATACGGGAACACTCGGGCTCGCATACGGGAACACTCGGGCTAGCATACGGGAACACTCGGGCTAGCATACGGGAACACTCGGGCTAGCATACGGGAACACTCGGGCTAGCATACGGGAACACTCGGGCTCGCATACGGGAACACTCGGGCTCGCATACAGGAACACTCGGGCTCGCATACGGGAACACTCGGGCTAGCATACGGGAACACACGTGCTAGCATATGGGAACACTCGGGCTCGTATACGGGAACACTCGGGCTCGCATACGGGAACACACGTGCTAGCATACGGGAACACTCGGGCTCGCATACGGGAACACTCGGGCTAGCATACGGGAACACACGTGCTAGCATACGGGAACACTCGGGCTCGCATACGGGAACACTCGGGCTCGCATACGGGAACACTCGGGCTAGCATACGGGAACACTCGGACTCGCATACGGGAACACTCGGGCTCGCATACGGGAACACTCGGGCTCGCATACGGGAACACTCGGGCTAGCATACGGGAACACACGTGCTAGCATACGGGAACACACGTGCTAGCATACGGGAACACTCGGGCTCGCATACGGGAACACTCGGGCTCGCATACGGGAACACTCGGGCTCGCATACGGGAATACACGTGCTAGCATAGGGGACCACTCGGGCTAGCATACGGGAACACTCGGGCTCGCATACGGGAACACACGTGCTAGCATACGGGAACACTCGGGCTCGCATACGGGAACACACGTGCTAGCAAACGGGAACACTCGGGCTAGCATACGGGAACACTCGGGCTAGCATACGGGAACACACGTGCTAGCATACGGGAACACTCGGGCTCGCATACGGGAACACTCGGGCTCGCATACGGGAACACTCGGGCTCGCATACAGGAACACACGTGCTAGCATACGGGAACACTCGGGCTCGCATACGGGAACACTCGGGCTCGCATACGGGAACACTCGGGCTAGCATACGGGAACACTCGGACTCGCATACGGGAACACTCGGGCTCGCATACGGGAACACTCGGGCTCGCATACGGGAACACTCGGGCTAGCATACGGGAACACACGTGCTAGCATACGGGAACACTCGGGCTAGCATACGGGAACACTCGGGCTCGCATACAGGAACACTCGGGCTCGCATACGGGAACACACGTGCTAGCATACGGGAACACTCGGGCTCGCATACGGGAACACTCGGGCTAGCATACGGGAACACTCGAGCTCGCATACGGGAACACACGTGCTAGCAAACGGGAACACTCGGGCTAGCATACGGGAACACTCGGGCTAGCATACGGGAACACTCGGGCTAGCATACGGGAACACTCGGGCTCGCATACGGGAACTCTCGGGCTCGCATACGGGAACACTCGGGCTAGCATACGGGAACACTCGGGCTCGCATACGGGAACATGCGGGCTCGCATACGGGAACACTCGGGCTCGCATACGGGAACACTCGGGCTCGCATACGGGAACACTCGGGCTCGCATACGGGAACACACGTGCTAGCATACGGGAACACTCGGGCTCGCATACGGGAACACTCGAGCTAGCATACGGGAACAATCGAGCTAGCATACGGGAACACTCGTGCTAGCATACGGGAACACTCCGGCTCGCATACGGGAACACATGTGCTAGCATACGGGAACACTCGGGCTCGCATACGGGAACACTCGGGCTAGCATACGGGAACACTCGGGCTAGCATACGGGAACACTCGGGCTCGCATACGGGAACACTCGGGCTCGCATACAGGAACACTCGGGCTCGCATACGGGAACACTCGGGCTAGCATACGGGAACACACGTGCTAGCATATGGGAACACTCGGGCTCGTATACGGGAACACTCGGGCTCGCATACGGGAACACACGTGCTAGCATACGGGAACACTCGGGCTCGCATACGGGAACACTCGGGCTAGCATACGGGAACACTCGGGCTCGCATACGGGAACACTCGGGCTCGCATACGGGAATACACGTGCTAGCATACGGGACCACTCGGGCTAGCATACGGGAACACTCGGGCTCGCATACGGGAACACACGTGCTAGCATACGGGAACACTCGGGCTCGCATACGGGAACACTCGGGCTCGCATACGGGAACACTCGGGCTCGCATACGGGAACACTCTTGCTCGCATACGGGAACACTCGGGCTCGCATACGGGAACACTCGTGCTAGCATACGGGAACACTCGGGCTAGCATACGGGAACACTCGGGCTCGCATACGGGAACACTCGGGCTAGCATACGGGAACACTCGGGCTCGCATACGGGAACACTCGGGCTCGCATACGGGAACACACGTGCTAGCGTACGGGAACACTCGGGCTCGCATACGGGAACACTCGAGCTAGCTTACGGGAACACTCGGGCTAGCATACGGGAACACTCGGGCTAGCATACGGGAACACTCGGGCTCGCATACGGGAACACTCGTGCTCGCATACGGGAACACACGTGCTAGCATACGGGAACACTCGGGCTCGCATACGGGAACACTCGAGCTAGCATACGGGAACACTCGGGCTAGCATACGGGAACACTCGGGCTAGCATACGGGAACACTCGGGCTCGCATATGGGAACACTCGGGCTCGCATACGGGAACACTCGGGCTCGCATACAGGAACACTCGGGCTAGCATACGGGAACACTCGGGCTAGCATACGGGAACACACGTGCTAGCATACGGGAACACTCGGGCTCGCATACGGGAACACTCGGGCTCGCATACGGGAACACTCGAGCTAGCATACGGGAACACTCGGGCTCGCATACGGGAACACACGTGCTAGCATACGGGAACACTCGGGCTCGCATACGGGAACACACGTGCTAGCATACGGGAACACTCGGGCTCGCATACGGGAACACTCGGGCTCGCATACGGGAACACTCGGGCTCGCATACGGGAACACTCGGGCTCGCTAACGAGAACACTCGGGCTCGCATACGGGAACACACGTGCTAACATACGGGAACACTCGGGCTCGCATACGGGAACACTCGTGCTAGCATACGGGAACACTCGAGCTAGCATACGGGAACACACGTGCTAGCATACGGGAACACTCGGGCTCGCATACGGGAACACTCGGGCTCGCATACGGGAACACACGTGCTAGCATACGGGAACACTCGGGCTCGCATACGGGAACACTCGGGCTCGCATACGGGAACACACGTGCTAGCATACGGGAACACACGTGCTAGCATACGGGAACACTCGGGCTCGCATACGGGAACACACGTGCTAGCATACGGGAACACTCGGGCTCGCATACGGGAACACTCGGGCTCGCATACGGGAACACACGTGCTAGCATACGGGAACACTTGGGCTCGCATACGGGAACACTCGGGCTCGCATACGGGAACACACGTGCTAGCATACGGGAACACACGTGCTAGCATACGGGAACACTCGGGCTCGCATACGGGAACACACGTGCTAGCATAGGGGAACACTCGGGCTCGCATACGGGAACACTCGTGCTTGCATACGGGAACACTCGGGCTAGCATACGGGAACACTCGGGCTAGCATACGGGAACACTCGGGCTCGCATACTGGAACACACGTGCTAGCATACGGGAGCACTCGGGCTAGCATACGGGAACACTCGGGCTCGCATACGGGAACACTCGGGCTCGCATACGGGAACACTCGGGCTCGCATACGGGAACACACGGGCTCGCATACGGGAACACTCGGGCTCGCATACGGGAACACTGGAGCTCGCATACGGGAACACACGTGCTAGCCTACGGGAACACACGTGCTAGCCTACGGGAACACTCGGGCTCGCATACGGGAACACACGTGCTAGCATACGGGAACACTCGGGCTCGCATACGGGAACACACGTGCTAGCATACGGGAACACTCGGGCTCGCATACGGGAACACTCGGGCTCGCATACGGGAACACACGGGCTCGCATACGGGAACACTCGGGCTCGCATACGGGAACACACGGGCACGCATACGGGAACACTCGGGCTAGCATACGGGAACACTCGGGCTCGCATACGGGAACACACGGGCTCGCATACGGGAACACTCGGGCTCGCAAAACGGGAACACACGTGCCAGCTTACGGGAACACTCGAGCTCGCATACGGGAACACTCGGGCTCGCATACGGGAACACTCGAGCTAGCATACGGGAACACTCGAGCTAGCATACGGGAACACTCGGGCTCGCATACAGGAACACTCGGGCTCGCATACGGGAACACACGTGCTAGCAAATGGGAACACTCGGGCTAGCATACGGGAACACTCAAACTAGCATACGGGAACACTCGGGCTAGCATACGGGAACACTCGGTCTCGCATACGGGAACTCTCGGGCTCGCATACGGGAACACTCGGGCTAGCATACGGGAACACTCGGGCTCGCATACGGGAACATGCGGGCTCGCATACGGGAACACTCGGGCTCGCATACGGGAACACTCGGGCTCGCATACGGGAACACTCGGGCTCGCATACGGGAACACACGTGCTAGCATACGGGAACACTCGGGCTCGCATACGGGAACACTCGAGCTAGCATACGGGAACACTCGAGCTAGCATACGGGAACACTCGTGCTAGCATACGGGAACACTCCGGCTAGCATACGGGAACACTCGGGCTAGCATACGGGAACACTCGGGCTCGCATACGGGAACACTCGGGCTCGCATACGGGAACACATGTGCTAGCATACGGGAACACTCGGGCTCGCATACGGGAACACTCGGGCTAGCATACGGGAACACACGTGCTAGCATACGGGAACACTCGGGCTAGCATACGGGAACACTCGGGCTCGCATACGGGAACACTCGGGCTCGCATACGGGAACACATGTGCTAGCATACTGGAACACTCGGGCTCGCATACGGGAACACTCGGGCTCGCATACGGGAACACTCGGGCTAGCATACGGGAACACTCGGGCTCGCATACGGGAACATGCGGGCTCGCATACGGGAACACTCGGGCTCGCATACGGGAACACTCGGGCTCGCATACGGGAACACTCGGGCTCGCATACGGGAACACACGTGCTAGCATACGGGAACACTCGGGCTCGCATACGGGAACACTCGAGCTAGCATACGGGAACACTCGAGCTAGCATACGGGAACACTCGTGCTAGCATACGGGAACACTCCGGCTAGCATACGGGAACACTCGGGCTAGCATACGGGAACACTCGGGCTCGCATACGGGAACACTCGGGCTCGCATACGGGAACACATGTGCTAGCATACGGGAACACTCGGGCTAGCATACGGGAACACTCGGGCTAGCATACGGGAACACTCGGGCTCGCATACGGGAACACTCGGGCTCGCATACAGGAACACTCGGGCTCGCATACGGGATTACTCGGGCTAGCATACGGGAAAACACGTGCTAGCATATGGGAACACTCAGGCTCGTATACGGGAACACTCGGGCTCGCATACGGGAACACACGTGCTAGCATACGGGAACACTCGGGCTCGCATACGGAAAAACTCGGGCTAGCATACGGGAACACTCGGGCTCGCATACGGGAACACTCGGGCTCGCATACGGGAATACACGTGCTAGCATACGGGAACACTCGGGCTCGCATACGGGAACACTCGGGCTCGCATACGGGAACACACGTGCTAGCATACGGGAACACTCGAGCTCGCATACGGGAACACTCGAGCTCGCATACGGGAACACTCGGGCTCGCATACGGGAACACTCGGGCTCGCATACGGGAACACTCGGGCTCGCATACGGGAACACTCGTGCTAGCATACGGGAACACTCGGGCTAGCATACGGGAACACTCGGGCTCGCATACGGGAACACTCGGGCTCGCATACGGGAACACACGTGCTAGCGTACGGGAACACTCGGGCTCGCATACGGGAACACTCGGGCTAGCATACGGGAACACTCGAGCTAGCTTACGGGAACACTCGGGCTAGCATACGGGAACACTCGGGCTAGCATACGGGAAGACTCGGGCTCGCATACGGGAACACTCGTGCTCGCATACGGGAACACACGTGCTAGCATACGGGAACACTCGGGCTCGCATACGGGAACACTCGAGCTAGCATACGGGAACACTCGAGCTAGCATACGGGAACACTCGGGCTAGCATACGGGAACACTCGGGCTCGCATACGGGAACACTCGGGCTCGCATACGGGAACACTCGAGCTCGCATACGGGAACACTCGAGCTAGCATACGGGAACACTCGTGCTAGCATACGGGAACACTCCGGCTAGCATACGGGAACACACGTGCTAGCATACGGGAACACTCGGGCTCGCATACGGGAACACTCGGGCTCGCATACGGGAACACACGTGCTAGCATACGGGAACACTCGGGCTCGCATACGGGAACACTCGGGCTAGCATACGGGAACACTCGGGCTCGCATACGGGAACACTCGGGCTCGCATACGGGAATACACGTGCTAGCATACGGGAACACTCGGGCTCGCATACGGGAACACTCGAGCTCGCATACGGGAACACTCGGGCTCGCATACGGGAACACTCGGGCTCGCATACGGGAACACTCGGGCTCACATACGGGAACACTCGGGCTCGCATACGGGAACACTCGGGCTCGCATACGGGAACACTCGGGCTCGCATACGGAAACACTCGGGCTAGCATACGGGAACACACGTGCTAGCATACGGGAACTCTCGGGCTCGCATACGGGAACACTCGGGCTAGCATACGGGAACACACGTGCTAGCATACGGGAACACTCGGGCTCGCATACGGGAACACACGTGCTAGTATACGGGAACACTCGGGCTCGCATACGGGAACACTCGGGCTAGCATACGGGAACACTCGGGCTCGCATACGGGAACACACGTGCTAGCATACGGGAACACTCGGGCAAGCATACGGGAACACTCGGGCTCGCATACGGGAACACTCGGGCTAGCATACGGGAACACTCGGGCTCGCATACGGGAACACTCGGGCTCGCATACGGGAACACTCGAGCTCGCATACGGGAACACACGTGCTAGCATACGGGAACACTCGGGCTCGCATACGGGAACACACGTGCTAGCATACGGGAACACTCGGGCTCGCATACGGGAACACACGTGCTAGCATACGGGAACACTCGGGCTCGCATACGGGAACACTCGGGCTAGCATACGGGAACACTCGGGCTAGCATACGGGAACACTCGGGCTCGCATACGGGAACACACGTGCTAGCATACGGGAACACTCGGGCTCGCATACGGGAACACACGTGCTAGCATACGGGAACACTCGGGCTCGCATACGGGAACACTCGGGCTCCCATACGGGAACACTCGGGCTCGCATACGGGAACACTCGGGCTCGCATACGGGAACACTCGGGCTCGCATACGGGAACACACGTGCTAGCATACGGGAACACTCGGGCTCGCATACGGGAACACTCGGGCTCGCATACGGGAACACTCAGGCTAGCAGACGGGAACACTCGGGCTCGCATACGGGAACACACGTGCTAGCATACGGGAACACTCGGGCTAGCATACGGGAACACACGTGCTAGCATATGGGAACACTCGGGCTCGTATACGGGAACACTCGGGCTCGCATACAGGAACACTCGAGCTACCATACGGGAACACTCGGGCTAGCATACGGGAACACTCGGGCTCGCATACGGGAACACTCGGGCTCGCATACAGGAACACTCGGGCTCGCATACGGGAACACTCGGGCTAGCATACGGGAACACACGTGCTAGCATATGGGAACACTCGGGCTCGTATACGGGAACACTCGGGCTCGCATACAGGAACACTCGGGCTCGCATACGGGAACACACGTGCTCGCATACGGGAACACACGTGCTAGCATACGGGAACACTCGGGCTCGCATACGGGAACACTCGAGCTAGCATACGGGAACACTCGAGCTAGCATAAGGGAACACTCGGGCTCGTATACGGGAACACACGTGTTCGCATACGGGAACACACGTGCTAGCATACGGGAACACTCGGGCTCGCATACGGGAACACTCGGGCTAGCATACGGGAACACTCGGGCTAGCATACGGGAACACTCGGGCTCGCATACGGGAACACTCGGGCTCGCATACGGGAACACTCGGGCTCGCATACGGGAACACTCGGGCTAGCATACGGGAACACTCGGGCTAGCATACGGGACACTCGGGCTAGCATACGGGAACACTCGTGCTAGCATACGGGAACACTCGGGCTAGCATACGGGAACACTCGGGCTAGCATACGGGAACACTCGGGCTCGCATACGGGAACACTCGGGCTCGCATACGGGAACACTCGGGCTAGCATACGGGAACACTCGGGCTAGCATACGGGACACTCGGGCTAGCATACGGGAACACTCGTGCTAGCATACGGGAACACTCGAGTTAGCATACAGAAACACTCGTGCTCGCATACGGGAACACTCGTGCTAGCATACGGGAACACTCGGGCTCGCATACGGGAACACTCGGACTCGCATACAGGAACACTCGGGCTCGCATACGGCAACACTCGGGCTAGCATACGGGAACACACGTGCTAGCATATGGGAACACTCGGGCTCGCATACGGGAACACTCGGGCTCGCATACAAGAACACTCGGGCTCGCATACGGGAACACTCGGGCTCGCATACGGGAACACTCGGGCTCGCATACGGGAACACTCGGGCTCGCATACGGGAACACTCGGGCTCGCATACGGGAACACTCGTGCTAGCATACGGGAACACTCGGGCTCGCATACGGGAACACACGTGCTAGCATACGGGAACACTCGCGCTCGCATACGGGAACACTCGAGCTAGCATACGGGAACACTCGAGCTAGCATACGGGAACACTCGGGCTAGCATACGGGAACACTCGAGCTACCATACGGGAACACTCGGGCTAGCATACGGGAACACTCGGGCTCGCATACGGGAACACTCGGGCTCGCATACAGGAACACTCGGGCTCGCATACGTGAACACTCGGGCTAGCATACGGGAACACACGTGCTAGCATATGGGAACACTCGGGCTCGTATACGGGAACACTCGGGCTCGCATACAGGAACACTCGAGCTACCATACGGGAACACTCGGGCTAGCATACGGGAAAACTCGGGCTCGCATACGGGAACACTCGGGCTCGCATACAGGAACACTCGGGCTCGCATACGGGAACACTCGGGCTAGCATACGGGAACACACGTGCTAGCATATGGGAACACTCGGGCTAGCATACGGGAACACTCGAGCTAGCTTACGGGAACACTCGGGCTAGCATACGGGAACACTCGGGCTAGCATACGGGAACACTCGGGCTCGCATACGGGAACACTCGTGCTCGCATACGGGAACACACGTGCTAGCATACGGGAACACTCGGGCTCGCATACGGGAACACTCGAGCTAGCATACGGGAACACTCGAGCTAGCATACGGGAACACTCGGGCTAGCATACGGGAACACTCGGGCTCGCATACGGGAACACTCGGGCTCGCATACGGGAACACTCGAGCTCGCATACGGGAACACTCGAGCTAGCATACGGGAACACTCGTGCTAGCATACGGGAACACTCCGGCTAGCATACGGGAACACACGTGCTAGCATACGGGAACACTCGGGCTCGCATACGGGAACACTCGGGCTCGCATACGGGAACACACGTGCTAGCATACGGGAACACTCGGGCTCGCATACGGGAACACTCGGGCTAGCATACGGGAACACTCGGGCTCGCATACGGGAACACTCGGGCTCGCATACGGGAATACACGTGCTAGCATACGGGAACACTCGGGCTCGCATACGGGAACACTCGAGCTCGCATACGGGAACACTCGGGCTCGCATACGGGAACACTCGGGCTCGCATACGGGAACACTCGGGCTCACATACGGGAACACTCGGGCTCGCATACGGGAACACTCGGGCTCGCATACGGGAACACTCGGGCTCGCATACGGGAACACTCGGGCTAGCATACGGGAACACACGTGCAAGCATACGGGAACTCTCGGGCTCGCATACGGGAACACTCGGGCTAGCATACGGGAACACACGTGCTAGCATACGGGAACACTCGGGCTCGCATACGGGAACACTCGGGCTCGCATACGGGAACACACGTGCTAGTATACGGGAACACTCGGGCTCGCATACGGGAACACTCGGGCTAGCATACGGGAACACTCGGGCTCGCATACGGGAACACACGTGCTAGCATACGGGAACACTCGGGCAAGCATACGGGAACACTCGGGCTAGCATACGGGAACACTCGGGCTCGCATACGGGAACACTCGGGCTCCCATACGGGAACACTCGGGCTCGCATACGGGAACACTCGGGCTCGCATACGGGAACACTCGGGCTCGCATACGGGAACACACGTGCTAGCATACGGGAACACTCGGGCTCGCATACGGGAACACTCGGGCTCGCATACGGGAACACTCAGGCTAGCAGACGGGAACACTCGGGCTCGCATACGGGAACACACGTGCTAGCATACGGGAACACTCGGGCTAGCATACGGGAACACACGTGCTCGCATACAGGAACACTCGGGCTCGCATACGGGAACACTCGGGCTCGCATACGGGAACACACATGCTAGCATACGGGAACACTCGGGCTAGCATACGGGAACACACGTGCTCGCATACGGGAACACACGTGCTAGCATACGGGAACACTCGGGCTCGCATACGGGAACACTCGGGCTCGCATACGGGAACACTCGAGCTAGCATACGGGAACACTCGGGCTCGCATACGGGAACACACGTGCTAGCATACGGGAACACTCGGGCTCGCATACGGGAACACTCGGGCTCGCATACGGCAACACTCGGGCTCGCATACGGGAACACTCGGGCTCGCATACGAGAACACTCGGGCTCGCATACGGGAACACACGTGCTAGCATACGGGAACACTCGGGCTCGCATACGGGAACACTCGTGCTAGCATACGGGAACACTCGAGCTAGCATACGGGAACACACGTGCTAGCATACGGGAACACTCGGGCTCGCATACGGGAAAACTCGAGCTAGCATACGGGAACACTCGAGCTACCATACGGGAACACTCGGGCTAGCATACGGGAACACTCGGGCTCGCATACGGGAACACTCAGGCTCGCATACAGGAACACTCGGGCTCGCATACGGGAACACTCGGGCTAGCATACGGGAACACACGTGCTAGCATATGGGAACACTCGGGCTCGTATACGGGAACACTCGGGCTCGCATACAGGAACACTCGGGCTCGCATACGGGAACACACGTGCTCGCATACGGGAACACACGTGCTAGCATACGGGAACACTCGGGCTCGCATACGGGAACACTCGAGCTAGCATACGGGAACACTCGAGCTAGCATAAGGGAACACTCGGGCTCGTATACGGGAACACACGTGTTCGCATACGGGAACACACGTGCTAGCATACGGGAACACTCGGGCTCGCATACGGGAACACTCGGGCTAGCATACGGGAACACTCGGGCTAGCATACGGGAACACTCGGGCTCGCATACGGGAACACTCGAGCTAGCATACGGGAACACTCGAGCTAGCATACGGGAACACTCGGGCTAGCATACGGGAACACTCGGGCTAGCATACGGGAACACTCGGGCTAGCATACGGGAACACTCGGGCTCGCATACGGGAACACTCGGGCTCGCATACGGGAACACTCGGGCTAGCATACGGGAACACTCGGGCTAGCATACGGGACACTCGGGCTAGCATACGGGAACACTCGTGCTAGCATACGGGAACACTCGAGTTAGCATACAGAAACACTCGTGCTCGCATACGGGAACACTCGTGCTAGCATACGGGAACACTCGGGCTCGCATACGGGAACACTCGGACTCGCATACAGGAACACTCGGGCTCGCATACGGGAACACTCGGGCTAGCATACGGGAACACACGTGCTAGCATATGGGAACACTCGGGCTCGCATACGGGAACACTCGGGCTCGCATACAAGAACACTCGGGCTCGCATACGGGAACACTCGGGCTCGCATACGGGAACACTCGGGCTCGCATACGGGAACACTCGGGCTCGCATACGGGAACACTCGGGCTCGCATACGGGAACACTCGGGCTCGCATACGGGAACACTCGGGCTCGCATACGGGAACACTCGGGCTCGCATACGGGAACACTCGTGCTAGCATACGGGAACACTCGGGCTCGCATACGGGAACACACGTGCTAGCATACGGGAACACTCGCGCTCGCATACGGGAACACTCGAGCTAGCATACGGGAACACTCGAGCTAGCATACGGGAACACTCGGGCTAGCATACGGGAACACTCGAGCTACCATACGGGAACACTCGGGCTAGCATACGGGAACACTCGGGCTCGCATACGGGAACACTCGGGCTCGCATACAGGAACACTCGGGCTCGCATACGTGAACACTCAGGCTAGCATACGGGAACACACGTGCTAGCATATGGGAACACTCGGGCTCGTATACGGGAACACTCGGGCTCGCATACGGGAACACTCGGGCTCGCATACAGGAACACTCGGGCTCGCATACGGGAACACTCGGGCTAGCATACGGGAACACACGTGCTAGCATATGGGAACACTCGGGCTCGTATACGGGAACACTCGGGCTCGCATACAGGAACACTCGGGCTCGCATACGGGAACACACGTGCTAGCATATGGGAACACTCGGGCTCGTATACGGGAACACTCGGGCTCGCATACAGGAACACTCGGGCTCGCATACGGGAACACACGTGCTCGCATACGGGAACACACGTGCTAGCATACGGGAACACTCGGGCTCGCATACGGGAACACTCGAGCTAGCATACGGGAACACTCGAGCTAGCATAAGGGAACACTCGGGCTCGTATACGGGAACACACGTGTTCGCATACGGGAACACACGTGCTAGCATACGGGAACACTCGGGCTCGCATACGGGAACACTCGGGCTAGCATACGGGAACACTCGGGCTAGCATACGGGAACACTCGGGCTCGCATACGGGAACACTCGAGCTAGCATACGGGAACACTCGAGCTAGCATACGGGAACACTCGGGCTAGCATACGGGAACACTCGGGCTAGCATACGGGAACACTCGGGCTAGCATACGGGAACACTCGGGCTCGCATACGGGAACACTCGGGCTCGCATACGGGAACACTCGGGCTAGCATACGGGAACACTCGGGCTAGCATACGGGACACTCGGGCTAGCATACGGGAACACTCGTGCTAGCATACGGGAACACTCGAGTTAGCATACAGAAACACTCGTGCTCGCATACGGGAACACTCGTGCTAGCATACGGGAACACTCGGGCTCGCATACGGGAACACTCGGACTCGCATACAGGAACACTCGATCTCGCATACGGGAACACTCGGGCTAGCATACGGGAACACACGTGCTAGCATATGGGAACACTCGGGCTCGCATACGGGAACACTCGGGCTCGCATACAAGAACACTCGGGCTCGCATACGGGAACACTCGGGCTCGCATACGGGAACACTCGGGCTCGCATACGGGAACACTCGGGCTCGCATACGGGAACACTCGGGCTCGCATACGGGAACACTCGTGCTAGCATACGGGAACACTCGGGCTCGCATACGGGAACACACGTGCTAGCATACGGGAACACTCGCGCTCGCATACGGGAACACTCGAGCTAGCATACGGGAACACTGGAGCTAGCATACGGGAACACTCGGGCTAGCATACGGGAACACTCGGGCTAGCATAAGGGAACACTCGGGCTCGCATACGGGAACACTCGGGCTCGCATACAGGAACACTCGGGCTCGCATACGGGAACACTCGGGCTAGCATACGGGAACACACGTGCTAGCATATGGGAACACTCGGTCTCGTATACGGGAACACTCGGGCTCGCATACAGGAACACTCGGGCTCGCATACGGGAACACTCGGGCTCGCATACGGGAACACACGTACTAGCATACGGGAACACACGTGCTAGCATACGGGAACACTCGGGCTCGCATACGGGAACACTCGAGCTAGCATACGGGAACACTCGAGCTAGCATATGGGAACACTCGGGCTCGTATACGGGAACACACGTGTTCGCATACGGAAACACACGTGCTAGCATACGGGAACACTCGGGCTCCCATACGGGAACACTCGAGCTAGCATACGGGAACACTCGGGCTAGCATACGGGAACACTCGGGCTAGCATACGGGAACACTCGGGCTCGCATACGGGAACACTCGGGCTCGCATACGGGAACACTCGGCCTCGCATACGGGAACACTCGGGCTAGCATACGGGAACACACGTGCTAGCATATGGGAACACTCGGGCTAGCATACGGGAACACACGTGCTAGCATATGGGAACACTCGGGCTCGTATACGGGAACACTCGGGCTCGCATACGGGAACACACGTGCTAGCATACGGGAACACTCGGGCTCGCATACGGGAACACACGTGCTCGCATACGGGAACACACGTGCTAGCATACGGGAACACTCGGGCTCGCATAAGGGAACACTCGAGCTAGCATACGGGAACACTCAAGCTAGCATACGGGAACACTCGGGCTAGCATACTGGAACACTCGGGCTAGCATACGGGAACAGTCGGGCTAGCATACGGGAACACTCGGGCTAGCATACGGGAACACTCGTGCTAGCATACGGGAACACACGAGTTAGCATACGGAAACACTCGTGCTAGCATACGGGAACACTCGGGGTCGCATACGGGAACACACGTGCTAGCATACGGGAACACTCGGGCTCGCATACGGGAACACTCGGGCTAGCATACGGGAACACACGTGCTAGCATACGGGAACACTCGGGCTCGCATACGGGAACACTCGGGCTCGCATACGGGAACCCTCGGGCTCGCATACAGGAACACACGTGCTAGCATACGGGAACACTCGGGCTCGCATACGGGAACACTCGGGCTCGCATACGGGAACACTCGGGCTAGCATACGGGAACACTCGGACTCGCATACGGGAACACTCGGGCTCGCATACGGG
The DNA here is from genome assembly GCA_021464625.1 of Proterorhinus semilunaris. Lineage (NCBI taxonomy): Eukaryota > Metazoa > Chordata > Actinopteri > Gobiiformes > Gobiidae > Proterorhinus > Proterorhinus semilunaris. Next base: position 2,847,225 of record CM038349.1, read on the forward strand.
AACACTCGGGCTCGCATACGGGAACACTTGGGCTAGCATACGGGAACACACGTGCTAGCATACGGGAACACCCGGGCTAGCATACGGGAACACTCGGGCTCGCATACAGGAACACTCGGGCTCGCATACGGGAACACACGTGCTAGCATACGGGAACACTCGGGCTCGCATACGGGAACACTCGTGCTAGCATACGGGAACACTCGGGCTAGCATACGGGAACACTCGGGCTAGCATACGGGAACACTCGGGCTCGCATACGGGAACACTCGGGCTCGCATACGGGAACACTCGGGCTAGCATACGGGAACACTCGAGCTCGCATACGGGAACACACGTGCTAGCATACGGGAACACTCGGGCTAGCATACGGGAACACTCGGGCTCGCATACGGGAACACTCGGGCTCGCATACGGGAACACTCGGGCTCGCATACGGGAACACACGTGCTAGCATACGGGAACACTCGGGCTCGCATACGGGAACACTCGGGCTCGCATACGGGAACACTCGTGCTAGCATACGGGAACACTCGGGCTCGCATACGGGAACACACGTGCTAGCATACGGGAACACTCGGGCTCGCATACGGGAACACACGTGCTAGCATACGGGAACACTCGGGCTCGCATACGGGAACACTCGGGCTCGCATACCGGAACACTCGGGCTCGCATACGGGAACACTCGGGCTCGCATACGAGAACACTCGGGCTTGCATACGGGAACACACGTGCTAGCATACGGGAACACTCGGGCTCGCATACGGGAACACTCGTGCTAGCATACGGGAACACTCGAGCTAGCATACGGGAACACACGTGCTAGCATACGGGAACACTCGGGCTCGCATACGGGAACACTCGGGCTCGCATACGGGAACACACGTGCTAGCATACGGGAACACTCGGGCTAGCATACGGGAACACTCGGGCTCGCATACGGGAACACACGTGCTAGCATACGAAAACACACGTGCTAGCATACGGGAACACTCGGGCTCGCATACGGGAACACACGTGCTAGCATACGGGAACACTCGGGCTCGCATACGGGAACACACGTGCTAGCATACGGGAACACTCGGGCTCGCATACGGGAACACTCGGGCTCGCATACGGGAACACTCGGGCTCGCATACGGGAACACTCGGGCTCGCATACGAGAACACTCGGGCTTGCATACGGGAACACACGTGCTAGCATACGGGAACACTCGGGCTCGCATACGGGAACACTCGTGCTAGCATACGGGAACACTCGAGCTAGCATACGGGAACACACGTGCTAGCATACGGGAACACTCGGGCTCGCATACGGGAACACTCGGGCTCGCATACGGGAACACACGTGCTAGCATACGGGAACACTCGGGCTAGCATACGGGAACACTCGGGCTCGCATACGGGAACACTCGGGCTCGCATACGGGAACACTCGGGCTCGCATACGGGAACACACGTGCTAGCATACGGGAACACTCGGGCTAGCATACGGGAACACTCGGGCTCGCATACGGGAACACACGTGCTAGCATACGAAAACACACGTGCTAGCATACGGGAACACTCGGGCTCGCATACGGGAACACACGTGCTAGCATACGGGAACACTCGGGCTCGCATACGGGAACACACGTGCTAGCATACGGGAACACTCGGGCTCGCATACGGGAACACTTGGGCTCGCATACGGGAACACACGTGCTAGCATACGGGAACACTTGGGCTCGCATACGGGAACACTCGGGCTCGCATACGGGAACACACGTGCTAGCATACGGGAACACACGTGCTAGCATACGGGAACACTCGGGCTCGCATACGGGAACACACGTGCTAGCATAGGGGAACACTCGGGCTCGCATACGGGAACACTCGTGCTAGCATACGGGAACACTCGGGCTAGCATACGGGAACACTCAGGCTAGCATACGGGAACACTCGGGCTCGCATACGGGAACACTCGGGCTAGCATACGGGAACACTCGGGCTCGCATACGGGAACACACGTGCTAGCATACGGGAACACACGTGCTAGCATACGGGAACACTCGGGCTAGCATACGGGAACACTCGGGCTCGCATACGGGAACACTCGGGCTCGCATACGGGAACACTCGGGCTCGCATACGAGAACACACGTGCTCGCATACGGGAACACTCGGGCTCGCATACGAGAACACTCGAGCTCGCATACGGGAACACACGTGCTAGCATACGGGAACACACGTGCTAGCCTACGGGAACACTCGGGCTCGCATACGGGAACACACGTGCTAGCATACGGGAACACTCGGGCTCGCATACGGGAACACACGTGCTAGCATACGGGAACACTCGGGCTCGCATACGGGAACACTCGGGCTCGCATACGGGAACACTCGGGCTAGCATACGGGAACAATCGGGCTCGCATACGGGAACACACGTGCTAGCATAGGGGAACACTCGGGCTCGCATACGGGAACACTCGTGCTAGCATACACTCGGGCTAGCATACGGGAACACTCGGGCTAGCATACGGGAACACTCGGGCTCGCATACGGGAACACTCGGGCTAGCATACAGGAACACTCGGGCTCGCATACGGCAACAAACGTGCTAGCATACGGGAACACTCGGGCTAGCATACGGGAACACACGTGCTAGCATACGGGAACACTCGGGCTCGCATACGGGAACACACGTGCTAGCATACGGGAACACTCGGGCTCGCATACGGGAACACACGTGCTAGCTTACGGGAACACTCGGGCTCGCATACGGGAACACTCGGGCTCGCATACGGGAACACTCGGGCTCGCATACGGGAACACACGTGCTAGCATACGGGAACACTCAGGCTCGCATACGGGAACACTCGAGCTAGCATACGGGAACACTCGGGCTCGCATACGGAAACACACGTGCTAGCATACGGGAACACTCGAGCTAGCATACGGGAACACTCGGGCTCGCATACGGGAACACTCGTGCTAGCATACGGGAACACTCGGGCTCGCATACGGAAACACTCGTGCTAGCATACGGAAACACTCGTGCTAGCATACGGAAACACTCGAGCTAGCATACGGGAACACTCGAGCTAGCATACGGGAACACTCGGGCTAGCATACGGGAACACTCGAGCTAGCATACGGGAACACTCGGGCTAGCATACGGGAACACTCGGGCTAGCATACGGAAACACTCGGGCTAGCATACGGGAACACACGACACATGACGGAGACGAGCGCGTTAAAACGTGGAAACAGGCGGATGTTTTTAGGAGATGTTTTGTTGACAGAGCGAGACACCAGAGATGAACTCAAACTCAAATCAACCGTAATAAAAGATACTAAACTTAAAGTTTTGTGGTATTTGACATACTTTTTTTATAGCGCTCGTAGTCTCGTACCTGTTCCCGAGTCCCAGCGCAGCTGACGCGGGGAAACCCTCCTCCTGTCCTGGGCAAAGCGTCTCCGTCCCGCTGTCGTTCCCTTTGCTCTTGAAGCTCTTCATCATGAAGGGCCGCAAAATATCCGTGATCAGTAAATCCTCAATTTTGCCTCGTTCGGACGTGTCCAAGAGGAACATCTGTTTATCCGGTTCTCTTCGGATTGGCTGGATCGTCTTGCCCATGCGCAGCTACATTAGCGGTTTCCCCATGCAAACAAACCGTAGGGGGCGCTGCTGAGCTGCTGAAGGCCCGGGGGGGGGGTGACTGTCAATGTATATCTGATTGGCTGATAACTCTGTCAGTCACGCTGGCTGTCAATCACGTGTGCGGCCTGACAACCAGCTGACAACACAGGGCCAGAGGAGGAGCTATTTTCTTGTAGATATAAAGAATCCTCAATATATTTAGAAATAAATATATGTTTTGCATTTTTTTAGTAGGTAGATCATTTTGACTTGATCATTTTATAAGTAGCTCGCATGCTGAAAAAGTGTGAGCACCCCTGATGTAATGGATCATGCAAAAAAAAAAAAACTGAATTTGACATTATTGACAATTGATGCCGAGAAGGCTTTTGATTTAGTGAGTTGGCCTTTTTTGTTTGAAATGTTGGAACGCTTCGGGGCCCAAATGGAAGTCATGGATACAGGCACTATACAGTAATCCTACCTCCAGAGTGAAGACAAATGGAACGCTATCGAGACGGTTCACAATCCAAAGAGGAACTCGACAAGGAGATCCTCTCTCATCGTTATTATTTGTAATGTATATAGAAGTGCTCGCAGCAGCAATTAGACAAAATGAAAGCATAATAGGAATTCAGATTGGGAGTGAGGTTCATAAACTAGCGTCATACGCTGATGATATCATAATTTACCTCACGAAACCTGAAGACTCTCTTCCAAAATTAATGGACACCATTAAAGAATTTAGTGCACTATCTGGATTTAAACTCAATGAAAGTAAATGTGAATCGTTGACAATAGGTAATCCCATTTGTCAAGCTCTGAAGGACAAGTATAAATTCAACTGGGAAGCGTCAAAAGTAAAATATTTAGGAGTGTACAGGGGACCTCTTTGAGTTGAATTATGGTACACTGGAAAAAAAGTTAAGAATGGACATGAATAGATGGAAACTATTTTCACTGGGAATACTAAGTAGAATTGAAATAATTAAAATGATGATACCCCAGTACTTATTTTTATTTCAAGCAATACCGATATCATTGTCAAGAATTAATTTTTACTCTTGGAACAGGATGATTGCAGACTTTATTTGGAACAACAGAAAGCATAGAATTAAATGTAAACTCCTGTTAAAACCCAAAGAGGAGGGTGGATTAGGATTACCAAATTTACAGAATTACGTCTATGCAACCCAAATACTCATAATTATAAAAGTGATAATTACAAAAAGTGAACCAAAGTGGATTAATATTGAAAGGGCGTTGGTAGATACATCTTTAAGAACACTTCCCTTTCTGGAAAAATCTCAAAGGAAAAAACATCAGGGACAGAACTTTTGTGTCTTAAGTACATTAAAAAGCTGGAAAAATATTTGTAGAGTAACACAAATTGATAATGGATTGGTTATGCTTAGAGAAATGAGACACGATCCAGATCTCATGGCAAATAAGTTGGATAAAAGCCTTGAGGTTTGGGCAGATAAAGGGCTGATAACATACACTCAGATGGTAACAAACAATACTATAGACTCCTTTGAAATGATTGCATCTACATTTAACATTGATAAGAAGCATTTCTTTAAATACTTGCAAATAAGATATTTAATGAAACAATTGAAACAGAACAAGAATAAATTAATACAATAGCTTGTTAATAAAAATAAAGGAAAGATTCGTGAATTGTATGAATTATTACAAGAATATATGATAGTGGAAAACAAGGCTAAATGTAAATGGGAGGAAGAAATGAATATTAAAATAGAACAAGAAGATTGGGATCAATGTGTAAAAGGAAACGTTAAAGTTACTCAAAATGTTGTCGTGAATTTGCCTGGAAAGTGTGTGTCAGGTTTTTTATCAGCCCAGTACAGAGTGGAAAATATTCACCCACAGGGGAGACCGAATGTTGGAGAAGGTGTGGGGAACAAAGGGCAAATCTTACCCATATGTTATTTGCCTGTCCCGTTGTTTTACCATTCTGGGGAAAAGTAAAACGTGCGATAAAAACACTACTACGCATAAGAGGACATTTGGAAATCAAACACCTATTGGGTCTAGACATTATGGATAAAATTCGAAGCTTAGATATCCCATTGTTCAATATCATGAGAATAACGGCTATTAAACAAATTACCAAAATATGGAAAGAAAATGTAACACCGACTTTGCAATCCTGGAAAAGAAGAAGAAGAAGAAACTCTGGATTTAAACCAACCTGAACAAGTAACCTGGAGGAAGCTGAGGTCAGATGAGTCAGCGTAGAGACAGTCCCTCACAGAAGAGCTCTTCTTCACACAGTCAGTGTAGACCCTCCACGCTTTACTCTCAGACCCTTGTCTCACTTCTGTAGAAACAGGAGATCCACAGTCCAGGCCTCGACACACGGCGGTCGCCGCCTCCAGGTCCCAGGGGTAAGAGGTCGTCACTCGTCTCCACTCTCCTCTGAGCTCCACCTCCACCGTCCCCTCACAGCGACTGGCCCCTCCCAACAGCCTCAGCGGCTCTGGACACAAACACAGGTGAGCACCACCCCTCTCCAGGCCCCGCCCCTTACAGGCCCCGCCCCCTTACCTTTGCAGGTGAGGTTGAGAGTGGGGCAGGTCTCTGGGCCGGTCCTGGTCCGGGGACAGTCCATCAGCTTAGACTCGTGTCCCTCACAGTGGAACGTCTGCCCCAGAGGAGAGAGCGCCCCCTGGAGGAGAGGAGCCCCACAGCCCAGCTCCCTGCACAGCACCTCTGCCCCGCGACGGTCCAAGGCCCCCTCACAGACCCCGGCCCAGGACTGGGCCAAGGACTGGTCCTGGATCTGCAGAGATCCTGAACACAGGCTCCGCCCCCCGACCAGCCGCACCGAGTCTAAGAGAAGATACAGTGAGGAAAATAAGTATTTGAACACCCTGCTATTTTGCAAGTTCTCCCACTTAGAAATCATGGAGGGTCTGAGATTGTCCTCGTAGGTGCATGTCCACTGTGAGAGACATCATCTAAAAAAAAAAATCCAGAAATCACAATGTATGATTTTGTAACTATTTATTTGTATGATACAGCTGCAAATAAGTATTTGAACATCTGTCTATCAGCTAGAATTCTGGCCCTCAAAGACCTGTTAGTGCCTTTAAAATGTCCACCTCCACTCCATGTATGATCCTAAATGTAGATGCACCTGTTTGAGGTGGTTCGCTGCATAAAGACACCTGTCCACCCCATACAATCAGTAAGAATCCAACTACTAACATGGCCCAGACCAAAGAGCTGTCCAAAGACACTGGAGACACTTGTCCACCTCCACAAGGTTGGAAAGGGCTACGGGGAACTGGCCAAGCAGCTGGTGAAGAAAGGTCCACTGTTAGAGCAATCCTTAGAAAATGGAAGAAGCTAAACATGACTGTCCATCTCCCTCGGACTGGGGCTCCATGCAAGATCTCACCTCGTGGGGTCTCAATGATCCTAAGAAAGGTGAGAAATCAGCCCAGAACTACACGGGGGGAGCTGGTCAATGACCTGGAAAGAGCTGGGACCACCGTTTCCATGGTTACTGTTGGTAATACACTAGGACTTCATGGTTTGAGATCATGCATGGCACGGAAGGTTCCCCTGCTTAAACCAGCACATGTCAAGGCCCGTCTGAAGTTTGCCAATGACCATTTGGATGATCCAGAGGAGTCATGGGAGAAGGTCATGTGGTCAGATGATAATTCCACTAAACGTGTTTGGAGGAAGAAGAATGATGAGAACCATCCCAAGAACACCATCCCTACTGTGAAGCATGGGGGTGGTAGCATCATGCTTTGGGGGTGTTTTTCTGCACATGGGACAGGGCGACTGCACTGTATTAAGGAGAGGATGACCGGGGCCATGTATTGCGAGATCTTCCCTCAGTTAGAGCATTGAAGATGGGTCGAGGTCTTCCAACATGACAATGACCCGAAGCACAGCCAGGAGAACCAAGGAGTGGCTCTGTAAGAAGCAGATCAAGGTTCTCCAGACCTAAACCCAATAGAGAATCTTTGGAGGGAGCTCAAACTCCAGCCCAGAAACCTGACTGATCTAGAGAAGATCTGTGTGGAGGAGTGGGCCAAAACCCCTCCTGCAGTGTGTGCAAACCTGGTGAAGAACTACAGGAAACGTTTGACCTCTGGAATTGCAAACAAAGGCGACTGTACCAAATATTAACATCGATTTTCTCAGGTGTTCAAATACTTATTTGCAGCGGTATCATACAAATAAATAGTTACAAAATCATACATTGATTTCTGGATTTTTTTTTTTAGATGATGTCTCTCACAGTGGACATGCACCTACGAGGACAATTTCAGACCCTCCATGATTTCTAAGTGGGAGAACTTGCAAAATAGCAGGGTGTTCAAATACTTATTTTCCTCACTGTAAGTTTCACCTGTGTCTGTTTCACCTGTGTTTCATGTATGTTTCACCTGTGTCTGTTTCACCTGTGTTTCATGTATGTTTCACCTGTGTTTCATGTATGTTTCACCTGTGTTTCATGTATGTTTCACCTGTGTTTCATGTATGTTTCACCTGTGTTTCATGTATGTTTCACCTGTGTCTGTTTCACCTGTGTTTCATGTATGTTTCACCTGTGTTTCATGTATGTTTCACCTGTGTTTGTTTCACCTGTGTTTCATGTATGTTTCACCTGTGTCTGTTTCACCTGTGTTTCATGTATGTTTCACCTGTGTTTCATGTATGTTTCACCTGTGTTTCATGTATGTTTCACCTGTGTTTCATGTATGTTTCACCTGTGTTTCATGTCTGTTTCACCTGTGTCTGTTTCACCTGTGTTTCATGTATGTTTCACCTGTGTCTGTTTCACCTGTGTTTCATGTATGTTTCACCTGTGTTTCATGTATGTTTCACCTGTGTTTCATGTATGTTTCACCTGTGTCTGTTTCACCTGTGTTTCATGTATGTTTCACCTGTGTTTCATGTATGTTTCACCTGTGTTTCATGTATGTTTCACCTGTATTTCATGTATGTTTCACCTGTGTTTCATGTATGTTTCACCTGTGTTTAATGTATGTTTCACCTGTGTTTCATGTATGTTTCACCTGTGTTTCATGTATGTTTCACCTGTATTTCATGTATGTTTCACCTGTGTTTCATGTGTTTCATGTATGTTTCACCTGTGTTTCATGTATGTTTCACCTGTGTTTCATGTATGTTTCACCTGTGTTTCATGTATGTGGCAATCCAACCTACAATGTATGAACCCTTGGAATTGTTTTGAAAACAAGGACTTCATCTCATCAGACTTTTTACACATCAGCTCTTCTAAAACACTCAACGCAGTTCAGAAGGTCCTTGGTCTGATGATTAAAGGAATGAAATGGACTTTTCATGGCTGGTACATACGTGTCCGGTCCCTTTGCACATGCATGCGTGAGGGGAATCACAGTCTAAAGCATCTCCATGTATCATCTTGGGTCATGCTGTGAGGACATCCCATCTCTACAGTACAGTCATGATTCCATAATAACCGTGTGGTTCCCCGGCGCTACAGAACGGGACAAGCACCGTCTGCAGCGCATTGTGCTGCCACAGAGAAGGTGATTGGCTGTGAGCTCCATCTCTCCAGGACCTGTTCACCTCCAGGACCCGGAGGCGTGTGGGTCGGATCACAGCTGACCCTTCTCACCCTGGACACGGACTATTCACCCCTCTCCCCTCAGGCAGGAGGCTACGGTCTATCCAGACCCAGACCTCCGCCATCAGACTCATGAACAAAAACAAGTCTCTGTAGCTCAGTCACAGACTCATGGATGTTTCTGCACTTGCAGTGTGCGGTGTGTCCACACTTAGACCCGCTGCTGTCACTTTATCACTTTAAACACTTAATACCACTTTATATGCCAACACATCTGTATATACAACCGCTGTTGTTCATTGTCAAATTGTTGTTGTCTTAACATATGTCACTTTATTTTATCTTATTTATTTAATGTTTTTTATTTTATGCATGCCCTTATAGCCTTATAGTTTAACATTCTTAGCTTATTTTTTATCTTAATTCTGTGTTATATGTTTTATGTCGCACGTTTGCACCAAGTAAAATTCCTAGTTTGTAAACCTTGTTCACAAACCTTGGCAATAAAACGAATTCTGATTCTGATTCTGATAAATAAATGGGCTATTAGCAACACATTGCTAATGCTAACGCGACGAGCTAACATCCTCAGCAGCTTGAATGAATACAATCACTGTCTGGTCGGCTAAAACATCATCATTGCTAGGAAAGACTTATCTTTCCATGTCGCCTTGAGAGTAGAAGAAGAGTAGCCAGACTCTGATATAATTAAGTCAAACCGCTGTAATCGGGAGCACTGAATTACGTCCTGTTGTGTACACACATTAAGTAACAACGCGAGCTCCCGATTCCAGCTGTTTGACTCAATTCAACCAAAATTCGGACTCTTCTTCTATTATAAAAGCGACGTGGAAAGGCAAGTCTTTCCTCACAATAATGATGTTTTCGCAGGTGCAGAGCCTCAATGAGAGGATTAATAAGCTAGCCGCGTTAGCATTAGCGAATGTGTTGCCACAAGCCTATGTAAATATTTTTACAGTTCTGGCTAGGGCAGGGCGATATGGCCTAAAATCTCTATCACGAAATAAAAAAGAAATATCACGATAACATATTTATTGTTATCATTGACAAAGGACAAATTATTTCAAAATTCCAGCCTTGCGCCTATTGGGAAGATACATGTATTTTCATTTATTTTTTTATTTTTTTTTGCGCCATACTAATTTCCTCATAAATATGATCTACTCAGTTTACATCCTTCATCTCATTTTACTTTGTAAGCACCTGCCCCTGTGTCCTACACAGTCAGTGTTTATGCTGCTCTGATGGAGCTGAGCGTAACAAAAATGATATAGTGTCCACAGCGGTATAACAAATTACAACAATATAACAAAATGATATTGCGATAACGATATGGCCCAGTTCTGGCTCATTTACACCCGTCCCAAACATGTCACAACTTCCAGCCTTTCACACTTTGAGGCTTGCTCTGCAAAATGACCAATCATGTCTTTTGGAAATGAGGAACGGTTTGTTCGTTGGCCTGTCGTTATTTTACAGGCCCTCCAGGATTTTACAATGTTGCCATCACAACTACGTATTAACGCAAAATATTAAAATACATTTTGTTTGTTAAATTTGGGCATAGGAGGCGATGTCTAGTTCATCCTTGGGTTAAATCATTCAGACTGAAGCAAATGGGTTCCATGTGGGCCCGAAGTGGATTAAAACCACTCTATCTGCCTCTCAGGCACCTCGAGTCTGACTTTACTTTACCTTTTATATATATATATATATATATATATATATATATATATATATATATATATATATATATATATATAATGTTTAAGCTAAACCTTTAACCACCTCCTTTGGAGAAATTGCCCACAAAATCCTGGAGGAATTTAAACTATTTCTGAAATCAATTTTTTACAACTTGTTACACTGTTGTTCTCTCATCAAAAACACACCAGGGTCTGGGGTTCCTGTGTGACCGAGGGCCTCATTTTATATCGTTAATCATAGGTTCAGGAAATGAAACTACTGGATATTTGATTCAGCTGTTTTAGGTCAATATTGCATTTTCTAACCAACACAGAGATAATGATAAAGACGTATTTGACCTTATTACCAAATACCAGGAAAAGCGTAATTTCTTTCTTTCATAGAATATAGTGGTTACTGAAATGTGTAATTCCAATGCTGTTATTTTACATTTACATTTTTATTTTTTATTTTTATTCTTTTTTAATAGATTTTAACAGTATAAAGATGGGTACATTTATTATTGTTCACTCTCAAAGAATACTGTCCCGTCTCTAAAAAACAAAAACAAAACAAAAATAATAAAAAAAATAAAATAAATAAATAAAAAAAACACCATAAAACAAAACAAAAACAACAGATATGAAAACTTCAGGGAGTGACCATTACGTTGTTTTTAACTTGACATTCAAAATCAAAGCAGGCTTTTTAATTTTTATATATGCGATCCATTTTTCCCAATATACTAGAAACTTCTCTTGTTTTTGGTTTACTAATGCTGTCAGCTCCTCCATTTAAAAAATATTCATTATTATGTCCCACCACGCAGATAGGGTGGGAATATCTTGTGATAACCATTTTTGAGTTATGCATTTCTTGCTTGCCACCAACAGGATGCTTAACAAATATTTGTCTTTATGTCTCCATTCCTGTGGTAAGCATCCAAAGTATACAGTTTTCATTTCAAAAGGCAATACACAATTAAAAATATCTTGTAATGCTCTGTGAATGTCCATCCAATATTGTTTGATAAGTGGACAGTTCCAGAAGATATGAGAATGATTTGCATGTTGGTCTCCACACTTTCTCCAACAAATAGGAGGTCGTCTGTCAAAGTGTGTTTTTTGACATGGAGTGATAAAGAATCTTATTATTGTTGTCCATCCATATTCCTTCCATCTCTGTGAGTTTGTACATTTCCATTGGAGTTTCCATATTGTTGTCCATTCTTCCTCTGATATTGTTGTCCCTCCCTCTTTCTCCCACAATATCTTTACACACTCAGTAGAATGGGACTTACGATTCATCAACCATTTATACAAACTTGAAACAAGCTTCTTATTTGATTTCCCATCATATGCATTTCTAAACAATTGTAACCATGTTACCTTCTGATATAGGATTTACTTTTGTTTCTATATAATGACGTATTTGCAGGTATCGAAAAAAATCCTGTTTCTCCAGAGCATAATTTTGTTTGAGTGTATCGAAACTGACAACTTTTCCATCCTTAATAAACTTGCTTATCACACCAATTTATCAGGGCCTTCATCTGTGCTGCACGAAAATAATCCCTTAAAGATGGCAGGCCCCATCCTCCCTTCTCTTTAGCTAATTGCAAGGTCTTGAAACATACTCTTGGCTTTTTCCCCTCCCATATATATCTCGATAGCATTTTGTCCATTTCATTAAACTGAATTTGATCAATTTGTATTGGTAAAGTCTGGAACAAATATAGTAGTCGTGGTAAGATATTCATTTTAATGGACTCAATACGCGAGTATAGAGAGAAGTAAGGAATTAAATTCCACCTTTTCAGATCTTCTTTTATCTTTTTATTCAGTGGAGTATAATTAAGTTCAACAATTTTTGATACATTTTTTGGTATATTAATGCCTAAATATTTTAATGATTCAGCCTGCCACACCATAGGATACTTTGTAGTTATCATCAATGGCGGGTTGTAATTGAATGTGAGCGTCTGGGTTTTACTCATATTTATCTTGTACCCAGAGAGCCGACCGTATTGTTCAAATAGCCGCATTAGTCTTGGAAGGGAGTCTGTTGGTTGTCCCACATATACCAAAATATCATCCGCATAGCAAGCTAGCTTGTGCTCCCCCCTCCCCGCAGTTATACCCTTGATATGCGGATTTTGTCTCACCATTTGGGCCAACGGTTCTAGATACAATGCAAAGAGAAGGGGAGACAACGGGCAACCCTGCCGTGTACCTCTTTCCAAAATGAAGCTACTTGATAAGCAACCATTAATTTTTATTCTTGCAGCCGTTTTTTTATATATAGCGCCTTAATAGTATTAATAACAGTATCATGTAGACCAAACTTGTGTAATGTTCTGTAGAGAAAGTCCCAATTAACCGAGTCAAATGCTTTTTCAGCATCAACACTTATAAGTACTGCTTTAGTTTTATTCTTTTGTATACAATCTAATATATGTAGAGTTCTGCGTATATTGTCTTGTGTCTGCCGGTTTCTTATAAAGCCTGTCTGATCGTTATGTATCAGTATTGGTAAAAAATCCTCCATTCGCCTGGCCATTATAGCAGTGAATAATCTATAATCTATGTTCAGTACTGATATCGGTCTATATGATCCACACTCTGTTTTGTCTTTGCCCTCTTTTGGTATTGCTGTGACAATTGCCTCTTTCCAACTTGGAGGTGTTTTTGCGTTTTTCAGAACCCAATTCAGGGTAGGGAGTAATACTGGGATCAATTCGGACTTCAATTCTTTGTACCATTCAGCCGTATATCCGTCTGATCCTGGAGACTTGTTGGTTTTCAATCTACTAATGGCCTTTTTGAGTTCCATTTCTGATATGTCTGCAGTCATCCTTGCGTTCTGCTCTTCGGTCAGACTTGGTAGATCCAATGAATTTAGTAGACAATCAATTTCGTTATCACTTCCTCCTGGGTTAGCTGAGGTGGCTAGGGCATCTGTTCCGGATGCCTCCTGGTCGCCTCCCTCGTGAGGTGTTCCAGGCATGTCCTATTGGGAGGAGACCTCGTGGAAGGCCCAGGACACGCTGGTGGGACTATGTCTCCGAGCTGGCCTGGTGTCGCCTCGGGGTCCCCCCAGAACAGCTGGAGGAGGTGTGCGTGGATCGGGAAGTCTGGGCATCTCTGCTGAGACTGCTGCCCCCGCGACCCGGCCCCGGATAAAGCGGAAGAAAATGGATGGATGGATGGACTTCCTCCTGGGACTTTGGAATATAATGATTTATAAAACGTTTCAAACGCTTTGTGAATTTCTCTCAATTTATTCTTCATCTTTCCTGTTTTTGGGTCTTTAATTTTCGTTACTGTATTTTCAGCTATTTTCTTTTTTAATTTCCACGCTAATATTTTCATGGATTTTGACCCACTTTCATAGTTTCAGAAACATTAACTTTTTCTTTATATCTTGGATGGCTAGATAATTAATTTCATTTCTAGTGTTTTAATATCATCAAGTACATTTAATGTTAGAGATTGTTTGTGTTTAATTTCAAATTCTTTCAATTTATTTTGTAATTCCTCCATTTTTTTATTCCTCATCTTTTTCTTGTGTGAGGCTATTGCAATAATTTTCCCTCTAATTACGGCTTTTAGTGTATCCCATAGAATAGCAGGCGAGACCTCTCCATTATCATTTATATCCAGGAAATGTTGTATTTCTTTTTTCATTTGTTCCTTAAAATGTACATATTTAAGCATACTCGAATTCAACTTCCATGTGATCATCTCGGGGCACAAATCTAAATTCACCGTTAAATACACAGGTGCGTGATCACTCACTTCTATTGTCCCCATGTTACATGTCTGAATTCTGTCTTTGTCTTTTGCAAAAGTCATAAAATAATCAATTCTCGTGTAGAGAGAGTGTGGCGCTAAATAATAAGAGTAATCTCGCCTGCTATGAAAAAGTTCCCTCCAAATGTCAATTAAACCAACCTCTTCAAAAAGAGCACACACCTTCTTATGCAAAGTATTTGAATCTGGACCTTTTCTATTTGAACTGTCAAGTTCTGGCCGCAAACGGATATTCAGATCTCCACCACATATCAGAAAACCTTCAGTTTCAGTTACTATTATATTTATGATTTTTTGGAAAAAGGCGAAATCGCTCCCTGGAGGGATATAAACATTCATTAATGTAATTGGATTACCATCTACATGTCCTTTTACTAATATGAATCTTCCTTCTTTATCTTTCAACTCAAATGTCTTTTCAAAATTAACTTTATTTGAAATAAGGATCACAACACCTCGTCTGCGGCCAGATTTATAGGATGAGGAAAACATTTTTGTAAATCCCATTCTCTTCAATTTTTCGTGTTCTTTATCGTTCAAATGGGTCTCCTGTAAATACACTACTTGTACCTGATCTTTTTTTACTTTAGTCAGGATTCTGCTTCGTTTAACTGGGTTAGTTAATCCATTTACATTAAATGAAATACATTTTACCAAACCGTTATTCATTAGTTACAAACCAAATGTATAAAATGTCACAAACATGAAAAAATGCGTCAACTCCCTGAGTGAACAATAACTCTGAACAATGAAAAACAAAAAAGAACCAACTACTAAACCAATTAAAAGAAAGTGACTCCAAGGTAGGGGTCTCTCCAACATGACCCTGTGGTATGGTGGTAAAAGTGTCAAACAGTAGGGGAAAGCCTCTCTTCACATAGGAGAGAGGGCCCCTATGGCAGCTCTGTGCTTCCATCCCAAAGTCTATATTAAAAGTCTTTTTACATGCCTTTTCCTCATTTATTGGTGAAAAGAAAAGCGTGGCATATTTACCCAAAGTGGTGTCGAATTCTTGTCTTTAATGTTCTGTGGCAGGTGGTGTAAGTCTCCTGTAGATCTGAAGTCTTTCCCGGATAACTTGTTCACGAGTTTCTTCATCCTCCCGTCGATGATGCGCTCCTACCATGGTCCACGCCGACCGCGCCAGCTGCTCCGCCGGGCTTTCTTTCGTCGTTATCCTTGTTACTAGAAAGCCTCTGGTGATCATATCGGTTGTTGCCTCCTGCGCCGATTGATACAGTCGGGTCTCGTTCTCGTAAAACCCCCTCAATTTGTAAGGGAAGGGGGTCTGAAATCGGATGTTGTGGCGTTTCAAAACTTTTTTCGCTTCAGCGTATTCCTTGCGCTTCTGTAGAATAGCTGGAGGATAGTCCTGATCGAAGTATATTCGCTTTCCTTGCCAAAGCACAGTCTTCTTGGCCCATGCTTTACGCAAAACTTCTTCTTTGACTGTAAAACGTGCGAATCCTATTATTATTGACCGTGTTTTCTCCTCAGTCCCCGATGGCTTGGTGCCCAGTGCTCTGTGTACTCTCACAATGCCCAGGCTCACCGTCACCGGGATCTCCAGACTCTCCCGAAGTAGTTTCTCCACAAAAACCACCATCTGTGACCCATCCTCAGCCCCTTCGCGAACGTTATACAGTCTCAAGTTATTCCTGCGAGATCTACCCTCTTGATCGAGGAGTTTGTTTTCCTGATCCCTCATAACTTTTAGCATTTTAGCTAGCACTTGCTCCACATTTTGGACCCGTTCTTGGACATTTTCAATACGAGTTTCAGCCTCCGTAATCTTCTGGTTGACTGTAATTAGCTCGGTTTTAAAGTCTTGGAAGTCTTTACGAAAGTCTCGTAATTCCGATAGCATGGTCAACGATGTAGCGTGAAGACTCGAGGCCTGGTCAGCGGCAGCTTGAGCAGTAGCACCTGAGCTAGCATTAGCATCTTCGTTAGCTTCTAAATCGCTCGCATCACGTTCAGGTGTCCCTTCTCCAGCCGAACCTTTTGCTTTTGGATTTCTTTTCACCATGTTCGCCCCGTGTATCCCTTGTCTATTACAGTGAGAGAGAAAATGAATCTGATGTATTTACGGGGTGAAAAGAATAAAATTTCAAGAGCGCTGCCGAACTAAGCTGCCATTCACGGAGATGACGTCACCGGACTCAAAAAAACCTACATTTACATTTTTAATAAAATTATATTTAAGAAAAGTAGCAACTAGGTTTAATTCATGCTATTTATTTTAAGGATTCAAAATGCCAATGTTGGATTTTTGTATTTTTATTTAGATGAATTTTACATGTTTAACAAAAAATAAATATTTGTGTCAAATGAGGCCTAATTTGTTTTGTAATTAATGGTGAATTGTCCGGGTTTACAGTGTCTGTACGTAGTGACGTATGATACGCTGTTCTGATTCAGTCTGTCGAGTAAAGCCTCATGTTAACAGCACACAGTCGTCCCACGGATTATTTCTTACAACTAAGGAACACGACACGGTGTCAGAAGTGTGTGGCTACTGAGAAAGGCACTAAGGGTCCATCAGGGGGGAAAAGGGAGAGAGGTGTGCAGAAATGTCGGACGGTGAAGATGAACGGCCGAGGGCAGGAGTTAGCACAGCAGCTAGCACTCCCAGCGCTACGTTTAGCATACAGCCACCGGAGCCCTTTGATTTTTCCAAACCACATGAATGGACAAAGTGGATACGTCGCTTCGAGAGATTTCGCCAGGCAAGTCATCTGTCAGCAAGTACGGAGGAAAATCAAGTCAACGCATTGATATACTGCATGGGAGACGAAGCGGATGACGTCCTGAGAGGCTTAAAGCTAACCGATGCAGAGCAGCGGGAAAACTGCAAAGTGAGAGACGGCTTCCATAACTTTTTCATCGTCAAGAAAAATGTTGTGTATGAGCGTGCACGGTTCAACATGCGCAAACAAGAGCCAAATGAGACTGTAGATGCATTCGTAACTGCCCTACATGCATTAGCGGAGCATTGTAACTATGGTACACTCCATGATGAGCTCATAAGAGACAGAATAGTAGTGGGCTTGGCCGACACAAGGCTGTCGGAGCGCATGCAAATGGAAAAGAACTTGGACCTGGAAAAAGCTGTAAACATGGCAAGACAATCAGAAGAGATTAAAAAGCAACAAACTGCTCTGAGAGGTGAAAGTAACGTGATGCAAATGAACGTGAGTTCTGTGGACAGAGTCATTAAAAACAAAACAACAGTATGACAAATCCAAGTTTAAGTCAAGATTCAAAACGGCGAAAGCTCAACAGCAGTTTAACAGTAAAAGCACATCTAATGCACGGTGCTACAAATGCGGAGGCTCTCTTCATCCAAAACAGGAGTGCCCCGCCAACAATGCAACATGTCATTCTTGTGGAAAGAAAGGGCACTACCAGCGTGTCTGCAGACAAAGTAAGACAGTACAAAGTATTGAGGAGGAAGAGGAGCAAAGTTTCTACAGACAACCAGGCATGGACTGCAGAGCTACAGGTGAAAGACAAAAAAATGACTTTCAAACTCGACACGGGAGCAGATGTGACTGCAATAGCAGAATCAGACTTGGTCAAAGTATTTCCAAAAGCTCTGCCCGTTCTCCAGCAGCCAGAAAAACCACGGTTAGGCCCAGGGAGGACGCCACTGGATGTTGCAGGATTCGCTAAGCTACAGCTCAAGTACGGAACAAAGTTGACAACAGAGAAGGTCTATGTAGTTAAAAACCTTAGCACACCACTGTTAGGCCTGCCCGCCATTACAGCTCTTGGCCTCCTGGTGCGTGTTAATGCTGTTTCAAAGGACACTCTGAAAACTACTTACCCCAAACTGTGCAATGGACTGGGTGAAGTGCAGCAACCGTACCACATTAAACTCAAACCAAACGCTGTCCCGTACTCGCTCAAAACCCCTAGGAGGATTCCAATACCTTTAATGGGAAAAGTAAAGGAGGAACTCTGCAGGATGGAAGAGCTTGGAGTTATCACACGAGTGGAGGAACCTACGGACTGGTGCGCCGGCATGGTCGTAGTTCCAAAGAAGAACAGTCCCAGGCTGAGACTGTGCGTGGACTTTACGGGACTTAATGAGTACGTGTGCAGAGAGAAATTCGTGCTGCCTTCTGTCGAACAAAGCCTTGGGATGCTTGCGGGAGCTAAGGTGTTCAGCAAACTGGACGCTAACATGGGCTTCTGGCAAATTCCTTTGTCGGAGGAGTCCGCCAAGTTGACAACATTCATAACACCCTTTGGGCGGTTCCACTTCAACCTTTCGGCATCAACTCGGCGCCCGAGCATTTTCATGATGATGTGCTGGTATGGGGTCGCGACCAGAAGGAGCACGATGCCCGACTCCATGCCACCCTGCAGAGACTGGAAAAAGCTGGTATAACTCTGAATGTGGAGAAATGTGATCTTTCACAGGCCAAAGTGACTTTCCTAGGTCACGTCATCGCGGACACAGGCATAAGTCCCGACCCACAGAAAACAGAGTCCATCTCTGAGATGAAAGAGCCAACAAACGTGGCAGAGCTAAGACGTTTTCTGGGCATGGTCAAGCAGGTGGGCAATCATCCCCCATCTGGCAGAGAAAGACAAAGCACTGAGAGATCTTTTGTCTAAGAAGAACAGTTGGTATTGGGGCGTAGATCAAGTCAAAGCGTTCAAAACACTGCAGGATGCCCTAACCTCACCCCCCCCCCCCCCCCCCCCCCGTGCTGGCAATGTATGACGCAACCAGAGACACTAAAGTATCAGCCGATGCTTCATCATACGGGTTAGGAGGTGTTCTTCTACAGCTGTGGGAGGAAGTTTGGAGACCGGTAGCTTATGCTTCGAGGTCACTGTCTCCTACGGAACAACGTTGTGCACAAGTGGACTTAGCGTCTACATGGGCGTGTGAGCGGTTCCGTGATTTCCTGATAGGCAAAGACTTCTGCCTGGAAACGGATCACAAGCCTCTTGTTTCATTACTGGGAGGACAAGCCCTGGATCTACTTCCACCAAGGATTCAGCGCTTCAGAATGAGGCTCATGCGTTACTCGTATAAGGTACAGTACGCACCAGGAAAATCGCTCTGGACAGCAGATACTCTGTCCCGCTCACCACTGGAAGCAAAACAGACACAATCTGAAAAAGACTTCATGGAAAACACAGATATATATGTTGACAGCATTATTGAAAATATGCCTGTTAGTTCATCATATATGCAAACACTCAAGGAACAGCTGAAACTGGACAGTGAGTGTGCTCGAGTCATGGACATGTGCAGTCAAGGCTGGCCAGATCACGCAAAACAAGAACCACTACTGCGAAACTACTGGCCTGACCGAGCCACACTCACTGTGACCGACAGTTGCTGTTGAAAGATTCACGACTCGTTATTCCGTCAACGATGCGAAATGTTAACACAACTACACGAAGGACACCAAGGCGTTGTAAAATGCAAAGCTCGTGCTCGCCAGACAGTATGGTGGCCTGGGCTCAGCCAACAAATAAGTGAAATGGTGTTAAGGTGTAGAACATGCATCCAAGAGAGACACAACAGAAATGAGCCGCTTATGCCAAAGAATGCCCTGACCGTCCGTGGCAGAGAGTGGGTACAGATCTGTTCGAGCTAGGAGGGAAAACTTACCTTCTTGCTGTGGATTATCTTTCCAGGTTTGTTGAGATTGCCCCACTAAACAAAACCTAATCCAACGACGACATTACTCACCTTAAATCATTTTTTGCTCGTCATGGCATCCCCGAGGTCCTAATGTCAGACAATGGGCCTCAGTTTTCTGGACAGACTTTCACAGACTTTGCAGCTGCTTATGGATTCCAACACATCACGAGTAGCCCAAGGTTTCCGCAAAGTAATGGAGAAGCGGAACGTGCCGTTCAGACTGTGAAAAACTTATTGAAAAAAGCATCTGACCCATATTTAGCTCTCCTTGCCTACAGAGCTACTCCTCTCCAAAATGGATACAGCCCTGCTGAACTTCTCATGGGCCGACGCCTGTGGACAACTCTACCGACCCTTCCCTCGCAGCTGGCCCCAACACTGCAGAACAGCGACACATTCGCTCAAAAGGAAAGGGAGAAGAGGATGTCAGACATCTCCAACTACAACAAGCGTCATCGAGCAAAACCTTTGTGCAAGTTGTCACCAGGTGAACATGTGTGGGTGACTGAAGCTAAAACACCGAGATCTCACACAGTAGACTTCCCACATGGGACAGTGAGACGCAATCGCTTGCATTTGATTCCTTTGCATGACAAGTGTGATAAAAAGAGTGTGTCATACGAACCATTTGAACAAAAACACTCATGTTGTTAGAACTAGATCAGGAGGAGTTGTTGTTAAACCTAAAAGGTTAGATCTGTGAGGAAAAAGTTACATAATACACCGACTGTTGTCCTGTTTCTGCTTTAAGTTTTAAGAGTGCAAAGTTTAATGTCACATGCTAAGTCACAGCAAAAGTTAAATATGTACACTTAAAAGTGTAAAACAATAGAGAGAAAGAGGAAAAGAACAGCATTTGTTTTGTTTTTAGAAAAAGGGGAGATGTGGTGTGTTCAATGTCACAGCATCATCTTGTACGTTTCTAATGATCTGCCCAACGTAGTGACGTAGGATACGCTTCTGATTCAGTCTGTCGAGTAAAGCCTCACGTTAACGGCACAGGCGTCCCACGTGCTTCACCGGGGTTTGGCTGAATGGGCTTCACCGGGGTCTGGCTGAATGGGCTTCACCGGGGTTTGGCTGAATGGGCTTCACCGGGGTCTGGCTGAATGGGCTTCACCGGGGTTTGGCTGAATGGGCTTCACCGGGGTTTGGCTGAATGGGCTTCACCGGGGTTTGGCTGAATGGGCTTCACCGGGGTTTGGCTGAATGGGCTTCACCGGGGTTTGGCACAGTCACGTCACTATGTTAAGGTGGAAACTGGGATGTGCTATAAAAATCATAATAAACCAAACCCTGTCGAGCGGCTCCCGGTGCTAAGATTTAAGCCCAACTTTAAAATACTTTGATTGTACAGTTTTAACCCCTTAACCCCCACCGTAACAGAGCACATTTTATTGTTTGTGTAGCATTTGTTACGATTTATCACCTTTTCATCGATTGTTTTTTTCTTGCACTTTTTGTGCCATCTTTGTCAGGCTTTCAATTATTTTTTTAGTTTTGTGTGTGTAACGTAACTATGATCGGCTAAAAGTTGGCCTTGTTCTGGACTTGATGTGGGCCAGATAAGGTAACCGAATGTGGACCGCTTTTGTGCCGATAATCCACGCAGTATGTCAGCCAGATGAGCCAAAAGTAAGTCATGTGGGCCAGATATGGTGTCCTCATACGGCACTGAGCCACATCTGGGCCACATTTTGGCCATGAGAGGGCCAGATCTGGACCACCTTTGGATAGTATGGTGCACTTCCGGCTAAGCATCGGCACTGTTCTGGATTTGATGTGGGCCAGATAAGGTAACCGAAAGTGGACCGCCTTTGGGCCAATAATCCATGCGGTATGTGGGCCAAATGAATGTGTCTGATGTGGGCCACAACTGGCCCATACCAATTTTGATATCTGGGATGAAGTTAGTGCAAACAGTTACATAAAGTACTTGAGTAAAAGTAACTGAGTACTCCCTGCCTCGGCCAATAGGAGCAGAGCATTATCTGTGTCCTCCTCTAGGGGGCAGCACCACATTCAATGAACGGACTCTGAGCAGAGATTGTGAGAAGAAGAAACTCTGGATTTAAACAAACCTGAACAAATAACCTGGACGAGGGAAGAAGATGAGCCAAGATCATCGGAGAGACAGTCCCTCACAGAAGAGCTCTCCTTCACACAGTGAGTGTAGAAGCCCCACACTTTACTCTCAGACCCGTCTCTCTTTTCTGTAGAAACAGGAGATCCACAGTCCAGGTCTCGACACACGGCGGTCGCCGCCTCCAGGTCCCAGGGGTTAAAGGGGGTCACTCGTCTCCACTCTCCTCTTAGCTCCGCCTCCACCGTCCCCTCACAGCGACTGGCCCCTCCCACCAGCCTCAGCGGCTCTGGAAACAAACACAGGTGAGCCCCGCCCCTCTCCAGGCCCCGCCCCTGGCCCCACCCCCTTACCTTTGCAGGTGAGGTTGAGAGTGGGGCAGGTCTCTGGGCCGGTCCTGGTCCGGGGACAGTCCATCAGCTTAGACTCGTTTCCCTCACAGTGGAACGTCTGCCCCAGAGGAGAGAGCGCCCCCTGGAGGAGAGGAGCCCCACAGCCCAGCTCCCTGCACAGCACCTCTGCCCCGCGACGGTCCAAGGCCCCCTCACAGACCCCGGCCCAGGACTGGGCCAAGGACTGGTCCTGGATCTGCAGAGATCCTGAACACAGGCTCCGCCCCCCGACCAGCCGCACCGAGTCTGAGGGCACACATGAGGTCACAGTCTGAGGTCACACACATGAGGTCACAGTCTGAGGTCACACGTGAGGTCACAGTCTGAGGGCACACACATGAGGTCACAGTCTGAGGGCACACACGTGAGGTCACACATGAGGTCACAGTCTGAGGGCACACATGAGGTCACAGTCTGAGGGCACACATGAGGTCACAGTCTGAGGGCACACACATGAGGTCACACATGAGGTCACAGTCTGAGGTCACACACATGAGGTCACAGTCTGAGGGTACACACATGAGGTCACAGTCTGAGGTACACACATGAGGTCACAGTCTGAGGGCACACACATGAGGTCACAGTCTGAGGTCACACGTGAGGTCACAGTCTGAGGGCACACACATGAGGTCACAGTCTGAGGGCACACACGTGAGGTCACAGTCTGAGGTCACAGTCTGAGGTCACACACATGAGGTCACAGCCTGAGGTACACACATGAGGTCACAGTCTGAGGGCACACACGTGAGGTCACACATGAGGTCACAGTCTGAGGTCACACACATGAGGTCACAGTCTGAGGGCACACACGTGAGGTCACAGTCTGAGGGCACATACATGAGGTCACAGTCTGAGGGCACACACGTGAGGTCACACATGAGGTCACAGTCTGAGGTCACACACATAAGGTCACAGTCTGAGGTCACACACATGAGATCACAGTCTGAGGTCACACATGAGGTCACAGTCTGAGGTCACACATGAGGTCACACACATGAGGTCACAGTCTGAGGGCACACACATGAGGTCACAGTCTGAGGGCACACACGTGAGGTCACACATGAGGTCACAGTCTGAGGTCACACACATGAGGTCACAGTCTGAGGTCACACATGAGGTCACAGTCTGAGGGTACACACATGAGGTCACAGTCTGAGGGCACACATGAGGTCACAGTCTGAGGGCACACACGTGAGGTCACACATGAGGTCACACACATGAGGTCACAGTCTGAGGTCACACATGAGGTCACAGTCTGAGGTCACACACATGAGGTCACAGTCTGAGGGCACACACATGAGGTCACAGTCTGAGGGTACACATGAGGTCACAGTCTGAGGTCACACACGTGAGGTCACAGTCTGAGGGCACACACATGAGGTCACAGTCTGAGGTACACACATGAGGGCACAGTCTGAGGTCACAGTCTGAGGGCACACATGAGGTCACAGTCTGAGGGCACACACGTGAGGTCACACATGAGGTCACAGTCTGAGGTCACACACATGAGGTCACAGTCTGAGGGCACACACATGAGGTCACAGTCTGAGGTCACACGTGAGGTCACAGTCTGAGGGCACACACATGAGGTCACAGTCTGAGGTACACACATGAGGGCACAGTCTGAGGTCACAGTCTGAGGTCACACACATGAGGTCACACACGTGAGGTCACAGTCTGAGGTCACACACGTGAGGTCACAGTCTGAGGTCACACACATGAGGTCACACATGTGAGGTCACAGTCTGAGGGTACACACATGAGGTCACAGTCTGAGGTCACACACATGAGGGCACAGTCTGAGGTCACACACATGAGGTCACAGTCTGAGGTCACACACGTGAGGTCACAGTCTGAGGGCACACACATGAGGTCACAGTCTGAGGGCACACACGTGAGGTCACACATGAGGTCACAGTCTGAGGGCACACATGAGGTCACAGTCTGAGGGCACACATGAGGTCACAGTCTGAGGGCACACACATGAGGTCACACATGAGGTCACAGTCTGAGGTCACACACATGAGGTCACAGTCTGAGGGTACACACATGAGGTCACAGTCTGAGGTACACACATGAGGTCACAGTCTGAGGGCACACACATGAGGTCACAGTCTGAGGTCACACGTGAGGTCACAGTCTGAGGGCACACACATGAGGTCACAGTCTGAGGGCACACACGTGAGGTCACAGTCTGAGGTCACAGTCTGAGGTCACACACATGAGGTCACAGCCTGAGGTACACACATGAGGTCACAGTCTGAGGGCACACACGTGAGGTCACACATGAGGTCACAGTCTGAGGTCACACACATGAGGTCACAGTCTGAGGGCACACACGTGAGGTCACACATGAGGTCACAGTCTGAGGTCACACACATGAGGTCACAGTCTGAGGGCACATACATGAGGTCACAGTCTGAGGGCACACACGTGAGGTCACACATGAGGTCACAGTCTGAGGTCACATAAGGTCACAGTCTGAGGTCACACACATGAGATCACAGTCTGAGGTCACACATGAGGTCACAGTCTGAGGTCACACATGAGGTCACACACATGAGGTCACAGTCTGAGGGCACACACATGAGGTCACAGTCTGAGGGCACACACGTGAGGTCACACATGAGGTCACAGTCTGAGGTCACACACATGAGGTCACAGTCTGAGGTCACACATGAGGTCACAGTCTGAGGGTACACACATGAGGTCACAGTCTGAGGGCACACATGAGGTCACAGTCTGAGGGCACACACGTGAGGTCACACATGAGGTCACACACATGAGGTCACAGTCTGAGGTCACACATGAGGTCACAGTCTGAGGTCACACACATGAGGTCACAGTCTGAGGGCACACACATGAGGTCACAGTCTGAGGTCACACGTGAGGTCACAGTCTGAGGGCACACACATGAGGTCACAGTCTGAGGTACACACATGAGGGCACAGTCTGAGGTCACAGTCTGAGGGCACACATGAGGTCACAGTCTGAGGGCACACACGTGAGGTCACACATGAGGTCACAGTCTGAGGTCACACACATGAGGTCACAGTCTGAGGGCACACACATGAGGTCACAGTCTGAGGTCACACGTGAGGTCACAGTCTGAGGGCACACACATGAGGTCACAGTCTGAGGTACACACATGAGGGCACAGTCTGAGGTCACAGTCTGAGGTCACACACATGAGGTCACACACGTGAGGTCACAGTCTGAGGTCACACACGTGAGGTCACAGTCTGAGGTCACACACATGAGGTCACACATGTGAGGTCACAGTCTGAGGGTACACACATGAGGTCACAGTCTGAGGTCACACACATGAGGGCACAGTCTGAGGTCACACACATGAGGTCACAGTCTGAGGTCACACACATGAGGTCACAGTCTGTCCCGTTAAAGTGGTTCCACCTGAAGGTCCCACTGGTCCCGAGGTCGACTCTGATGAAAGATCAGCCTGGGGGGGGGGGGGGGGGTCTGACCACAGCCACACACATGACACAAAAACACAACACAACAGTCACACACATGACACAAAAACACAACACACATGACACAAAAACACAACACAACAGCCACACACATGACACAAAAACACAACACAAAAGTCACACACATGACACAAAAACACAACAGACACACACATGACACAAAAACACAACACAACAGCCACACACATGACACAAAAACACAACAGCCACACACATGACACAAAAACACAACACAACAGCCACACACATGACACAAAAACACAACACAACAGCCACACACATGACACAAAAACACAACACAACAGACACACACATGACACAAAAACACAACACAACAGCCACACACATGACACAAAAACACAACACAACAGACACACACATGACACAAAAACACAACAGCCACACACATGACACAAAAACACAACACAACAGCCACACACATGACACAAAAACACAACACAACAGCCACACACATGACACAAAAACACAACACAACAGTCACACACATGACACAAAAACACAACACAACAGCCACACACATGACACAAAAACACAACACAACAGCCACACACATGACACAAAAACACAACACAACAGACACACACATGACACAAAAACACAACACAAAAGTCACAAAATGCAGCGTTACCCTGACCTTTGACCTCAGGGTGTTTTAAAATGTGAATCCAATTTCTGCCCAAAATATTTTTTTTATTTGGAAAACGAGTCTTTCTGTGTAAGTTTTATTTATTTTTGGCTATTGGTCATTTAAGGCTCTTCAATTATCCAGTCGCCTGAACTACCAACGTTTTATATTTTTCAACCTTTATTAGTTTTGTGCAGAACTGAAGTGCATTAACATCATCATATGAAAAAGCCCCTGATGGAACATAAGGGCTAAAGTCTACAGCAGAGGACACGGCTGTAGCAGAACAAGGCCAACAGAGGGCAGCAGAGGACACGGCTGTAGCAGAACAAGGCCAGCAGAGGGCAGCAGAGGACACGGCTGTAGCAGAACAAGGCCAGCAGAGGGCAGCAGAGGACACGGCTGTAGCAGAACAAGGCCAGCAGAGGGCAGCAGAGGACACGGCTGTAGCAGAACAAGGCCAGCAGAGGGCAGCAGAGGGCAGCAGAGGACACAGCTGTAGCAGAACAAGGCCAGCAGAGGGCAGCAGAGGACACGGCTGTAGCAGAACAAGGCCAGCAGAGGGCAGCAGAGGACATGGCTGTAGCAGAACAAGGCCAGCAGAGGGCAGCAGAGGACACGGCTGTAGCAGAACAAGGCCAGCAGAGGGCAGCAGAGGGCAGCAGAGAGCGTGATATATGAGCCCAGAAACACTGCACTTCTAAAGCAGCACTTACTAAATACTACTAAATACTACTAAATACTACTAAATAAAGTAAATGCCCTTGTGTTGCTAAAGGGAAAAAACAACGGTTCACTAAATCCAGAATACGTTTATCCTGAATCTAATATAAGACTGACCTCAAACTGTAAAGGAAGTGTGTGGTAAACATACTGCACCTGTGTACATGTTTGTATAAAACCTGTGTATGTACATGTATATGTGTATATATGTATATATATGTGTATGTATATGTATATGTATGTCAAGTTCAATCAGAACATCAGATTAGAAGATGAAATGATTCTCCAATTTGTGTTACTTTATTTATTTTATTGTATGCACTGCAACAATGCTAATGTAAATAATGACTCAAATAAATCAAATAAAAAAAAAAAAAGAATTTTGCCATTGCCCACCCGGCTAGGATGCAGCCAACCCAAAAACAAGCGCCCCCTCCTGCTCATGCTTGTAATCACACTCCCATTGTTCATTCCAAACAAAGACCTTCAGCTCAACACTTCGACCAAAGACACCACTGGTATGGACAATAATAAGTATGGACAATAATAATAAGTATGGACAATATTAATAAGTATGGACGATAATAAGTATGGACGATAATAAGTATGGACAATAATAATAAGTATGGACAATATTAATAAGTATGGACGATAATAATAATAAGTATGGACGATAATAATAAGTATGGACGATAATAATAAGTATGGACGATAATAATAAGTATGGACGATAATAATAAGTATGGACGATAATAATAATAAGTATGGACAATATTAATAAGTATGGACGATAATAATAAGTATGGACGATAATAATAAGTATGGACGATAATAATAATAAGTATGGACGATAATAATAAGTATGGACGATAATAATAATAAGTATGGACAATATTAATAAGTATGGACGATAATAATAAGTATGGACGATAATAATAAGTATGGACGATAATAATAAGTATGGACAATAATAATAAGTATGGACAATATTAATAAGTATGGACGATAATAATAAGTATGGACGATAATAAGTATGGACAATAATAATAAGTATGGACAATATTAATAAGTATGGACGATAATAATAATAAGTATGGATGATAATAATAAGTATGGACGATAATAATAAGTATGGACGATAATAATAAGTATGGACGATAATAATAATAAGTATGGACAATATTAATAAGTATGGACGATAATAATAAGTATGGACAATAATAATAAGTATGGACGATAATAATAATAAGTATGGACGATAATAATAAGTATGGACGATAATATTAAGTATGGACAATAATAATAAATAAGTATGGACAATAATAATAATAAGTATGGACAATAATAATAAGTATGGACGATAATAATAAGTATGGACAATAATAATAAGTATGGACAATAATAATAAGTATGGACGATAATAATTAGTATGGACGATAATAATAAGTATGGACAATAATAATAGGTATGGACAATAATAATAAGTATGGACAATAATAATAATAAGTATGGACGATAATAATAAGTATGGACGATAATAAGTATGGACAATAATAATAAGTATGGACGATAATAATAATAAGTATGGACAATATTAATAAGTATGGACGATAATAATAATAAGTATGGACAATAATAATAAGTATGGACAATAATAATAGGTATGGACGATAATAATAAGTATGGACAATAATAATAATAAGTATGGACAATAATAATAATAAGTATGGACGATAATAATAAGTATGGACGATAATAATAATAAGTATGGACGATAATAATAAGTATGGACAATAATAATAAGTATGGACAATAATAATAATAAGTATGGACAATAATAATAATAAGTATGGACGATAATAATAAGTATGGACGATAATAATAAGTATGGACAATATTAATAAGTATGGACGATAATAATAAGTAAGGACGATAATAATAATAAGTATGGACAATATTAATAAGTATGGACGATAATAATAAGTATGGACGATCCTGGGTAGTGATTAGGACATGACTCACCGATACTGAGGTGAGCAGATCGTTAGAGACGCTCTATTTCAAAGGTGTTTACCCCCAGGTGAGAGTAGCTGTTATTAGAGGGGAGGAGACTGGCCTACCTTAACTCCTCCCTGTTGGTCTATATATTCAGCTGCGTGCAGATTGTGACCTCTGTCGCTGACGAAGCCTTTTGGATGAGAGGCGAAACGTTCGAAGACTTCAACTACTGAGTACAGAAGATGAATCAAGTACCTTCATTGAGGATGGACAACTTCTGTACGACTGAGAACTTACACAGATATGGACAATAATAATAAGTATGGACGATAATAATAATAAGTATGGACGATAATAATAAGTATGGACGATAATAATAATAAGTATGGACAATAATAATAAGTATGGACAATAATAATGAGTATGGACGATAATAATAAGTATGGACAATAATAATAAGTATGGACAATAATAATAAGTATGGACGATAATAATAAGTATGGACAATAATAATAATAAGTATGGACAATAATAATAAGTATGGACAATAATAATAAGTATGGACGATAATAATAAGTATGGACAATAATAATAAGTATGGACAATAATAATAAGTATGGACAATAATAATAATAAGTATGGACGATAATAATAATAAGTATGGACAATAATAATAATAATAAGTATGGACGATAATAATAAGTATGGACAATAATAATAAGTATGGACAATAATAATAATAAGTATGGACGATAATAATAATAAGTATGGACAATAATAATAATAAGTATGGACGATAATAATAAGTATGGACAATAATAATAAGTATGGACAATAATAATAAGTATGGACGATAATAATAAGTATGGACAATAATAATAATAAGTATGGACAATAATAATAATAAGTATGGACGATAATAATAAGTATGGACGATAATAATAATAAGTATGGACGATAATAATAAGTATGGACAATAATAATAAGTATGGACAATAATAATAATAAGTATGGACAATAATAATAATAAGTATGGACGATAATAATAAGTATGGACGATAATAATAAGTATGGACAATAATAATAAGTATGGACGATAATAATAAGTATGGACGATAATAATAATAAGTATGGACAATATTAATAAGTATGGACGATAATAATAATAAGTATGGACAATAATAATAAGTATGGACAATAATAATAAGTATGGACGATAATAAAAAGTATGGACGATAATAATAAGTATGGACGATAATAATAATAAGTATGGACGATAATAATAAGTATGGACAATAATAATAAGTATGGACGATAATAATAAGTATGGACGATATTAATAAGTATGGACAATAATAATAAGTATGGACAATAATAATAAGTATGGACAATATTAATAAGTATGGACGATAATAATAAGTATGGACGATCCTGGGTAGTGATTAGGACATGACTCACCGATACTGAGGTGAGCAGATCGTTAGAGACGCTCTATTTCAAAGGTGTTTACCCCCAGGTGAGAGTAGCTGTTATTAGAGGGGAGGAGACTGGCCTACCTTAACTCCTCCCTGTTGGTCTATATATTCAGCTGCGTGCAGATTGTGACCTCTGTCGCTGACGAAGCCTTTTGGATGAGAGGCGAAACGTTCGAAGACTTCAACTACTGAGTACAGAAGATGAATCAAGTACCTTCATTGAGGATGGACAACTTCTGTACGACTGAGAACTTACACAGATATGGACAATAAAAATAAGTATGGACGATAATAATAATAAGTATGGACAATAATAATAAGTATGGACAATAATAATAAGTATGGACGATAATAATAAGTATGGACAATAATAATAAGTATGGACAATAATAATAAGTATGGACGATAATAATAAGTATGGACAATAATAATAATAAGTATGGACAATAATAATAAGTATGGACAATAATAATAAGTATGGACGATAATAATAAGTATGGACAATAATAATAAGTATGGACAATAATAATAAGTATGGACAATAATAATAATAAGTATGGACAATAATAATAATAAGTATGGACGATAATAATAAGTATGGACAATAATAATAAGTATGGACAATAATAATAAGTATGGACGATAATAATAAGTATGGACAATAATAATAATAATAAGTATGGACAATAATAATAATAAGTATGGACGATAATAATAAGTATGGACAATAATAATAAGTATGGACAATAATAATAATAAGTATGGACAATAATAATAATAAGTATGGACGATAATAATAAGTATGGACGATAATAATAAGTATGGACAATAATAATAAGTATGGACGATAATAATAAGTATGGACGATAATAATAATAAGTATGGACAATATTAATAAGTATGGACGATAATAATAATAAGTATGGACAATAATAATAAGTATGGACAATAATAATAAGTATGGACGATAATAAAAAGTATGGACGATAATAATAAGTATGGACGATAATAATAATAAGTATGGACGATAATAATAAGTATGGACAATAATAATAAGTATGGACGATAATAATAAGTATGGACGATATTAATAAGTATGGACAATAATAATAAGTATGGACAATAATAATAAGTATGGACAATAATAATAAGTATGGACGATCTGTCCCATTCCTGAATGGGACAGATACTGGGTAGTGATTAGGACATGACTCACCGATACTGAGGTGAGCAGATCGTTAGAGACGCTCTATTTCAAAGGTGTTTACCCCCAGGTGAGAGTAGCTGTTATTAGAGGGTAGGAGACTGGCCTACCTTAACTCCTCCCTGTTGGTCTATATATTCAGCTGCGTGCAGATTGTGACCTCTGTCGCTGACGAAGCCTTTTGGATGAGAGGCGAAACGTTCGAAGACTTCAACTACTGAGTACAGAAGATGAATCAAGTACCTTCATTGAGGATGGACAACTTCTGTACGACTGAGAACTTACACAGATATGGACAATAAAAATAAGTATGGACGATAATAATAATAAGTATGGACGATAATAATAAGTATGGACAATAATAATAAGTATGGACAATAATAATAAGTATGGACGATAATAATAAGTATGGACAATAAAAATAAGTATGGACGATAATAATAAGTATGGACAATAATAATAAGTATGGACGATAATAATAAGTATGGACAATAATAATAAGTATGGACAATAATAATAATAAGTATGGACGATAATAATAATAAGTATGGAGAATAATAATAATAAGTATGGACGATAATAATAAGTATGGACGATAATAATAATAAGTATGGACGATAATAATAAGTATGGACAATAAAAATAAGTATGGACAATAATAATAATAAGTATGGACGATAATAATAATAAGTATGGACGATAATAATAAGTATGGACGATAATAATAAGTATGGACAATAATAATAATAATAAGTATGGACAATAATAATAATAAGTATGGACGATAATAATAAGTATGGACGATAATAATAATAAGTATGGACGATAATAATAAGTATGGACAATAATAATAAGTATGGACAATAATAATAATAAGTATGGACAATAATAATAATAAGTATGGACGATAATAATAAGTATGGACGATAATAATAAGTATGGACAATAATAATAAGTATGGACGATAATAATAAGTATGGACGATAATAATAATAAGTATGGACAATATTAATAAGTATGGACGATAATAATAATAAGTATGGACAATAATAATAAGTATGGACAATAATAATAAGTATGGACGATAATAAAAAGTATGGACGATAATAATAAGTATGGACGATAATAATAATAAGTATGGACGATAATAATAAGTATGGACAATAATAATAAGTATGGACGATAATAATAAGTATGGACGATATTAATAAGTATGGACAATAATAATAAGTATGGACAATAATAATAAGTATGGACAATAATAATAAGTATGGACGATCTGTCCCATTCCTGAATGGGACAGATACTGGGTAGTGATTAGGACATGACTCACCGATACTGAGGTGAGCAGATCGTTAGAGACGCTCTATTTCAAAGGTGTTTACCCCCAGGTGAGAGTAGCTGTTATTAGAGGGTAGGAGACTGGCCTACCTTAACTCCTCCCTGTTGGTCTATATATTCAGCTGCGTGCAGATTGTGACCTCTGTCGCTGACGAAGCCTTTTGGATGAGAGGCGAAACGTTCGAAGACTTCAACTACTGAGTACAGAAGATGAATCAAGTACCTTCATTGAGGATGGACAACTTCTGTACGACTGAGAACTTACACAGATATGGACAATAAAAATAAGTATGGACGATAATAATAATAAGTATGGACGATAATAATAAGTATGGACAATAATAATAAGTATGGACAATAATAATAAGTATGGACGATAATAATAAGTATGGACAATAATAATAAGTATGGACGATAATAATAAGTATGGACAATAATAATAAGTATGGACGATAATAATAAGTATGGACAATAATAATAAGTATGGACAATAATAATAATAAGTATGGACGATAATAATAATAAGTATGGAGAATAATAATAATAAGTATGGACGATAATAATAAGTATGGACGATAATAATAATAAGTATGGACGATAATAATAAGTATGGACAATAATAATAAGTATGGACAATAATAATAATAAGTATGGACGATAATAATAATAAGTATGGACGATAATAATAAGTATGGACGATAATAATAATAAGTATGGACAATAATAATAATAAGTATGGACAATAATAATAATAAGTATGGACAATAATAATAATAAGTATGGACGATAATAATAAGTATGGACGATAATAATAAGTATGGACAATAATAATAAGTATGGACAATAATAATAATAAGTATGGACAATAATAATAAGTATGGACAATAATAATAAGTATGGACGATAATAATAAGTATGGACAATAATAATAAGTATGGACAATAATAATAAGTATGGACAATAATAATAATAAGTATGGACAATAATAATAATAAGTATGGACGATAATAATAAGTATGGACAATAATAATAAGTATGGACAATAATAATA
The DNA here is from genome assembly GCA_021464625.1 of Proterorhinus semilunaris. Lineage (NCBI taxonomy): Eukaryota > Metazoa > Chordata > Actinopteri > Gobiiformes > Gobiidae > Proterorhinus > Proterorhinus semilunaris. The sequence continues at coordinate 2,882,047 of CM038349.1, forward strand.
AGTATGGACGATAATAATAAGTATGGACAATAATAATAATAATAAGTATGGACAATAATAATAATAAGTATGGACGATAATAATAAGTATGGACAATAATAATAAGTATGGACAATAATAATAATAAGTATGGACAATAATAATAATAAGTATGGACGATAATAATAAGTATGGACGATAATAATAAGTATGGACAATAATAATAAGTATGGACGATAATAATAAGTATGGACGATAATAATAATAAGTATGGACAATATTAATAAGTATGGACGATAATAATAATAAGTATGGACAATAATAATAAGTATGGACAATAATAATAAGTATGGACGATAATAAAAAGTATGGACGATAATAATAAGTATGGACGATAATAATAATAAGTATGGACGATAATAATAAGTATGGACAATAATAATAAGTATGGACGATAATAATAAGTATGGACGATATTAATAAGTATGGACAATAATAATAAGTATGGACAATAATAATAAGTATGGACAATAATAATAAGTATGGACGATCTGTCCCATTCCTGAATGGGACAGATACTGGGTAGTGATTAGGACATGACTCACCGATACTGAGGTGAGCAGATCGTTAGAGACGCTCTATTTCAAAGGTGTTTACCCCCAGGTGAGAGTAGCTGTTATTAGAGGGTAGGAGACTGGCCTACCTTAACTCCTCCCTGTTGGTCTATATATTCAGCTGCGTGCAGATTGTGACCTCTGTCGCTGACGAAGCCTTTTGGATGAGAGGCGAAACGTTCGAAGACTTCAACTACTGAGTACAGAAGATGAATCAAGTACCTTCATTGAGGATGGACAACTTCTGTACGACTGAGAACTTACACAGATATGGACAATAAAAATAAGTATGGACGATAATAATAATAAGTATGGACGATAATAATAAGTATGGACAATAATAATAAGTATGGACAATAATAATAAGTATGGACGATAATAATAAGTATGGACAATAATAATAAGTATGGACGATAATAATAAGTATGGACAATAATAATAAGTATGGACGATAATAATAAGTATGGACAATAATAATAAGTATGGACAATAATAATAATAAGTATGGACGATAATAATAATAAGTATGGAGAATAATAATAATAAGTATGGACGATAATAATAAGTATGGACGATAATAATAATAAGTATGGACGATAATAATAAGTATGGACAATAATAATAAGTATGGACAATAATAATAATAAGTATGGACGATAATAATAATAAGTATGGACGATAATAATAAGTATGGACGATAATAATAAGTATGGACAATAATAATAATAATAAGTATGGACAATAATAATAATAAGTATGGACGATAATAATAAGTATGGACGATAATAATAATAAGTATGGACGATAATAATAAGTATGGACAATAATAATAAGTATGGACAATAATAATAATAAGTATGGACAATAATAATAATAAGTATGGACGATAATAATAAGTATGGACGATAATAATAAGTATGGACAATAATAATAAGTATGGACGATAATAATAAGTATGGACGATAATAATAATAAGTATGGACAATAATAATAAGTATGGACAATAATAATAAGTATGGACGATAATAAAAAGTATGGACGATAATAATAAGTATGGACGATAATAATAATAAGTATGGACGATAATAATAAGTATGGACAATAATAATAAGTATGGACGATAATAATAAGTATGGACGATATTAATAAGTATGGACAATAATAATAAGTATGGACAATAATAATAAGTATGGACAATAATAATAAGTATGGACGATCTGTCCCATTCCTGAATGGGACAGATACTGGGTAGTGATTAGGACATGACTCACCGATACTGAGGTGAGCAGATCGTTAGAGACGCTCTATTTCAAAGGTGTTTACCCCCAGGTGAGAGTAGCTGTTATTAGAGGGTAGGAGACTGGCCTACCTTAACTCCTCCCTGTTGGTCTATATATTCAGCTGCGTGCAGATTGTGACCTCTGTCGCTGACGAAGCCTTTTGGATGAGAGGCGAAACGTTCGAAGACTTCAACTACTGAGTACAGAAGATGAATCAAGTACCTTCATTGAGGATGGACAACTTCTGTACGACTGAGAACTTACACAGATATGGACAATAAAAATAAGTATGGACGATAATAATAATAAGTATGGACGATAATAATAAGTATGGACAATAATAATAAGTATGGACAATAATAATAAGTATGGACGATAATAATAAGTATGGACAATAATAATAAGTATGGACGATAATAATAAGTATGGACAATAATAATAAGTATGGACGATAATAATAAGTATGGACAATAATAATAAGTATGGACAATAATAATAATAAGTATGGACGATAATAATAATAAGTATGGAGAATAATAATAATAAGTATGGACGATAATAATAAGTATGGACGATAATAATAATAAGTATGGACGATAATAATAAGTATGGACAATAATAATAAGTATGGACAATAATAATAATAAGTATGGACGATAATAATAATAAGTATGGACGATAATAATAAGTATGGACGATAATAATAAGTATGGACAATAATAATAATAATAAGTATGGACAATAATAATAATAAGTATGGACGATAATAATAAGTATGGACGATAATAATAATAAGTATGGACGATAATAATAAGTATGGACAATAATAATAAGTATGGACAATAATAATAATAAGTATGGACAATAATAATAATAAGTATGGACGATAATAATAAGTATGGACGATAATAATAAGTATGGACAATAATAATAAGTATGGACGATAATAATAAGTATGGACGATAATAATAATAAGTATGGACAATATTAATAAGTATGGACGATAATAATAATAAGTATGGACAATAATAATAAGTATGGACAATAATAATAAGTATGGACGATAATAAAAAGTATGGACGATAATAATAAGTATGGACGATAATAATAATAAGTATGGACGATAATAATAAGTATGGACAATAATAATAAGTATGGACGATAATAATAAGTATGGACGATATTAATAAGTATGGACAATAATAATAAGTATGGACAATAATAATAAGTATGGACAATAATAATAAGTATGGACGATCTGTCCCATTCCTGAATGGGACAGATACTGGGTAGTGATTAGGACATGACTCACCGATACTGAGGTGAGCAGATCGTTAGAGACGCTCTATTTCAAAGGTGTTTACCCCCAGGTGAGAGTAGCTGTTATTAGAGGGTAGGAGACTGGCCTACCTTAACTCCTCCCTGTTGGTCTATATATTCAGCTGCGTGCAGATTGTGACCTCTGTCGCTGACGAAGCCTTTTGGATGAGAGGCGAAACGTTCGAAGACTTCAACTACTGAGTACAGAAGATGAATCAAGTACCTTCATTGAGGATGGACAACTTCTGTACGACTGAGAACTTACACAGATATGGACAATAAAAATAAGTATGGACGATAATAATAATAAGTATGGACGATAATAATAAGTATGGACAATAATAATAAGTATGGACAATAATAATAAGTATGGACGATAATAATAAGTATGGACAATAATAATAAGTATGGACGATAATAATAAGTATGGACAATAATAATAAGTATGGACGATAATAATAAGTATGGACAATAATAATAAGTATGGACAATAATAATAATAAGTATGGACGATAATAATAATAAGTATGGAGAATAATAATAATAAGTATGGACGATAATAATAAGTATGGACGATAATAATAATAAGTATGGACGATAATAATAAGTATGGACAATAATAATAAGTATGGACAATAATAATAATAAGTATGGACGATAATAATAATAAGTATGGACGATAATAATAAGTATGGACGATAATAATAATAAGTATGGACAATAATAATAATAAGTATGGACAATAATAATAATAAGTATGGACAATAATAATAATAAGTATGGACGATAATAATAAGTATGGACGATAATAATAAGTATGGACAATAATAATAAGTATGGACGATAATAATAATAAGTATGGACAATAATAATAATAAGTATGGACGATAATAATAAGTATGGACGATAATAATAAGTATGGACAATAATAATAAGTATGGACGATAATAATAAGTAAGGACGATAATAATAATAAGTATGGACAATATTAATAAGTATGGACGATAATAATAATAAGTATGGACAATAATAATAAGTATGGACAATAATAATAAGTATGGACGATAATAATAAGTATGGACGATAATAATAAGTATGGACGATCCTGGGTAGTGATTAGGACATGACTCACCGATACTGAGGTGAGCAGATCGTTAGAGACGCTCTATTTCAAAGGTGTTTACCCCCAGGTGAGAGTAGCTGTTATTAGAGGGGAGGAGACTGGCCTACCTTAACTCCTCCCTGTTGGTCTATATATTCAGCTGCGTGCAGATTGTGACCTCTGTCGCTGACGAAGCCTTTTGGATGAGAGGCGAAACGTTCGAAGACTTCAACTACTGAGTACAGAAGATGAATCAAGTACCTTCATTGAGGATGGACAACTTCTGTACGACTGAGAACTTACACAGATATGGACAATAATAATAAGTATGGACGATAATAATAATAAGTATGGACAATAATAATAAGTATGGACAATAATAATAAGTATGGACGATAATAATAAGTATGGACAATAATAATAAGTATGGACAATAATAATAAGTATGGACAATAATAATAATAAGTATGGACAATAATAATAAGTATGGACAATAATAATAAGTATGGACGATAATAATAAGTATGGACAATAATAATAAGTATGGACAATAATAATAATAAGTATGGACAATAATAATAATAAGTATGGACGATAATAATAATAAGTATGGACGATAATAATAAGTATGGACAATAATAATAAGTATGGACAATAATAATAAGTATGGACGATAATAATAAGTATGGACAATAATAATAATAAGTATGGACAATAATAATAATAAGTATGGACGATAATAATAAGTATGGACGATAATAATAATAAGTATGGACGATAATAATAAGTATGGACAATAATAATAAGTATGGACAATAATAATAATAAGTATGGACAATAATAATAATAAGTATGGACGATAATAATAAGTATGGACGTTAATAATAAGTATGGACAATAATAATAAGTATGGACGATAATAATAAGTATGGACGATAATAATAATAAGTATGGACAATATTAATAAGTATGGACGATAATAATAATAAGTATGGACAATAATAATAAGTATGGACAATAATAATAAGTATGGACGATAATAAAAAGTATGGACGATAATAATAAGTATGGACGATAATAATAATAAGTATGGACAATAATAATAAGTATGGACGATAATAATAAGTATGGACGATATTAATAAGTATGGACAATAATAATAAGTATGGACAATAATAATAAGTATGGACAATAATAATAAGTATGGACGATCTGTCCCATTCCTGAATGGGACAGATACTGGGTAGTGATTAGGACATGACTCACCGATACTGAGGTGAGCAGATCGTTAGAGACGCTCTATTTCAAAGGTGTTTACCCCCAGGTGAGAGTAGCTGTTATTAGAGGGTAGGAGACTGGCCTACCTTAACTCCTCCCTGTTGGTCTATATATTCAGCTGCGTGCAGATTGTGACCTCTGTCGCTGACGAAGCCTTTTGGATGAGAGGCGAAACGTTCGAAGACTTCAACTACTGAGTACAGAAGATGAATCAAGTACCTTCATTGAGGATGGACAACTTCTGTACGACTGAGAACTTACACAGATATGGACAATAAAAATAAGTATGGACGATAATAATAATAAGTATGGACGATAATAATAAGTATGGACAATAATAATAAGTATGGACAATAATAATAATAAGTATGGACGATAATAATAAGTATGGACGATAATAATAAGTATGGACAATAATAATAAGTATGGACAATAATAATAAGTATGGACAATAATAATAATAAGTATGGACGATAATAATAATAAGTATGGAGAATAATAATAATAAGTATGGACGATAATAATAAGTATGGACGATAATAATAAGTATGGACGATAATAATAAGTATGGACAATAATAATAAGTATGGACAATAATAATAATAAGTATGGACGATAATAATAATAAGTATGGACGATAATAATAAGTATGGACGATAATAATAATAAGTATGGACGATAATAATAATAAGTATGGACAATAATAATAATAAGTATGGACAATAATAATAATAAGTATGGACGATAATAATAAGTATGGACGATAATAATAAGTATGGACAATAATAATAAGTATGGACGATAATAATAAGTATGGACGATAATAATAAGTATGGACGATAATAATAATAAGTATGGACAATATTAATAAGTATGGACGATAATAATAATAAGTATGGACAATAATAATAAGTATGGACAATAATAATAAGTATGGACGATAATAAAAAGTATGGACGATAATAATAAGTATGGACGATAATAATAATAAGTATGGACAATAATAATAAGTATGGACGATAATAATAAGTATGGACGATATTAATAAGTATGGACAATAATAATAAGTATGGACAATAATAATAAGTATGGACAATAATAATAAGTATGGACGATCTGTCCCATTCCTGAATGGGACAGATACTGGGTAGTGATTAGGACATGACTCACCGATACTGAGGTGAGCAGATCGTTAGAGACGCTCTATTTCAAAGGTGTTTACCCCCAGGTGAGAGTAGCTGTTATTAGAGGGTAGGAGACTGGCCTACCTTAACTCCTCCCTGTTGGTCTATATATTCAGCTGCGTGCAGATTGTGACCTCTGTCGCTGACGAAGCCTTTTGGATGAGAGGCGAAACGTTCGAAGACTTCAACTACTGAGTACAGAAGATGAATCAAGTACCTTCATTGAGGATGGACAACTTCTGTACGACTGAGAACTTACACAGATATGGACAATAAAAATAAGTATGGACGATAATAATAATAAGTATGGACGATAATAATAAGTATGGACAATAATAATAAGTATGGACAATAATAATAATAAGTATGGACGATAATAATAAGTATGGACGATAATAATAAGTATGGACAATAATAATAAGTATGGACAATAATAATAAGTATGGACAATAATAATAATAAGTATGGACGATAATAATAATAAGTATGGAGAATAATAATAATAAGTATGGACGATAATAATAAGTATGGACGATAATAATAAGTATGGACGATAATAATAAGTATGGACAATAATAATAAGTATGGACAATAATAATAATAAGTATGGACGATAATAATAATAAGTATGGACGATAATAATAAGTATGGACGATAATAATAATAAGTATGGACGATAATAATAATAAGTATGGACAATAATAATAATAAGTATGGACAATAATAATAATAAGTATGGACGATAATAATAAGTATGGTCGATAATAATAAGTATGGACAATAATAATAAGTATGGACGATAATAATAAGTATGGACGATAATAATAAGTATGGACGATAATAATAATAAGTATGGACAATATTAATAAGTATGGACGATAATAATAATAAGTATGGACAATAATAATAATAAGTATGGACGATAATAATAAGTATGGACGATAATAATAATAAGTATGGACGATAATAATAAGTATGGACAATAATAATAATAAGTATGGACAATAATAATAATAAGTATGGACAATAATAATAAGTATGGACAATAATAATAAGTATGGACGATAATAATAAGTATGGACAATAATAATAATAAGTATGGACAATAATAATAATAAGTATGGACGATAATAATAAGTATGGACGATAATAATAATAAGTATGGACGATAATAATAATAAGTATGGACAATAATAATAAGTATGGACAATAATAATAATAAGTATGGACAATAATAATAAGTATGGACGATAATAATAAGTATGGACAATATTAATAAGTATGGACAATAATAATAAGTATGGACGATAATAATAATAAGTATGGACGATAATAATAATAAGTATGGACGATAATAATAATAAGTATGGACAATAATAATAAGTATGGACAATAATAATAATAAGTATGGACAATAATAATAATAAGTATGGACGATAATAATAATAAGTATGGACGATAATAATAAGTATAGACAATAATAATAATAAGTATGGACGATAATAATAAGTATGGACGATAATAATAATAAGTATGGACGATAATAATAATAAGTATGGACGATAATAATAATAAGTATGGACGATAATAATAATAAGTATGGACGATAATAATAAGTAATAATAAGTTGCCGGACGCAGTCTCGGCAAGGGACTATTGTTTCTGTGTGGTTTCTTATTAGGCCCGAGCGGCCTGCCAGAGCAAGGGCCTATTGTAATCGCAGCGCACTGTACCAAAGTGCGCGGAGCGCACGAAAACAGCGGGAAGCGCTGTCCCCATGTCAACCGTAAACTCACCTCTGGTGTGGGCCCTTATACTTATAATTGCTGCAAAATGAATGGGGGTATATGGCCAACTGTCATACGCGCTCGTCATCCACCTCCGAGCCCCACGGGTGCGTAGGGGACTTCGAGAGCTTTCAAAAATGCATAATATGTTGTAGTCGCGAAAGCGACTATATTGTTTTTGTAGAAAATATTATTATTTTTATTTATTTATTTATTCTTTCTTTCTTCTGCTCTTTGAGCAGGAATTTGACCCCCTGAACATAGTTGAAAACTCACCAAACTTTGCCCAAAATTCAGATCCGGTGAAAAATTAATTAAAATGTGTGTTTTGTTTTGGGGAAATAAAAAATGTCCACCTACAAAAGTGAAAATACATTACGCCTATGGGGAAGGGGCCAATGTCAACTTTGTCATAGAGCGACGAGATTTGGTACAGACATTTGTCATGTGACGACAACCAAAAAATATTATTGTGGCCACGCCCCCAGACAAACCGGAAGTCCGCCATTTTGACAGAAAGTCGGGAAAATGGTGAGTCAGCGTTTTTGCTGACGTCGCATTTTAACGAACTCCTCCTAGGGCGTTTCACCAAATGAGCCCAAAATCGCTCCAGCTCATCTCGAGATGTGGGGCATCAAAAGTTATTCAAATTTTTTGGCTAAGTTTTACGGTTTGTTTGCGGCGAAGCCGCAATCTTTACGAAGAATTTTACGACTTACCGAAAACAACAAATTGCTCCCATTCGCACAAACGAACTCCGATTAAAAATCGGAAATATACATTTTATTGACCTTTCACCCCCGGACACAACAAATGTGAAAAAATTAGATTTGGCGCGATAGCGCCCCCTCTAGGCCGAGAACATTGCATTATGGGAAAAAAATTAGTTTCTCGGAAATGGATCAAATTCGGCATAAATATAGCTGATGGCATCCCGATCCAAAAAGCCAATGAGACCCATACCGTATTTTGTACGGTGTTGCCATGGAGACGACCAAGGCTCCCCATGTTATTCCAATAGGACTGACACACAAATCACACATTATACACAATTACAGCGCGTTAGCGCCCTCTGTCAGGAGCTTGTGGACAGTGGTAACTGAAGTACGGCCCGTCAAGGCCGTCCGATGCTGCTTGTGAAATAATAAAGATTTGGGCGCCCTCTGCAGGTTGCAGCCATCATTCACATGGAGACGCGAAAAATCTCGTTTTGATGTTTACTCACAAAGATTAATCAAATCAAATCAAATCAAATCAAACTTTATTTATAGAGCGCTTTTCATACAAAATGTAACACAAAGTGCTTTACAGTGCTTAAAAATCATTAAAAATAATAAAAATCGTCCCCACCAGTAAATATACATAAATAACTACAACCCCACCACCCACCACCCGCACACACAGACACACAGACGTACAGACAGCCCAGCAGTTAAAAGTCTTAAATAAAAATGGACATAGAGTTGAGTACGTAAGGCTGGGTACAGATGGACCGAAAGAGGAAACATCATCCAAGGAGCCGTCTGCACCAGGAGCAGCCCATCGCCCACAGCCACAGAGCGCCAACCCAGGGGGCCCGGAGTAGGTGTAGGAGAGACGTCCTACCTCCATCCAGGCACCCCCAGGAGAGCGCCCGCACGGCCACAGCCAACCAGCACTCCCGGGGCAGAGGGCTCCCTCAGAGGAACCACTAGGAGAACATAAAAAATAAATGAATAAAATAAATAAAAATAAATAAATAAATATTTAATAAGAGATACATTAAAAACAGCTAAAACTGTGCGTGAAATAGCACAGGATAAAAGAGGGAAAATAAAGAAATAATAGAACTAAAACCGGTAAATAAGGTTAATATAAGTAAATATTAATTAAAAGCTAAACTAAAAAGGTGGGTCTTGAGCCTGCTCTTAAAAACATGAACGTTCTCTGTGGTCCTGAGCTCCTCTGGCAGGTCGTTCCAGAGGCGAGGGCCATAGTATTGGAAAGACGCCTCGCCGTGAGTCTTTCTGTTGACTTTAGGAATAACTAGGAGACCCCTGCCAGAGGAGCGAAGGGACCGCGAAGGCTCATATGGTAAAATCAATTCTGAAAGATAAGAAGGACCAAGACCATTAAGACATTTAAAAACCATTAAAAGAACTTTAAAATGGATCCTGAAACACACGGGGAGCCAATGCAGTGACTCTAAAACCGGTGTAATGTGGTCCCGCCTCCTGGTCTTCGTCAGGACACGAGCTGCTGAATTTTGTAAAAGTTGTAAACCTGAGATACTCTTTTTGGGAAGACCAGAAAGCAGGGCATTACAGTAGTCGATACGACTGGTGATAAAAGCATGCATTAGCGTCTCCGTGTTGGCCCGAGAGAGAATGGGGCGGACTCTGGCTATGTTCTTTAGATGGTAAAAACCTATCTTTGTGATATTCTTAATGTGTGGAATTAAAGTCAGCTCAGAGTCAAAAATCACACCCAGGTTCTTCACCTGTGAGGAAGGATTAAAAGACAATGACTGTAGTTTGGGTAAAAGTTTCTCTCTCTGGGCCTGAGGACCGATGACTAAAACTTCAGTTTTGTCCTGGTTAAGCTGGAGAAAGTTTTCTGCCATCCAGGATTTGATATCTAAAATGCAGTTAAAAAGTGCATCCATTGGCCTGGTGTCCTCAGGAGACATGGAGATGTACAACTGTGTATCGTCAGCGTAACTATGAAAGTTGACTCCATGTCTCCTGATGACATCACCAAGAGGGAGCATATACAGGTTAAAAAGCACTGGGCCTAAAATCGAACCTTGAGGCACACCACATGTAATATTATGGACCTTGGAGGAGCAGGTATCCACACTCACCATGAATGTCCTGTCTGTGAGGTAGGATGTAAACCATTTGTGGACAGCACCAGAGAGGCCGATGTGTTTTAAACGAGTTAAAAGAATAGTATGGTCGACTGTATCAAAGGCAGCGCTCAGATCCAGTAGAACCAACACTGTCAACCTTTTGGAATCATAATTTAATCTAAAATCGTTTAAAATCTTTAAAAGGGCTGTCTCGGTGCTGTGGTTTACCCTAAAGCCAGACTGAAATTTCTCAAGGACGTCATGTGCATTTATAAAGTCGCTAAGTTGGGTAAAAACAAGTTTTTCTAAGATTTTGCTTAAAAATGGTAAGTTGGATACCGGTCTAAAGTTGTTAAAATCATTACGGTCCAAATTGCTCTTCTTCAGCAGAGGCCTCACCACCGCCCCCTTAAAGGCAGCAGGGAAGACCCCCGTCTGAAGGGAGCAATTCATCATGTGTAAAAGCTCGTCTCTAAGAGATCCATAGAAAGTTTTAAAAAACGGGGTTGGGACCGGGTCTAAAGGACATGTGGTGGGCCTCACTGAGGAGAAAACTTTATCAAGCATCTCAGCATTAACCTGGACAAAACTGTGCAGTGTTTCCTCTGGAACAAGTAGACAACCAGATGTATTTAAAACCGTGTTACTTTGAGTAGATAAAATATTACATCTGATAGTGTCTATCTTTCCCCTGAAGTGGTCTGCAAACGCCTCGCAAAGGGAGTCACTTGGAGTAAAATTGGTCTTGTTAAAATCACGATTGATTAGATGTTCTATTGTAGAGAAGAGTACCTTGGGATTGTTTTTATTATTGTTGATAATTTTTGAGAAGTAGTTGTTTCTTGTGTTTCTTACTGTGTTATTGTAGGTTGATTGTTGTTCACGGAAGATTTGGTAGTTTATGGTAATTTTGTTTTTTCTCCATTTTCTCTCTGCCACCCTGCATTGTCTTTTGAGTTGTTTAATTTCCTCATTCCTCCATGGAGTAATTGGTTTTGTAGGGAGTTTCTTGGATTTTAAAGGAGCGATAGAATCAAGCGCTGACTTGAGTTTGCTATTAAAATTTTCAAAAATAAAATCACAGGGGGCAGGTAGAACAATAGGAGAATATTTCTCTAAAACATCAAAAAAATTTGCAGCCACTTCAGGGGTGAGATGACGTTTCCTCACAGCTCTTACCGAGGTCTCCCGCTGGGTAAAACTGGTGATATTAAAAAACACACAGTAATGGTCAGAAACAGCCAAGTCAATGACAGAAGACACAGCTGTGGACAGGCCATACGTGATGACCAGGTCCAGACTGTGTCCTCTGTCGTGAGTTGGCTGTGTGACGTGTTGGGTAAAATCCATATAATTAAGAACATTTAAAAAATCCCTAGCAACAGGGTCTAAAAGATTATCTATGTGTAGATTAAAATCACCAGTTAAAAGAATCATATTAAAAGAGCTATGTAAAAGTGATAAAAACTCAGAAAATTCCTTAACAAAAAGAGGGCATTTTTTGGGGGGTCTGTAAATAGTGACACATAAAATGGGGGGATTGCTAAAAACAACTGCATGGTGCTCAAAAGTGGGGAATGGATCAAATAAAATAGGTTTGGTGGCAATAGTGTTTGTACATATGGAAGCAGTGCCACCTCCCCTTTTCCCATTCCTTATTGAAAAGGTGCTGCTAAAATTAGGTGGGGAGGCCTCAGCAAGAACCGCGGTCGCATCTGTACCCAGCCAGGTTTCAGTTAAAAACAAACAATCAAGATTATTATCTAAAATCAGGTCATTCACAATAAAAGACTTCTTCTGCAGAGAGCGGACATTTAAAAGAGCCATGTTTATTGTGGTTTGAGATGGATTAGCTGTGGACTGTGGGGGGGCTTTGGGGAGGGGTTTTAAAACGTTAATATGGACAGGATAATTCCTGTCCATATTAACGGGATAATTGCATGGAGGGTTGTGTTGTGTCCGCTCTCTGCTAGTGATGACAGGGATGGTTTGTGAGGGGGGCGTGGAAACGATAGGAGGGGGAGTGTTGGCGGAGGCTGCACCTGCGCGTGATTGACTGGAGGCAAACCGTCAATCACGCGCAGGTGCGGAGTGGACTGCCAGGGTCATGTTCTTTGTGAGCAGACGGCTGCCCCTCAAGTTCAGATGTAAGCCGTCGACTCGGAAATGAGAGGGTCGGTCCATAAAAAGGCTAAAATTGTCAATAAAAGAGGTTAGAGGTCTACATACGGATTTAAGCCAGCAGTTCAGATGGAAGGTCCTGCTAAAATGTTCATCGCCACGATTCAGCGTGGGGAGGGGGCCCGAGATGAACACAGACACACCTTTAAAAATCCATGGTCTCAGAACGCTGAGGAGTTCTTTAAAATCCAGTTTTGTACGCTCCGATTGTCTTTTCGATACGTCATTTGTACCCACGTGGACGATCACTCTATGGACGGATGGGTGCATGGACTGAAAAATGCCTGGGAGTTTTTGTGTTATCCTGGAAACTGTAGCACCTGGGAAGCAGTGGGTTGCGGCGTTATAAAAACGGACGTTTCTGATAATGGAGTCTCCTATTATGAGTGTTGTGGTGGGGAATAGTGGCTTTGGCTGGTGGGCGGACTCGGAAACATCACCATGTGGAGAGGACGGAGGAGAGACCAGGGCCGCGGGCTGACCGATGGGTTCAAGTCCCGCCCCGACAGGAGTGGATCCTGGCTGCTGTTGTTGCGCGCCCTCGTCCGGGATCACCGGCTGCACCGCGGGTTGTTGTGTCCGTGGCTCCGCCGGAGAGGACCGCGGGGATACCTCTCGCGACGCGGAATGTTGTGGCCGTGACGCGAGAGCTGACCGCGGGGGGGCCACCGGCGGTGTCGCGGCTTGATGAGACCGCGACACCGTCAGCAGCTGCGAGGGCGCGTGCAGCGTCGGGGACAGCGACAAGACCGGAGCCATACCCGAGGATCCACTGGATCGTCTCCGGACCGCCTCTTTTAGGATATTACGCCTGGCCGATGTTTTTTCCCCCTGTTTGTGAGGCTGGGCCGAGCGGGGATCCGCGCCACCCCCTTGGAGAGCCGGGAAATCCATCGCCGGGTCCAGATTGGGGAGCGCCGTTGCCGGAACATGGCACATCAGGGCAATAAAATGTAGTGTGGCCACGTTGGCGCCCTCGGTGGGGTTATGGCGCGGCAATGGAGGCACTAAGGGAGGCCTCCATTACATGGTTGCTAGGCGACCAACAGGTGGTCGGCCATTTTGGGAAAAATCGAGTAATCAGCGCCGAAGGCGCCATTTCTCATCTTTTATAATCTCGACCTAGGGTGACAGCGACATTATAACCACGTAGGGCGCGGCAGCGCCTCCCGGTTATTGCGGCGGCGTGCGGCAACCACCGTCAACCGGCCAACGAGACCCGCGAGGGCCTCTCGATGCCGCTTGCGGCTTTAATTATCTTTTTTTTTTCTCCGGAAACGATGGTACTTTTGACCCGCTCACCAAATTTGGCGGGGCCATTCGGGTGACGTGAACATTTATGGAAATAGAGGAATTGGCCACACCCAAAACAAAATGGCTCCACAGCGCTGCCTCAAACTTGAGCCCAATTCAAATGAAAACCCTTGGGTACAGTGAAAGGGGACATCAGGACAAGCCAAAAACTCACGCACTAGGACACGGCCATTTTGACTTGCAATTAGGAAACCGGCTGGACTCAACGTATACATTAACGAACTAGTCCCTGGTTTTTCCTCCAAATAAAATCAGACTCTGCACAGTGCGTCTAGACATCCTGAACTTCAACAACGGTTTGTAAAACATTTCAACGGTCTCCTCATAACGCCGCGGCGAAGAATGCCTACACGCTCACAGGCATTGGCCAACAGAGCTTATATTACAGTCACTAACGCACCACCCAAAACTGAACAGCATGCCATTGGCATATAGGCTGCTCCCAGGACAGCGCCCCCTGGTCGCTGCATACTCGGCAGTGACCAATGACCATGACAGTCACATGCGCTGAGCACATGAGCTTTCCGACAATGTATAACATGTGGGGGTCAAGGTAACCACTTCTTTTATTAAGCCCGATCAAAATGGCACAACAGCGCCACCTGCTGTTGGCTTAAGATGGCTTGTAAGTGGCCCGCCCATCCTCCGTGAAAATAGCTAGAGTTCTTTGCCTGGCAGCAATCTGGCCTCTGTCAGAGTTTCTCCCCCTTTATTCACAAAAGCCACAGTTTTAGACTCGTACGTACACTCAAACATATAAACCAACACCTTTGTTTCTGCTCCATGTTTCATGAGATGGACTTAAAGATCTAAAACGCATTCCAGATTCACAATATTACCATTTCTCTCAAACATTGTTCACAGATCAGTCCAAATGTGTGATAGTGAGCACTTCTGCTCTGCTGAGATGATCCATCCCACCTCACAGGTGTGCCACATCAAGATGCTGATCTGACATCATGATTAGTGCACAGGTGTACCTTATACTGCCCACAATAAAAGGCCACTCTGAAATGTGCAGTTTTGTCTCACAGCAAAATGCCACAGATGCCACAAGCATTGAGGGAGCGTGCACTTGGCATGCTGACAGCAGGAATGTCCACCAGATCTGTTGCTCGTGCATTGAATGTTCATTTCTCACCATAAGCCGTCTCCAAAGGCGTTTCAGAAAATATGGCAGTACATCCAACCGGCCTCACAACCGCAGACCACGTGTGACCACACCAGCCCAGGACCTCCACATCCAGCAGGTTCACCTCCAAGATGGTCTGAGACCAGCCACTCAGACAGCTGCTGAAACTATTGGTTTGCACAACCTGTCAGAAACCGTCTCAGGGAAGCTCAACGTCGTCCTCATCGGGGTCTTGACCCGACTCCAGCTCGTCGTCTTCATGGGGGTCTTGACCCGACTCCAGCTCGTCGTCCTCATCGGGGTCTTGACCCGACTCCAGCTCGTCGTCCTCATCGGGGGATGTGCTTGACCGGCGAATACGACAGCGTGTACCAGTTCCCACTAATATCCAGCAGCTTCGCAGCCATTGAAGAGGAGTGGACCAACATTCCACAGGCCACAATGGACCATCTGATAAACTCTGTGAAGAAGATGTGTTGCACTGCATGAGGCAAATGGTGGTCACACCAGATCCTGACTGGTTCTGAGTCCCCAGACCCCCAATAAAGCAAAAAACTGCACATTTCAGGGTGGCCTTTTATTGTGGGCAGTATAAGGTACACCTGTGCACTAATCATGATGTCAGATCAGCATCTTGATGTGGCACACCTGTGAGGTGGGATGGATTGTCTCGGCAGAGCAGAAGTGCTCACTATCACACATTTAGACTGATTTGTGAACAATGTTTGAGAGAAATGGTAATATTGTGAATCTGGAATGAACTTTAGATCTTTAAGTCCATCTCATGGAAAATGGAGCAGAAATAAAGGGGTTGCGTTTATATTTTTGTTGAGTATATATCATTTGTGATAATATTATCAATTAATGTAGCACAAGAAGCGGTGATTCTGCTTGGATGTAAAATCAGTGGAAAAAGGGACCGTGAAAATAATGCAGCAAAGAAATCAGAAGTAACTTTGCATTTGGATGTTTGTCGTGTTTATTCTAACTTCCCCACATGTGACGCGCCTCAGCCAATCAGCTGCGAGTGTTCAGAGGAGCTGCTGCTCAACTATTTTTAGACCCACAAGAGCGACGCTGCCTTCAGGTGCTCTCGTAATGATGGGAAACACCGCACGGCCAGTGGAAAATAGCACTGACTTTGTGTCTGTGTGGCCCTGGAGGCGGAGCTAAACCAGTGTGACCCCAGACTGTGGCGAGAGCCCGACTCAGCACTTTCTACAATAATGCTGCTTTTGAATTCCTGCTCGTGTTTGATTCTATTTGTTGGTGAAACGTTTTGTAAAGCTTCACTTCACTGGTCTGAAGGTCAGGGTAAGGGTTGGAGCTCTTTTATAGCCTCCAAACATCTTCAGGAAGGTCATTACTGCTTAGAAATGACCCACAAAGTCTTAGAGATGACCCACAAAGTCTTAGAGATGACCCACAAAGTCTTAGAGATGACCCACAAAGTCTTAGAAATGACCCACAAAGTCTTAGAGATGACCCACAAAGTCTTAGAGATGATGAACAAAGTCTTAGAGATGATGAAGTGAAGATGAACTAAAGCTTCCACAGCCGGACTTGACATCACATCACAGTTATGGCAGAATGAGCTTCTCTTAAAAACATTTTGATCTGCTGTTACAAAAGCTTCAACTTACCGAGTCCATGAAGAGGAAGAAACTGGACCAGAAACAGGACCAGAACCAGGAGGGACATGCTCATCAGCGTCTGAAGAGCGACTGAAGACGGGCTGCGGAGTTTCCTGTTTTTAACTCTTTATCATCAACTTCTGTTTTTTCTGCTGAAAACAAGAACCGCCCCAGTGGGAACTTAGTCAGAAATATTTCATCATCATTTCAGCCAAAGTCATATTTTTGTGACTGAAACTAAATTAAAAGTTGTTTATGAGACGAAAAAGTCCAGATATTCTGTCCATTCAAATCTGACTGAAAAGAAGAGACAAAATCATCCAAACTTCACTGAGCGTCTGAAAGAGCCTCAGATGATTGACATCCTGTGAGGAGCAGCTCTGACTTTAATAATGTCCCTCTATTCCAGCGTCTGGGCTGGAGAATAAACCCTGACAGATCCTGGCCTAGACCGTGGGCTATAGTTGAAGATCCATAGGACATGTTCTGTTCCAGGCGAGAGCTCCTTCAGACACACGTGTCCCTGAGCCACTTCCATAAACACAAGCCTGAGAAGCTGGAGGTCTGAACTCAGCGTTAAGGTTAAGGATCAACAGCACATTCTTAGTCACATCATTATCGTCTAACATGCTGGTCCAACACACACGCACACACACACACACACACACACACACGCACACGCACACACGCACGCGCACGCGCACACGCACACGCACACGCACACGCACACACACACGCACACACACACACACACACACACACACACACACACACACGCATCAACTATAAAACCACAGGAATCATGAAACAAACCAGCACTGGAAGATCAAACCCCCCTATCAGAAACACAGGCTCAACTAAATAATTCACCCAAAGAGACAGACTTTAAGTGATTGAGTTGGGTGCAGATTTTCCATGGGATTTATCAATCAATCAATCAATCAATTAATCAATCAATGGTTCTGTTTAGCCCAATATCACAACAGGAGTTTCCTCACAGCTGCTCCGAACATTAAGGCAATAAAACAGAGCAGTAAGGGTTCCTCCGTTCAGCAGGGTTCCTCCGTTCAGCAGGGTTCCTCCGTTCAGCCGGGTTCCTCCGTTCAGCAGGGTTCCTCCGTTCAGCCGGGTTCCTCCGTTCAGCAGGGTTCCTCCGTTCAGCCGGGTTCCTCCGTTCAGCAGGGTTCCTCCGTTCAGCCGGGTTCCTCCGTTCAGCCGGGTTCCTCCGTTCAGCCGGGTTCCTCCGTTCAGCAGGGTTCCTCCGTTCAGCCGGGTTCCTCCGTTCAGCCGGGTTCCTCCGTTCAACAGGGTTCCTCCGTTCAGCCTGGCTCCTCCGTTCAGCCGGGTTCCTCCGTTCAGTCGGGTTCCTCCGTTCAGTCGGGTTCCTCCGTTCAGTCGGGTTCCTCCTTTCGATCTAGACAGGCCCTCCCGAGGGGGAGTGGGACAGGAGACACCACGTGAATAGTAATGAACAGACTACAGATAAAATAAATATTGTATCATAATAAGACAAAGTTTGCAGTAAGAAGAAGAAGAGGATAGCTCTCAGTGGACCGTACTTCCCACAGCAGAGTTTCTTCTAAGGCAGCTTTACTTCAGGCTGAGGGTCAGAGCTTTACTTCAGGCTGAGGGTCAGAGCTTTACTTCAGGCTGAGGGTCAGAGCTTTACTTCAGGCTGAGGGTTAGAGCTTTACTTCAGGCTGAGGGTTAGAGCTTTACTTCAGGCTGAGGGTTAGAGCTTTACTTCAGGCTGAGGGTTAGAGCTTTACTTCAGGCTGAGGGTTAGAGCTTTAGTTCAGGCTGAGGGTTAGAGCTTTACTTCAGGCTGAGGGTTAGAGCTTTACTTCAGGCTGAGGGTTAGAGCTTAACTTCAGGCTGAGGGTCAGAGCTTTACTTCAGGCTGAGGGTTAGAGCTTTACTTCAGGCTGAGGGTTAGAGCTTTACTTCAGGCTGAGGGTCAGAGCTTTACTTCAGGCTGAGGGTCAGAGCTTTAACTGACCTGATCATAAGCTAATTCTCAGAGGTTCGTTTTGAGCCTAGTATTAAATGTAGGGACTGTTTCTGCTTCTTTAACGTGAGCTGGGAGTTTATTCCATAAAACCGGAGCTTAGAGCTAAAGGCTCTTCCTCCTAAAGTGATGTTGGAGCTGAAGGCTCTTCCTCCTACAGTGATGTTGGAGCTAAAGGCTCTTCCTCCTACAGTGATGTTGGAGCTAAAGGCTCTTCCTCCTACAGTGATGTTGGACCTAAAGGCTCTTCCTCCTACAGTGATGTTGGAGCTAAAGGCTCTTCCTCCTACAGTGATGTTGGAGCTAAAGGGTCTTCCTCCTACAGTGATGTTGGAGCTAAAGGGTCTTCCTCCTACAGTGATGTTGGAGCTAAAGGCTCTTCCTCCTACAGTGATGTTGGAGCTAAAGGGTCTTCCTCCTACAGTGATCACCATCCAGTTTTCGTTATGTATAAAAATGGATATGTAAAAGATGAAGAGGAAAACAAGTATTGGTTTAGAAGGGTAAAAACAGAGAAAACTATTGATGCATTTAAAAAGGAGCTTTTAGCTCAAGACTGGAGTATTGTGTACAGAGAGAATGACACGAATATGGCTTATGATGAGTTTACGCGAGTATTTCAAAAGGTATACGACAAAAACTGCCCAATGAAGAAATACTGTAAAAACAGAAAGTGTAAAGAAACACCATGGATGTCTAAAGGTTTACTAAATACTTGCACGAAAAAAAAAATCTTTACAAAAACTTTATAAATAACCGAACAAAAGAAGCTGAGGATAAATATAAGAAATATAAAAATAAACTGGTACAGGTAGGTCAGGACAGGTATCATGAGAAAATGTAAACAGGATTTATTATAATAAGTTGTTGGATACTAATAAGAATAATATTAAAGGTTTATGGAACATCTTAAATAGTGTAACTAGAAATAAACCAAGAACGATTAATTATCCAAAATATTTCAAAGATGAGGAGAACACGTTAAATAATATGAATGAAGTCGTCGAAACATTTAATAAATTCTTTGTAGATGTTGGACCGAACCTTGCTGCAAAAATTGCAAACGTTGAGAACTATAATTGTGATCTGATAGAAGCAAATCCTATGTCCCTGTTCCTCAAACCTGTGGAGGAAAAGGAGATACTGGACATTGTTAAAGGGTGTAAAAATAAAACTTCGACCGATTACCATGACATGGACATGAAAACTTTAAAAACTGTTATTGAAAGTATCTCTAAGCCGTTAACTTACATTTGTAACTTATCGTTATAAACTGGACAATTTCCTGATGGTATGAAAGTAGCAAAAGTGATTCCTCTGTTCAAAGCAGGAGATAAACATCTCTTTACAAACTACAGGCCTGTTTCCCTTTTACCGCAATTCTCTAAAATCTTAGAAAAGGTTTTTAACTCTAGACTTGACGGCTTTATCGAAAAGTGTAATTTACTCTTGGACAATCAGTTTGGTTTCAGGAACAATCACTCAACCTCACACGCGCTCTTTGATATAACTGAAGAAATAACTAATGCTGTAGAGAACAAGAAATATGCAATAGGGTTATTTATGGACCTGAGTAAAGCGTTTGATACAATAAACTATGATATATTAATTAATAAACTAGAACATTATGGGATTAGGGGGGTAGCTCTACAGTGGGTTACCAGTTACTTAAAAAATAGAAAACAATGTGTGAAAATCTGTGATTATCAGTCGAGTTGTCGACAAATTGTGTGTGGTTTACCTCAAGGTTCTATTCTGGGCCCAAAATTGTTTAATATGTATATTAATGATATTTGTAACACATCTGAAGTACTTAAATTTATCTTGTTTGCTGACGATACAAATATTTTTGCATCAGGAGAGACTTACAGCAGCTGTGTCGGATTGTTAACTTGGAACTCAAAAGTGTCAATAAGTGGTTCAAACAAAATAAATTATCTTTAAACCTGAGTAAAAGCAAAATGATGATATTTGGCAACTGTAATTGCAATGCTCAGGAAGTAATTCAGATAGAGGGCGCTGTTATCGAGCGAGTGCATGAAATCAAATTCCTTGGTGTGATTATTGATGACAGAATTACTTGGAAATCTCACATTAAATATATATCTACGAAAATTTCTAGAAGCATTTCAGTAATAGCAAAAGCAAAGCACATTTTAAACATCAAAGCTCTACATACCTTATACTGTTCTCTGATTTTGCCCTACTTATATTATTGTACTGTGGTTTGGGGTAGTACTTATAAAAACACAGTTAAACCAATAATATTGTTGCAAAAAAGAGCTATCCGAGTAATTCATAAAGTTGGGTTTTTGGACCACACAAACTCATTATTTTTAAAATCAAAGATCTTGAAGTTTTGTGACATTGTTGAGTTCCAAACTGTTCAAATGTTATTCAGAGCAAGGTATAAATTGTTACCAAACCAAATACAAAGAAGGTTCCAAGAACGTACTGGTTGTTATGAATTACGTGATGAATTAAACTTTAGGATTCAGAAACATAGCACAACTTTGAAAAGTTTTAGTCCAACAGTTAATGTTGAACAATTGTGGAATAAACTGGAGATGGATTTGAAACGATGTCCAAACATCAACCTGTTCAAATTTAAATACAAACAAAAGACTTTTGAAATATACAGACAAGAAGAAATGTGTGGCCACTAGGGGGAGCAGTAGGATGGATTATGTGTATTGTTTCCTCTATAATCAGGAAGAGTGTTTGGAACGGTTGTCATTCTATTGCTCGGATTCACGGATGGAGAATTGGGGTTGGCGGGTTGTGGATCTGTTGGGAGGGACCCTCCCGGCGGGCTCTGGACCTTGTCTTTTGATGCACCACTCAGCATAGGAACATATTCTACAAAATCAGCTGTTAGGGCAGCCGTGTGGGGGTTTGTTGATTGGGAGTTACTGCTCTCTTCAAATGGCCCGCTCTACACTCTGGCTTTTTAATGCACCACACTATGCAGGGCTACAGCATACTTCACATATAACTCAATTAAATAAATATATAATAATAATGATTATGAAAATTACACCCAAATTAAAATTATACTGAGAATGGTAATGACGACTGGGAAGTATCAAGATCTCGGAGTTTAATACCTATTAATGTACCTTCATAACACAAAAGTAACTCTCGGTTATCAAGGGTAAAAATCTGAAAGAAATATATGAAGGATCACATTTTTATTTTATTTTGACTGCTTTGTTCTAGACATCGTACATGAAAAAAGGTCGTTGTTGTAGTTGTGCGTTGTTTCAATTAATTGTATAAACAGTTCATATATTTTTTGTAAGTTTGTAAGTTGGTCTGTACGAATGTAGCTGCTTGAAATGTTTTGTAATGTTCTTTTTTTATTTTTTTTATTGCACTTGGGGGTGGGCACTCATAAGCTTTTGCTTCAGCCCACTCCTTTTGAGCACTATGTGTACTGCTCAAATAAACAAATAAACTAAACTAAACTCCAACAGTGATGTTGGAGCTGAAGGCTCTTCCTCCTACAGTGATGTTGGAGCTGAAGGCTCTTCCTCCTACAGTGACGTTGGAGCTGAAGGCTCTTTCTCCTACAGTGACGTTGGAGCTAAAGGCTCTTCCTCCTACAGTGATGTTGGAGCTAAAGGCTCTTCCTCCTACAGTGATGTTGGAGCTGAAGGCTCTTCCTCCTACAGTGATGTTGGAGCTGAAGGCTCTTCCTCCTACAGTGATGTTGGAGCTGAAGGCTCTTCCTTCTACAGTGATGTTGGAGCTAAAGGCTCTTCCTCCTACAGTGATGTTGGAGCTGAAGGCTCTTCCTTCTACAGTGACGTTGGAGCTAAAGGCTCTTCCTCCTACAGTGATGTTGGAGCTAAAGGCTCTTCCTCCTACAGTGATGTTGGAGCTGAAGGCTCTTCCTCCTACAGTGATGTTGGAGCTGAAGGCTCTTCCTCCTACAGTGATGTTGGAGCTAAAGGCTCTTCCTCCTACAGTGATGTTGGAGCTGAAGGCTCTTCCTCCTACAGTGATGTTGGAGCTAAAGGCTCTTCCTCCTATAGTGATGTTGGAGCTGAAGGCTCTTCCTCCTACAGTGATGTTGGAGCTGAAGGCTCTTCCTCCAACAGTGATGTTGGAGCTGAAGGCTCTTCCTCCTACAGTGATGTTGGAGCTGAAGGCTCTTCCTCCTATAGTGATGTTGGAGCTGAAGGCTCTTCCTCCTACAGTGATGTTGGAGCTGAAGGCTCTTCCTCCTACAGTGATGTTGGAGCTAAAGGCTCTTCCTCCTACAGTGACGTTGGAGCTGAAGGCTCTTCCTCCTACAGTGATGTTAGAGCTGAAGGCTCTTCCTCCTACAGTGACGTTGGAGCTGAAGGCTCTTCCTCCTACAGTGATGTTGGAGCTGAAGGCTCTTCCTCCTACAGTGACGTTGGAGCTAAAGGCTCTTCCTCCTACAGTGACGTTGGAGACCTGAGGAATCACTAGTAGCCCTGAGTTTTGAGAGCTCTGGTTGGCCGATATGGAACGATAACGTCTTGGAGATAAAGTGAGGCCAAACCCTTTATGGCTTTAAATGTGAGGAGCAGGATTTTTTAATTTGATTCTAATTTGAACAGGAGCCAATGGAGAGACTTTAGCACAGGTGTCATGTGTTCTCTTCTTTTATAAAGCGCTTTTCTGGACACTCAAAGACGCTTTACATTAAGCACTATTCATTCATTCCATACTCGGTGGTGGTAAGCTACTATTGTAGCCACAGCTGCCCTGGGGTAGACTGACGGAAGCGAGGCAGCCAATCTGCCCCATCGGCCCCTCCGACCACCACCAACCACTCACTCACATCATTCATCCCGGCCTATTGTACATGTTTTTAGTGGTAGGGGAAACTGGAGTACCCGGAGGAAACCTACGCAGACACGGGGAGAACATGCAAACTCCACAGAAAGGCCCCGTCCAGGTGGGAATCGAACCCGGGACCTTCTAGCTGTGAAGCACGAGCGCTAACCGCTGTGCCACCGTGCCGCCAAAAATAAAATAAAATAATAAATATACCAGTGGAGTAGAACATGTTCTCAGTGAGTGAAGGTCCTCGACGCCGCTCCTGGAGCGTGTCATGTGTTACCGACTCATCTGGTTTTTGCTTGAGTTGGACTTTCAGATCCTTTTTTAAGAAACAAAATCTTGACTCGTCAGTTTTGGTTCCTCTTTTTTCCACGGACAAAGGGTGCGACAAATGTTGTTATTGCACGGTCTTCACCCTGAAGCAGGGTGCTCAATACGTCCATCGCAAAGGGAGTATTGGTAGATCACATTACATAAAAAACTAGAAACTTGCAATGGCTGAAGCCATTGTGATTGTCTACGGGAACAGATCTAATGTGGAATTTAGCTGAAAAATCCTTGAAATCCTTGAAACTGTTGAAATTGCATAAACTCTTTACTTTGCATAAATCGCTGACAGACTCAACTGTACCAAAAGTCCTTTTAAAATGAATACGGAAGCTTCCCCATACAAATGAATGTGTATCAATAGCATAGAAAAAAACTGTAGACAGACAAGTTGCACAAACTGAACATGCACAAACTGCAGAAAATGTAGAAAAAGTATAACTTTTCTAAACCATAGATTGCAGAAGCCCCATTGTAAGAATTCCAGCCGATTGTGGAAAATCCATAAATTGAAGAATTCCCAAAAGTAATAGAAAGAATCTTCCAAACATGTGGAATGTTTTAAAGTATAACTTGCGGAAATCGCAGAAACTGTGAAACTTTACTAAGAAGTAAATGTGGAAGAATCATGTATTTGTAATTAAGACAAGCAATGAAACCAAAAAGGCATAATAGAGCACATATCAGTACATGTATACATTTTTGTATCTAGTAGTATTTTTCCATTCATAACAAAACACTAGTGTTTGAGGGTAGACCCTAACAAAAAAGAAAAAAAAAACACACAAAAAACAGAGAAACTGTATCAGATGATAGTCACATTGTGGAAAGTAATAAAAGTAATAATAAACAGTTGACGTGTTAAAATGTAAACAAAACACTACATGTGTACTAATATAATATAACAGAGCCATATGCATTTGCACAAATAAGAATTTCATGAAAGTGTTGTTCTGACCAGGAGAGACAGACAGAGATGAGCTCCATCGTCCTGCTCGCTCTGGCTTTCTGGTTGCCCCCACATGGGCTTGTATTCACTTGTTCACGCCCCTAACACAGATCACTGCTTTGGCCTCAGGGAGGGGGGACATTACCCAAAGCAGCAAATGGCATTTACAACTTCACAGTGTTTACTTTTAATTATCCATTATCCTTGACACAGTCCCAGTTACGGTCACACACAGCTCTCCCCTGTCAAAGGGCAGGGGTCATCTACCAGACACAGCATAGGTCTTTCAGTTTTATGCTCAAACTCTGGAACTCAAAGCAAAACATCAATAACATCTTTTCAGTCAACAGATCATGAAGTGTAAGATAAAGCAAAATATAGAGAATAATCAATATTTATCCAACAGAATCTTTGGGATGTTCTGGAGAAGCTCAATGGTCACACTCTCCCATCCTCAAATACAAGATCTTTGTGAAAAATGAATGCAGCACTGGATCATTTAACACTCAAGAAGCTGATCAAACAATGCCACAAAGAATGGAGCTGTAAATGAGTTCAACCAAATGTTACTGTTTCACCTTTTTCTGTTCAGACAGTGTGAAATAAAGTTGGTACAAAATCCCCTGGGGGAGGGACTTTGTACCAACTGTCCACGACAATATTAAAGGCCCGATACCTGGCTCTTTTTATCCTCTCGTCTTGTTTTAGTTTTTACAGGTTCTTTTTGCCCGTTGACAGTATGTTGTAAAAGTAGTAATTTGTGACAAAAATAGTTAATGTTCTGTAAAGTCAACCCAAAGAGTCAGTGTGTGACACAAAGGAGTACTTTTACCATATTGACTCTGAAAGACAGCCGTGATGGTAAAAATACACATTTTGTCACATTTTGACTAAAAACGGTACAAATTAAGAATAGGGCCTTTAACAGTAGCGATTAACGGAACCAATCCAGAGTCAGCTACTGCAGTGGAACACTGTCTGCAAAGAAATATGAAATACACTGATTATGGACTTTAATTAGTTATTAAATGCTAGAAATGTAATTTCAAATGACAATATTCATAAAAATATTCTGTTGAATTTTAATTTGTAAATACATATCAGTATACTGTCATACTGCAGCTGGATGAGGCAGGACTAATATCCCATTCAAATGCACAAGGAGGCAAAGGGACGACCCGGCCGCGGAAGAAAATGGATGGATGTAAAAAAAACTATTAGCGACAGTGACATTATATTTGTATAATTGTGTCACTATAAAACATGAAACCGCTGTATGTTATTAAAAGAAATAGGTATAAAATATTTTGGGGAGAGAAGTTGGCACCAGCTGACACCCACATTCTAAAAAGTAACAAACAACAACATCAATCAATCAAATCAATCAAAACTTTATTTATAGAGCGCTTTCCATACAAGATGTAACACAAAGTGCTTTACAGTGCTTAAAAATCATTAAAAATAATACAAATCGTCCCCACCAGTAAATATACATAAATAACTACAACCCCCCCCCCCCCCACCACCCGCACACACAGACACACAGACACACAGACGTACAGACAGCCAGCAGTTAAAAGTCTTAAATAAAAATGGACATAGAGTTGAGTATGTAAGGCTGGGTACAGATGGACCGAAAGAGGAAACATCATCCAAGGAGCGTCTGCACCAGGAGCAGCCCATCGCCCACAGCCACAGAGCGCCAACCCAGGGGGCCCGGAGTAGGTGTAGGAGAGACGTCCTACCTCCATCCAGGCACCCCCAGGAGAGCGCCCGCACGGCCACAGCCAACCAGCACTCCCGGGGCAGAGGGCTCCCTCAGAGGAACCACTAGGAGAACATAAAAAATAAATGAATAAAATAAATAAAAATAAATAAATAAATATTTAATAAGAGATACATTAAAAACAGCTAAAACTGTGCGTGAAATAGCACAGGATAAAAGAGGGAAAATAAAGAAATAATAGAACTAAAACCGGTAAATAAGGTTAATATAAGTAAATATTAGTTAAAAGCTAAACTAAAAAGGTGGGTCTTGAGCCTGCTCTTAAAAACATGAACGTTCTCTGTGGTCCTGAGCTCCTCCTCAGGTCGTTCCAGAGGCGAGGGCCATAATATTGGAAAGACGCCTCGCCGTGAGTCTTTCTGTTGACTTTAGGAATAACTAGGAGACCCCTGCCAGAGGAGCGAAGGGACCGCGAAGGCTCATATGGTAAAATCAATTCTGAAAGATAAGAAGGACCAAGACCATTAAGACATTTAAAAACCATTAAAAGAACTTTAAAATGGATCCTGAAACACACGGGGAGCCAATGCAGCGACTCTAAAACCGGTGTAATGTGTCCCCGCCTCCTGTAATGTGGTCCCGCCTCCTGTAATGTGGTCCCGCCTCCTGTAATGTGGTCCCGCCTCCTGTAATGTGGTCCCGCCTCCTGTAATGTGGTCCCGCCTCCTGGTCTTCAGGACACGAGCTGCTGAATTTTGTAAAAGTTGTAAACCTGAGATACTCTTTTTGGGAAGACCAGAAAGCAGGGCATTACAGTAGTCGATACGACTGGTGATAAAAGCATGCATGAGCGTCTCCGTGTTGGCCCGAGAGAGAATGGGGCGGGGCTATGTTCTTTAGATGTAAAAACCTCTTTGTGATATTCTTAATGTGTGGAATTAAAATCAGCTCAGAGTCAAACATCACGCCCAGGTTCTTCACCTGTGAGGAAGGATTAAAGACAATGACTGTAGTTTGGGTAAAAGTTTCTCTCTCTGGGCCTGAGGACCGATGACTAGAACTTCAGTTTTGTCCTGGTTAAGCTGGAGAAAGTTTTCTGCCATCCAGGATTTGATCTAAAATGCAGTTAAAAAGTGCATCCATTGGCCTGGTGTCATCAGGAGACATGGAGATGTACAACTGTGTATCATCAGCGTAACTATGAAAGTTGACTCCATGTCTCCTGATGACATCACCAAGAGGGAGCATATACAGGTTAAAAAGCACTGGGCCTAAAATCGAACCCTGGGGCACACCACATGTAATGTTATGGACCTTGGAGGAGCAGGTGTCCACACTTACCATGAATGTCCTGTCTGTGAGGTAGGATGTAAACCATTGGTGGACAGCACCAGAGAGGCCGATGTGTTTTAAACGAGTTAAAAGAATAGTATGGTCGACTGTATCAAAGGCAGCGCTCAGATCCAGTAGAACCAACACTGTCAACCTTTTGGAATCATAATTTAATCTAAAATCGTTTAAAATCTTTAAAAGGGCTGTCTCGGTGCTGTGGTTTACCCTAAAGCCAGACTGAAATTTCTCAAGGACGTCATGTGCATTTATAAAGTCGCTAAGTTGGGTAAAAACAAGTTTTTCTAAGATTTTGCTTAAAAATGGTAAGTTGGATACCGGTCTAAAGTTGTTAAAATCATTACGGTCCAAATTGCTCTTCTTCAGCAGAGGCCTCACCACCGCCCCCTTAAAGGCAGCAGGGAAGACCCCCGTCTGAAGGGAGCAATTCATCATGTGTAAAAGCTCGTCTCTAAGAGATCCATAGAAAGTTTTAAAAAACGGGGTTGGGACCGGGTCTAAAGGACATGTGGTGGTCCGGGTCTAAAGGAGACCGGGTCTAAAGGACATGTGGTGGGCCGGGTCTAAAGGACATGTGGTGGGCCGGGTCTAAAGGACATGTGGTGGGCCGGGTCTAGAGGACATGTGGTGGACCGGGTCTAAAGGACATGTGGTGGGCCGGGTCTAAAGGACATGTGGTGGGCCGGGTCTAGAGGACATGTGGTGGACCGGGTCTAGAGGACATGTGGTGGACCGGGTCTAGAGGACATGTGGTGGACCGGGTCTAAAGGACATGTGGTGGGCCGGGTCTAAAGGACATGTGGTGGACCGGGTCTAAAGGACATGTGGTGGACCGGGTCTAAAGGACATGTGGTGGACCGGGTCTAAAGGACATGTGGTGGACCGGGTCTAAAGGACATGTGGTGGGCCTCACTGAGGAGAAAACTTTATCATCTCAGCATTAACCTGGACAAAACTGTGCAGTGTTTCCTCTGGAACAAGTAGACAACCAGATGTATTTAAAACCGTGTTATTTTGAGTAGATAAAATATTACATCTGATAGTGTCTATCTTTCCCCTGGTCTGCAAACGCCTCACAAAGGGAGTCACTTGGAGTAAAATTGGTCTTGTTAAAATCAGGATTGATTAGATGTTCTATTGTAGAGAAGAGTACCTTGGGGTTGTTTTTATTATTGTTGATCATTTTTGAGAAGTAGGTGTTTCTTGTGTTTCTTACTGCGTTATTGTAAGTTGTTTGTTGTTCACGGAAGATTTGGTAGTTTATGGTAATTTTGTTTTTCCTCCATTTTCTCTCTGCCACCCTGCATTGTCTTTTGAGTTGTTTAATTTCCTCATTCCTCCATGGAACTCCATGTGTCATAAACAGATATATATAGTATATACAGTATACAATATACTCCTATAAGCAGCAACAGAAATAACATGCACATTTCTCTAAAAGTTCATAATTAATAGTTCTGTACAGATTGAGAACATGGGTTTATTACCCAAAATCACAAAACCGAGTAGAATTACTACAAGTAGTGCAACGCTAATTGATAATATCTTTACTAATGTCACAGAAAGTTGTACTGTGAGTGGACCGCTTTATGCCGATATTAGCGATCATCTGCCCGTGTTCACCGTTTATCAGTGTGGATATAAGAAACAGAGTGAAACTAATTATTTTAAAAATGTACGCATAAAATCAGAGGAAGCTATTGATCAATTAAAGATGGATTTACGGAACCAAGAGTGGGAAGAAGTCTTAGAAGCAAATGACCTTGACTCAGCATATGACCAATTCCTCAGAGTATTTACTCATTTATTTGATAAAAACTGCCCCGTGACTAAACACGTTTCATAAGAAAAATATACAAAGCCCATGGATGACAAAGGGGCTCATCAAGTCATGTAAAAGGAAACATGTGTTGTACAGACAATATATAAAATGCAGATCTCCTGAGTATAAATATAAAACTTATAATAATAAACTAACCAAAATTGTGCGTAAGTGTAAAAAGGACTACTATAATGAACGATTAGTAACTTGCAGGAACAATACAAGAGGTATTTGGAAAATTTTGAACAATATTATTGGAAATAAATCAAGGGCCAATGTCTATCCTAATTACTTCATTGACGAGGACAAGAGCATTATCGACATGGATGAAGTGGTCAATGGTTTCAACAAATTCTTTATAAATGTTGGACCAAATCTCGCCAGTAAAATAGTGTCACCCAAAGAAACCACGATCTTCGAATCTGAGGAAACCATCAAATCTTCAATGTTTTTAAGCCCTGTAGTTGAAGAAGTTTTAGAAATAGTGCATGATTGTAAAAATAAAACATCAGTAGACTGGAATGACTTGGACATGATAACGGTCAAGAAGGTCATTAAGGAAATTGTTAAACCATTGACTCACATCTTTAACCTGTCTCTTTGCTCAGGACAATTTCCCAGCAAAATGAAGGTTGCCAAGGTCATACCGCTATTTAAAAACGGGGATAATCACAGTTACACCAATTACAGACCAATTTCTATACTATCCCAGTTCTCTAAAATATTAGAAAAACTGTTTTCTCAAAGACTCAACAATTTTATAGAAAGTCACCATATTCTCACCAACAGTCAGTATGGTTTTAGAACACATAGATCAACGGCAACGGCACTTATGGAATTAATAGAAGAAATAACAGATTGCATTGACAATAAACAGATCGCAGCTGGTATATTTATTGACCTCAAAAAGGCATTCGATACCATCGATCATAATATTCTATACAGCAAACTCGAAAGATATGGTATCAGGGGAATGAGTTTAGATTGGGTTAAGAGTTACTTAAGGAATAGGCCGCAATTTGTTCAAATTGGCCATTATAAATCCTCTTATCTGGAATTAAGCTGTGGACTACCGCAAGGTTCAGTAATAGCGCCTTATTTATTCCTATTGTATATTAATGATATTGTTAAAGTTTCAACATTTTTCAAGTGTATCCTTTTTGCAGATGACACCAATATAATATGTTCTAGTGAAAATGTCCCGCAGCTCCAAAGTCTAATCACATCAGAAATGAATAAATTGAAACAATGGTTTGAGCTGAACAAGCTGTCCTTAAACGTAAGCAAAACAAAACTAATGATCTTTGGAAACTATAAAGAAATACCCAAAGTAAATGTAAAAATCAATAATATAATAATCGAGCAAGTATGCTTGAATACATTTCTGGGTGTGATTGTTGACAGCAGAATCTGCTGGAAGCCGCACATCAACTATATTAAAACAAAAATTGCTAAAAGCATTGGAATTTTAAGTAAAACAACACGTATACTGGATCAAAGAACTCTGTATACCCTATATAATACACTGATCCTTCCATACCTTACTTACTGTTGTGAGATTTGGGGAAACACGTAGAAGAGTACTTTACTACCTTTATTCATCCTACACAAAAAGGCACTAAGAATAGTTCACAAGGTTGGTTATAGAGAGCACACAAATCCTCTATTTCACAAAAGCCAAACTTTGAAACTTGAGGATTGAGTTAAATTTAGGACGGCACAAGTCATTTTTAAAGCAAAACAAAAAGTGCTCCCAGAAAATGTTCAAATAAGGTTTAAAGATAGAGATGGTGCATATTATCTAAGAGGGAAATGTAAATTTAAATACCCAAAAGTAGAGTCAACAAAAAAGAGTATGTGTATAACAGTCTGTGGTGTAAAATGATGGAATAAACTGGATGAAAAGCTAAAAGAATAAGCAACTATTAAGCACTTCAAATGTATGTACAAAAACCTACTTGTTCAAGAATACAATGAGAATGAGATGTGTCACTGCTGAAGTTGTTATCGCCGCTTATCTGCTTTTCCATGTGACCTTCCACACTCCTACTCAAATAAATATATTATTAAATACATACAACACAATACTAGGGCGAGCGAGAGGTAACCGGTGCTCGAGTGGGACCCCCACGCTGGTACCAGGTCGCCAAAATGCTCTTGCTCTTTTAATGCACAGATCAGGACACCCAAAGTGAAGAATCGGTTGAGCAGGAGGTCGGCTGGAGCTCGTGGGGCGCCCCCTTCTGGCAACAGCTTACCAAACCTTGCCTCTTTTTAACGCATAGATCAGGACACATTAAAATGTACTCAACAATTACAAAAGACTAAAGACACACAAGAAGAAAACGACATGTTTATATATGCACGTCCATGTACGGGTATATATAAGTACGACAATGATGGTGTGATGATGATGGGGCAGTATCAGATGGCGATAACCAATTTTCCGGAATGTAAATAAACAGCAATTGTAAAATGTGTAAATATGTTGAATGGGGGTAGGCATAAATAAGCATTGTTTGCTTCGGCCTGCTCCTTTTTGGGCATTGTCGTGTTTCCCTTTGTCTGACAACCTGGAAAGTAAAAAATTGCCCAAATAAAAACTAAACTAAAAAAAAAAAAAAGAATAGAGATCTAGTTGACCTCTGAACCCCGCCTTAACCGAGTGCATTTTCACTTCGACGTTTTTGTAACTTTAATGTAGCTATTTAAAATGAAATGTCAATGAATAAAGAAAAAGAATTTGATGGCACATCATATTTGTCTCACACAAATGTACGCCCTTATTGCAAAGGGGAACTTTCCACTTGGTAAAATAAGTAGTTTTGATATCTTGTGCTGTTAAAGTCCTGTTGTGACTGTGAAGTGGAGGCCATTAAACTTTAAGTGTCCTCTTTATGGTTCTCCACATTGATGACATCACAGTGTGAAATGTCAGTAAAGTTAACCTTGTTGTATCCTCGGTGGCCGTTTTCGTGGCTACTGTCGACTCACAGACTTCTGACAGCAGTTTCACAAACCTTGGTTCCAGTATTTCAAGGCCCGGTTTCACCTGCGTGGCATAACCACATGTTCACGGTGTTCATGGGACGGCTCCAGAATCCACCTCTTGCTCACAGAAATGCAGCTTTAAGACAAAGTTACTGCGACTGGGCCGGCTCCGGGCCATAGAGGAGCTGATCGACTCTGGTCTCTGGTTGGTTTGGGAGACAGCTGAAAACAATCTTCCTGGAGTTTCTGCTGATGCAGTGACTCTGTAAAAGAATGTACATTTGCATTGGCTCTATAAAACCTCACATGTAGCATAGAAAATAAATAAATACAATGATTATGAAATAAAGCTCTTTACCTTATTCACTGCTGTCAATCTGACCATCTGTGCTCAGCTTCATGGTGCAGCACATATGAACTTCTTCTAAACAAATATATGAATGTATTTAGTGACTTCAGAGAAATGATAACTAATGTTAATGTTGATCTACCTTTTCCTGCTGTTATAATGATCATGAACAGCTGTTTAGGGCCGTTGTAGACACTCGAGACAGCATTCACTTCCACACAGCGACTCATTCCCAGGGTTCACATGTGTTTCCTCTTTCAGTAAAGCAAGCTAACAAAGAGCTACCAGCAGAAAGAGAACAGGTCAAATATATCAAGACAACAACATCATTGAGAAAATAAATCAGTCAAGCTACCTTGCTCTCTGTGGATAGCATCACGTGTGATAGCAGTATTGCCTTTACCAGTGGCGGAGCAGAATTAGCTTCTTCAGCAGGAGAAGCATTGGAGCAGGTGGACCAGGTGGAAGGATGGAGCACGTACAGCATCTGGAACAGTCCAGGGTTCATCCTCTGGTTTCCCCTTTCAGTCATACAAGCAAACCAAGCAGCTGCCTACAGGAAAGATACAATATTAGCTATTTCATACATACATAGTCACTGTCATTACAAAGCTACCTTCTCATGCTCTCTGTGAAGTTGTTGATGGTCAGCATCAGGTTAGGTAGCAGTATCTGGAGATGGTGTAGATGGCGCTGTGGAGCAGGTGGAGCTGGTAAACAGGTGGAGCTGGTAAACAGGTGGAGCTGGTAAACAGGTGGAGCTGGTAAACAGGTGGAGCTGGTAAACAGGTGGAGTTGTGGTGGAGATGGCTGTGGTTGGAGAGTCCATGATGTAGGGGATTCTTAGTGTTTTTTGAATGTCAATATTCATTTATATAGCGCCTTAACAACATCCAAAAGGTGCACAAGGTGCTTTACAGAAAATAAAAATCAAAACAACACAGACTAAGAGAAGACAGGTGGCAGGGTTAGGTGTCAAATGCCTGTCTGAATGTTAATAACCTAAATAAATTAATAACAATCCTCGTGAAAAACAAAACAGGAAAAACATAACACTTTCTGTGCCATGTCACACAAAGTGACATCAGTGGTGTGGGTGTCAGCTGGTGCACAACAAGTTAAAATAAATCAAAATGTGTCCGGTGTGGGACACTTTGGCCTCTGCATGCATCAGCCCATAGGCCTGTTTCACACAGCACTGCGTTAGTCATAGACACTTAAATCTTGGCAAGGACACTCTTGAAAAAGAGATTTTTAATCTCATTGAGTTTTTATGCTGGATAAATGAAGGACAAAGAAAATTAAAAATTAAATAACTTGAAGCTTAAATCATATATTCATACAATTAGATTTAAAGGCTGGATATTTACTATTGTAAAAGTCTACAGTTTACTGCTGCAGTGGGACAGTGTATATTAATATAAAATACAATTGATTAGGCACTATAATTACAATAATTACTAAACATTATACAGTAGGAGCACCTCATCAATATATATATAAATATACAGTACATATATATATATATATATATACGCACACACACACATACACACACACACAGGTGCTCGTCATATAAATGAGAATATCATGAATATGCCAAGTGAGATATGTATAGCCTTTATTTGTTATAATGTTGACTATTATGGCTCAGCTTGTTAACCCCAAATTAAACATCTCATAAAATTACAATATTTTAAAAATGGACTGTAAGCCATAATCATCCAAATGATAACAAATAAAGGCTTGACTTGTGTCACTTTGCATGTAATGAGTCTATATCATATATTAGTTACATTTTAGGTTGAATTACCAAAATAAATATACTTTTTCATACAGCACGCCATATTCTAAAGTTTTACCACATGGGTTTAACAGCTGTAATTACACACAAAAACAATGACACTGAAGGAGAAGAAAAACCTACACTGATTGTGGTGAGGGTTGTGCTGTTTAATTTGAACATGCTCCCAAACATGTGGCCTTTAAGGTGGTGAAGGACCACATGCTTTCCCTCTGCGAGCTCCAAAAGGGTGGCCTCCCTCCAAAGTGTCACTTGGAGTGGTGTCCCTCCCTGTAAAAGAAAAGAAAAAAATACAAAGTAAACACTCAAATTGAAGTAAAAGGTACACAAAAATGAAAAATACTGACATGGTCTAAAAGGACATCCCGCAGAGGAGCACCCGTCTTGCCTTCCCACTTCAATGGGAACATCTGCGGGGAGGAGGGGGCCATACATTAGAACAATATATACAGTTGTGCCAATAAGTTTACACACCCTGGTGGATTTTTATTGATTTTTTTTGGCAATTTCTCAAAGAATATGAATGAAAACCGCAAACCAAATGTTTTCACTTATGATCAATGTTGTGAAGCCATTTATTGTGAAAAAAATGTGCACTCATTACAAATCATCATAACAAAATGAAATACCAAAAGGACTGTTGGCTAATACTGTGGCTGATGAAGGACTCTCCCTCCATTATTCTTTAATAACATAAACAAATAAAAAATTCACCAGGGTGTGTAAACTTATTGGCACAACTGTATGTGGCTGTATGTCTTCCGTGTGTGGCTTTGTGTGGCTGATTGTGTTTGTGTGGCTGATTGTGTTTGTGTGGCTGATTGTGTTTGTGCGGCTGATTGTGTTTGTGTGGCTGATTGTGTTTGTGTGGCTAATTGTGTTTGTGCGGCTGATTGTGTTTGTGCGGCTGATTGTGTTTGTGTGGCTGATTGTGTTTGTGTGGCTGTTTGTGTTTGTGTGGCTGATTGTGTTTGTGTGGCTGATTGTGTTTGTGTGGCTGATTGTGTTTGTGCGGCTGATTGTGTTTGTGTGGCTGTTTGTGTTTGTGTGGCTGATTGTGTTTGTGTGGCTGATTGTGTTTGTGTGGCTGATTGTGTTTGTGTGGCTGATTGTGTTTGTGCGGCTGATTGTGTTTGTGTGGCTGATTGTGTTTGTGCGGCTGATTGTGTTTGTGTGGCTGTTTGTGTTTGTGTGGCTGATTGTGTTTGTGCGGCTGATTGTGTTTGTGTGGCTGATTGTGTTTGTGTGGCTAATTGTGGTTGTGTGGCTGATTGTGTTTGTGCGGCTGATTGTGTTTGTGCGGATGATTGTGTTTGTGTGGCTGATTGTGTTTGTGCGGATGATTGTGTTTGTGTGGCTGATTGTGTTTGTGTGGCTAATTGTGTTTGTGTGGGTGATTGTGTTTGTGTGGCTGATTGTGTTTGTGTGGCTGATTGTGTTTGTGCGGCTGATTGTGTTTGTGTGGCTGATTGTGTTTGTGTGGCTGATTGTGTTTGTGTGTGGCTTTGATGAGGTCTTCCGGGACAGGGAATGGCTTGGAGTTGAATGCAATAGTTTTGTTTTTAATTTCTAATTTATTGTTCCAAACTCCATAGTCTTTAATCGCATAATAATTTCCAGCAATCAATTTGTGGCCTAAGGCCTCAGAGTGTGGCGCTCGACACAATCTCGCCATCTGTGGCGCTCGACACAATCTCGCCATCTGTGGCGCTCGACACAATCTCGCCATCTGTGGCGCTCGACACAATCTCGCCATCTGTGGCGCTCGACACAATCTCGCCATCTGTGGCGCTCGACACAATCTCGCCATCTGTAAAGGCGATGACCTTGTTCTGCTTTACTCTGTCCGGGCGGGCACCTAAAGTTACATTATCCCACAGCAGGACCTTTGGACGGCTTGTCTCCGCAATAACAGATATGCGAAGACGGCAAAACGTTGTCGAATTGCCTTCCAAGATATCCTTTAAGCTCATCTGAAAGGAGAGGGAAAGAACAAAACTGTCTTGTACTGTGTCTGGTTAATTGTTATTTGTGTCTTGTGTTTATGGACCCCCTCGAAAACGAGATGGCACATCTCAAGGGGCATTCCATCAATAAACCAATTAAACCTCCTGGCCTCACATTGTGATATACAGTAAGTAAGTATTATTATATTTTTGTTAAGTCCCTCCTTCCCTGATCTGAGCAACTACTCAAGAGTCCACTCCCCGTTGTGTTGAACCAATAAAATGCAAGCAATATGTTGATTGACACATCTTGCACGCGCTGTCCCTGGACACGTGGAGCGCAACAACCAGCGTCATAATTCACAGCAACCAGCACGCGCTCAGAAGCTACGACTGCCCGCTACTTCTTACAAGAAATGTAAACCGTTCCAAAGTCCATCTACTAAAGTTGCAGAAAAACGATTGCATGATAGATTCAGAATTTATATCGGAGAGTCATTCAACAGATGAATCGTGAGCCCAACTGCAGAAGAGATGAAGACTTGGCAACGTTTCTTATGGACAGGTAAATGCACGACACCTGGAAGTATTCAGAGCGACACATGATGCTGAATTAAGTGCGTCAGTCATGCTTAGGCGTTTTGCAAATCAGTGCTACTACGCTAGCTAGCTAAGAACGGTTTGCATCGCGTTATAAAGCTATAGGTTAGCTATAGGTTAGCTATAGGTTAGCCTACTGACAATGAGACTGGTCACCGCGGATGTTTTTCACAACTTTATGCACTTAACTACGTACATTTCTGTGCATAGTGGCATTACATCACATAAAGCTTATTCTGACTAGGAGTGCTGTCCTTTCTTTCATTCACACATTTCCTAGGAATTGGCCCCCAGTCAGAGGGTATCTGTGAGTTGAGCGCGTTTTATGCTTGCAATTACATAAATGCAGCATTCAGATTTGGAGACATGCAGTATATCTAATGCCAAAATGTAAATGTAGTGCTAGCGTGTAAAGTTTATTGTACGAACAATAATTGAGAGCCAGCAGGGATACATATGTTTTTGAAGGGAATGGCTTACTCTGTACGAATGTTATTAGAATTGCACAATGTCGTTGTTACATTTTCTGTATATGTATGCCCACTCAAAGATTTCTGCTCTTTTTAGTAAGTGTCATCGTCAGGGCTCGAGACTAACATAGTCCTGTAGTCCAGGGGATGAAAAAAAATATGCACAGGACAAGATGAAATCCTCCCAGGATGGTCTCAGGACGGAAGGCCTTTAACCATTTAAAAAAAAATGGTTATAGTATATATTTATGTATGGCTGGGCGACAAATCAAATAAATTCAGGCTTTTAAATACAGGGGGAAAAAAGCTAAGCATTTGTAAACTGCTATCCAACACTCATGTCGAGGTCTTTAATAGCAATACTCCTAACACATTTTGAAGACTATCTGACGCTAATAAATATCATATTAATCTAAGCTCTGAATTCTCATTTGGCTCCTGAGATATTACTTTGATTCTGGACTGTGTACTTTCTGTTAAAAACGTAAAATGTGCTTTGTCTGTATTTGTACAGTGGGAGAACCTGCCATCTGTGGCCACATACAAGATGCTTCTGTGATTGTCTGTCTAAAGGACTTTGGACAACAGAGGAATGATTCTGATGAGCACTCTTCTAAAGATCATCAATAAAACTCCTCAGATTACAGGTAAATGTATGTTTCTGTTTATCACAGTCTTATAATGAAGGCATGCATTTAGATATACTGGGATTTATTAAGTTGGCATTAATGAATTTCAGAGAAGTAAGATTTTTTTCCCCATCAAATTGTGACTTTGGCCTAGAAAAAAAAGTGCGTCTGTGGCATCTGACCGTGGCCCTTTCCGAAACTGCTTCCTCCTTCCTTTTGCTTCACACTAATTCCTCAGAAAAAGGTCCTTCAGTAGAGACTTGGAGCTGTGGCTTTCAGACTCTCCCTCATCCCCCTTTACCGTTACAGCACTACCCACTAATGTTACAAGAATCACATGTTTGATAATACTTTAAACTGAACATTAATTTGCACTTAGATTATATTTTGGCTTCTTCAAACCTGCCAATGAAATCATATTTGGTCTAATTTCTGCTTCCTTTTTCATTATCAAATATCTATATGGCTGTAGAAATGGACTGTTCTAAATAAACATGGAACTGAAATAGTTTGGTGCGTGTTGCTCATAGGGCTGCTCTCTGGTGTAGCACACACCTGTGAGTCTGCATCGATGCTTAGAAGACACTTCTGCTGCTGCGTGGTCTGTTTAGGACAGACCTTTGCTTCAACGGAATGCGCATTTCGAGTGTTGGTGCGTAAGAAATCGGAGACATACGTTTCATTGGCCTTGCACCCCCCCACACACACGTGCCCGCTAGGCTGACGAAGTAGAGCGGGTCGTCTTGTGACCGTAGGGTCAGTGGTTCGAATCCTGATGTTTAATGACACATCAGGGCAATGTAGTCGTAGAGTACCAGAGGAGCAGCAATGAAGTGTTGTTTAGTTTAGTTTTTAATTTGAGATATGTACATTTATCATATTGATTTCATCTTCCATCCACACATCCATCTTCTTCCACTTGTCCGTTGCCGGGTCGTGGGGGCAGCTGTTTGAGCTGCACCAGCCCCTATAGCGCCCCCTGCAGGTGGTGGGTCCACAGAAGGACGGCCTCATGGTTCTAACCGGGCCTGTTGGTCTCTCATAAGGGGCTCCTGACCCGTCACCTAGGACCTGTTTGCCCTGGGAGACCCTCCAGGATCTCCAGGATCATTCAGGTCAAACCCTCCCCCAGGTTAAGGGGGGGGCTCCAGGAGGGGATCGACTTTATCTCCAACGGCAAAAAAAGTGGGATATATTGGGAAGAAAAAAGGGGAAAAAATTGGCAAAAATGTCAAGAAAATAAAAAAGTGAACAAAAGAATGGGGGAGGGGGGGGGGGGTGGGGGGGGGAGTTCTGTCAGTGTTTGTCGTCTGTTCAGGACAATTTTCTTTTTGAGCGACAAAGCGATTTAAATGTAGATGTTTGTTGCAAATGTTTCCATATTTGTGCAAATGTTTCCATATTTGCAAAAAATAGTGAATGAATAAAATAGTGATGAATAAAATAGTGATGAAAAAAATAGTGATAAATAAAATAGTGATAAATAAAATAGTGATAAATAAAATAGTGAATGAATAAAATAGTGATAAATAAAATAGTGAATGAATAAAATAGTGATGAATAAAATAGTGATAAATAAAATAGTGAATGAATAAAATAGTGAATGAATAAAATAGTGAATGAATAAAATAGTGAATGAATAAAATAGTGATAAATAAAATAGTGATAAATAAAATAGTGAATGAA
The DNA here is from genome assembly GCA_021464625.1 of Proterorhinus semilunaris. Lineage (NCBI taxonomy): Eukaryota > Metazoa > Chordata > Actinopteri > Gobiiformes > Gobiidae > Proterorhinus > Proterorhinus semilunaris. The sequence goes on from CM038349.1 coordinate 2,923,157, forward strand.
TAAAATAGGGATAAATAAAATAGTGAATGAATAAAATAAAGAATGAATAAAATAGAGATAAATAAAATAGTGAATGAATAAAATAGTGAATGAATAAAATAGTGAATGAATAAAATAGTGATAAATAAAATAGTGAATGAATAAAATAGTGAATGAATAAAATAGTGATAAATAAAATAGTGAATGAATAAAATAATGAATGAATAAAATAGTGAATAAATAAAATAGTGAATGAATAAAATAGTGATAAATAAAATAGTGAATGAATAAAATAGTGAATGAATAAAATAGTGAATGAATAAAATAGTGATAAATAAAATAGTGAATGAATAAAATTGTGAATGAATAAAATAGTGATAAATAAAATAGTGATAAATAAAATAGTGAATGAATAAAATAGTGATAAATAAAACAGTGAATGAATAAAATAGTGAATGAATAAAATAGTGATAAATAAAATAGTGATAAATAAAATAGTGAATGAATAAAATAGTGAATGAATAAAATAGTGAATGAATAAAATAGTGATAAATAAAATAGTGATAAATAAAATAGTGAATGAATAAAATAGTGAATGAATAAAATAGTGAATGAATAAAATAGTGATAAATAAAATAGTGAATGAATAAAATAGTGAATGAATAAAATAGTGAATGAATAAAATAGTGAATGAATAAAATAGTGATAAATAAAATAGTGAATGAATAAAATAGTGAATGAATAAAATAGTGAATGAATAAAATAGTGATAAATAAAATAGTGAATGAATAAAATAGTGACTGAATAAAATAGTGAATGAATAAAATAGGGATAAATAAAATAGTGAATGAATAAAATAGTGAATGAATAAAATAGTGAATGAATAAAATAGAGATAAATAAAATAGTGAATGAATAAAATAGTGAATGAATAAAATAGTGATAAATAAAATAGTGAATGAATAAAATAGTGAATGAATAAAATAGTGATAAATAAAATAGTGAATGAATAAAATAGTGAATGAATAAAATAGTGAATAAATAAAATAGTGAATGAATAAAATAGTGAATGAATAAAATAGTGATAAATAAAATAGTGAATGAATAAAATAGTGAATGAATAAAATAGTGATAAATAAAATAGTGATAAATAAAATAGTGAATGAATAAAATAGTGATAAATAAAACAGTGAATGAATAAAATAGTGAATGAATAAAATAGTGATAAATAAAATAGTGATAAATAAAATAGTGAATGAATAAAATAGTGAATGAATAAAATAGTGAATGAATAAAATTGTGATAAATAAAACAGTGAATGAATAAAATAGTGAATGAATAAAATAGTGATAAATAAAATAGTGAATGAATAAAATAGTGAATAAATAAAATAGTGAATGAATAAAATAGTGAATGAATATCTGAGATATTCAGTCGTGTGGATCTGTCCCAGACGTTTAGGACATTTGGACACTGAGATACTTGCCGGTGCGAGCGCGTCTCTTGCAGCAGATGACCAGAATGGTTGCCGTGGTGATGAGGGCCACACTGACAAGGACCAGGACCAGGGTCAGGGTCTGTGGAGGTTCTCCTGTGGTCTGTGGAGGTTCTCCTGTGGTCTGTGGAGGTTCTCTTGTGGTCTGTGGAGGGTCTGCTGAGGTCTGTGGAGGGTCTGCTGTGGACAGACACAGGACAGAGATCAAACACCAGAGACGAGGTGACTGTAACTGTCCCTGAGCTTCCTGTGGCTTCAGACGGACGCACTGTCACTGGGACACCTCTGGGGGGCGCTGCAGCAGAGGAACACACATCCGAGACCAGACTCAAAGACCAGACTCAAATACCAGACTCAAAGACCAGACTCAAAGACCAGACTCAAAGACCAGACTCAAGTTTACTAGATGCAAGTTTTCTTGTGCGGTTGGTGAGAGGCTCGTGAACAGCTCGTGAGAGGATGGTGAGCTCACCAGTCTCTCACCAGTCTCCCATCAGTCTCTCACCAGTCTCCCATCAGTCTCTCACCAGTCTCTCACCAGTCTCTCACCAGTCTCACAGCAGTCTCTCACCAGTCTCTCACCAGTCTCTCACCAGTCTCTCAGCAGTCTCTCACCAGTCTCTCAGCAGTCTCTCACCAGTCTCTCACCAGTCTCTCAGCAGTCTCTCACCAGTCTCTCACCAGTCTCTCACCAGTCTCTCACCAGTCTCCCATCAGTCTCTCAACAGTCTCCCATCAGTCTCTCACCAGTCTCCCATCAGTCTCTCAGCAGTCTCTCACCAGTCTCTCACCAGTCTCTCAGCAGTCTCTCACCAGTGTGGCCTTACCTCCTGGGTGGATGTAGGTGGAGCTGTTTAAACACAGGTGTAGTTCCTCTGTGGCCTTACCTCCTGGGTGGATGTAGGTGGAGCTGTTTAAACACAGGTGTAGTTCCTCTGTGGCCTTACCTCCTGGGTGGATGTAGGTGGAGCTGTTTAAACACAGGTGTAGTTCCTCTGTGGCCTTACCTCCTGGGTGGATGTAGGTGGAGCTGTTTAAACACAGGTGTAGTTCCTCTGTGGCCTTACCTCCTGGGTGGATGTAGGTGGAGCTGCTGGAGGTGAAGTTGTGGTTGAACACCTCCAGGAGGTAAACACAGGTGTAGTTCCCTTTGTGGGCGGGGCCTACGTCAGTAAACAGGAAGTGGGCAGAGTGATTGAGGGCGGGCAGGGTGAGGTTGAGGGTGGGGGAGAGCAGCTGGAAGGAGCCTCCCGGGTACTGCGGCTCCACGGAGCATTGGACCCGGAAATGTGCCCCCATCTGCACCCAGACCCCGCCCTCTCCCGGCGACGCCCAGTCACCCTCCTGTGCCCGCGGCCCCCAGAGCTCGCCCTCTGCCCGCGGAGCCCACACCCCCTCAGACACAGACACCTCCGGGACGTTCAGCAGATCTGAGGAGCAGAGGTCACATTAACCAGAAACTCTTCATCGTTTACAGAAGTTTCTCTGACGGTGAAGGACGTTTGTGACAGAGAAACCTGAGCCGGAGCTTCAGGTTCTGAACATCATTTCACTCAAAGTAGATTTAAAAGTACTGACCCAAACAGCCACTCCAGTAAAAGTACAGAAGTACTCGAGTAACTGTTGGAGTAAAGTCTGATTCATGTTTGTTTCATGTGAATGAGACAAAACAACAAATAATGTTTTAAATAATAATCCATAAACTTTAGCCAAAGGAAAGTCATGTTAGACACAAATATATACAGAACGTCTCGAAAGTTCTAACACATCCTGAACTTCTGCACATTTTGTCATGTTTACCATAAACATAAAGATTTTATTTGGAATGTTTTACTGAAAGTTCACACGAGTAACAGACGACTGTGAAGTGAAACATGATTCTGTTATTGATTCAAACAATAGAAAAGTGAAAAGTGGGCGGAGCATAAGTATTCATACAGCATGACTGAATACTTTGTGGAACCCCCTTTTGCTGCAATAACAGCAGCAAGTCTTCTGGGGTTTGACTCTACAAGGTTTGCACATGTAGAGACTGACATTTGAGCCCATTCCTCTTTACAAAACAACTCCAGCTCTGTCACATCAGAAGGAGAGCGTTTGTGAACAGATGTTTTCAGGTCTTTCCAGATGTTCAATAGGATTTAGGTCAGGACTTTGACTGGGCCGTTCTAACACATTCATATGTTTGTTTTTAAACCATTCCATTGTACATGTTTGTGTTTAGGGTCATTGTCCTGCTGGAAGGTGAAGCTCCGCCCCAGCCTCAGTTCTCTTGTGACTCCAGCAGGTTTTCCTCCAAAATGTCTCCATCCATCTTCCCAACTATTCTTACAATCTTCCCAGTCCCCGCTGAGGAAAAGCAGCCCCATAGCATGATGCTCCCCCCCCCATATTTGACCCTGGGGAGGGTGCACTCAGGACGATGAGCAGTGTTTGGTTTGCTCCATACAGAACGTCTCATCTGACCAAAGCACCTTCTTCCACATGGAGCTGTGTCCTCCATAGGACTTCTAGCAAACTTCAAACGGTATTTCTTATCCTTTCAATAACGGCTTTCTTCTGCCACTCGTCCATGAAGGCCAGATTTGTGTAGAGACTTATAGTTGTCCCATGTACAGATTCCCCCAGCTCAGCGGCAGGACGTCGCAGCTCCTCCAGAGTTATCTTGGGGCACTTGGTTGCATTTCTGACCAGTGCTCTCCTTGTTCGGTCTGTTAGTTTAGGTGGACGGCCGTGTCTTGGTAAGTTCTCAGTGGTGCTATACTCTTTCCATTTCTGAATGATGGATTGAACAGTGCTCCGTGAGATGTTCAGATCTTGGGAAATCTTTGTATAACTTAACGCTGCTTTAAACTTCTCCACAGCTTTATCCCTGACCTCTCTGGTGAGCTCCTTGGCCTTCATGATGTTGTTTAGTGACCAATACACTCTGACCATAGCTCTGAGGCCCTCACAGAACAGCTGGGATTATACTGAGAGTAGATCACACACAGGTGGCCTCTATTTAATGGTCAGGGCGAGGAGTGAACTTTCTGCAGTCGTTAGGAATGTTATAAAGGCCATTTAATGCACTCAGAAAATGCTGTATGAATACTTATGCTCCGCCCACTTTCACTTCACAGCTGTCTGTTACTCGTGCGTGAACTTTCAGTAAAAAATTCAAAATAAAATCTTTATGTTTAGGGTAAATGTGACAAAATGTGCAAAAGTTCAAGGTGTATTAGTACTTTCCAGAGGCTCTGTAAGATTGAAGTAGTTTTTTATGTGTACTATTACTTCAACATAAACTACTGCAGTAGAAGTAAAAGTACTGTGTGATACTCTACGTGCAGTTAGTGGAAACAGTTACATAAAGTACTTGAGTAAAAGTAACTGAGTACTCCCGCCTCGGCCAATGGGAGCAGAGCATTATCTGTGTCCTCCTCTAGGGGGCAGCACCACATTCAATGAACTGACTCTGAGCAGAGATTGTGAGAAGAAGAAACTCTGGATTTAAACAAACCTGAACAAATAACCTGGAAGAGGAAAGAAGATGAGCCATGATCGTAGAGACAGTCCCTCACAGAAGAGCTCTTCTTCACACAGTCAGTGTGGACCCTCCACGCTTTACTCTCAGACCCTCGTCTCTCTTCTGTAGAAACAGGAGATCCACAGTCCAGGTCTCGACACACGGCGGTCGCCGCCTCCAGGTCCCAGTGTTTAAAGGGCCACACTCGTCTCCACTCTCCTCTGAGCTCCGCCTCCACCGTCCCCTCACAGCGACTGGCCCCTCCCACCAGCCTCAGCGGCTCTGGACACAAACACAGGTGAGCCCCGCCCCTCTCCAGGCCCCGCCCCTGCCCCCCCCCCCCTTACCTTTGCAGGTGAGGTTGAGAGTGGGGCAGGTCTCTGGGCCGGTCCTGGTCCGGGGACAGTCCATCAGCTTAGACTCGTTTCCCTCACAGTGGAACGTCTGCCCCAGAGGAGAGAGCGCCCCCTGGAGGAGAGGAGCCCCACAGCCCAGCTCCCTGCACAGCACCTCTGCCCCGCGACGGTCCAAGGCCCCCTCACAGACCCCGGCCCAGGACTGGGCCAAGGACTGGTCCTGGATCTGCAGAAATCCTGAACACAGGCTCCGCCCCCCGACCAGCCGCACCGAGTCTGAGGGCACACACATGAGGTCACAGTCTGAGGTCACACATGAGGTCACAGTCTGAGGTCACACATGAGGTCACAGTCTGAGGTCACACACATGAGGTCACAGTCTGAGGTCACACACATGAGGTCACAGTCTGAGGTACACACATGATGTCACAGTCTGAGGTCACACATGAGGTCACAGTCTGAGGTCACACATGAGGTCACAGCCTGAGGTCACACATGAGGTCACAGTCTGAGGTCACACACATGAGGTCACAGCCTGAGGTCACACATGAGGGCACACATGAGGTCACACACATGAGGTCACACATGAGGGCACACATGAGGTCACACACATGAGGTCACAGTCTGAGGTCACACATGAGGTCACAGTCTGAGGTCACACATGAGGTCACAGTCTGAGGTCACACACATGAGGTCACAGTCTGAGGTCACACATGAGGTCACAGTCTGAGGGCACACATGAGGTCACACACATGAGGTCACAGTCTGAGGTCACACATGAGGTCACAGCCTGAGGTCACACACATGAGGTCACAGTCTGAGAGAAGATAAGCCTTTATTGATCTCACAAAGGAGGACCTCACTGGTGACTCTCAGAAACACTCTGGACACACAGGAAATGCAAACTCAGAAACAGGAAATAGAGGTAAACAATAAAAAATAAAATAAACAGTATGAGCAGTGCAGGTTTCTATAGTGCGTATGAAGATGAGGTCACAGTCTGAGCCGCTCTGCAGTAAGTCTCTCCTTTATGTAGTAAAGGTCAGCAATGTTTCTCTGATGTGGGTCTGTGCAGAGCGGCGCCCTCTGCAGGAAATAAACTATTACCTTTACCTTCAATCGAATCAAACTTTATTTATATTCACTTTATTCTGGAAGTTCTGGTGGGCGTGGTCATGAATTGGCCCCGCCCTTTCACTCGTATTAGTTACACAGGACTGGCCCCGCCCCTTCACTCGTGTTAGTTACACAGGACTGGCCCCGCCCCTTCACTCGTATTAGTTACAAAGGACTGGCCCCGCCCCTTCACTCGTATTAGTTACACAGGACTGGCCCCGCCCCTTCACTCGTATTAGTTACACAGGACTGGCCCCGCCCCTTCACTCGTATTAGTTACACAGGACTGGCCCCGCCCCTTCACTCGTATTAGTTACACAGGACTGGCCCCGCCCCTTCACTCGTATTAGTTACACAGGACTGGCCCCGCCCCTTCACTCGTATTAGTTACACAGGACTGGCCCCGCCCCTTCACTCGTATTAGTTACACAGGACTGGCCCCGCCCCTTCAGTCGTATTAGTTACACAGGACTGGCCCCGCCCCTTCACTCGTATTAGTTACGCAGGACTGGAGACGGTTCTGCTCGGACTCAAAGCCGTTTTTATCCCGCGCAGAGAAACAGTGAATGAACGGACTTCACGCTCTACAGGAAGAGTCACTACAAAGGAAGTGCTGAGACAAAGAGGTCAAAGTGGGCGGGGCCTCCAGGAAGAAACACTAAACTATCACATCCTAAACTGCATCACCTCTGGATCATCTAAACTCCGCTGCATTTATGGACACGACGCAATTAATGAACTCTTTTATTTCCACCTGCTCTGAAGTCCTGGACAGGCGGCACGGTAGCACAGCGGTTAGCACTCGTGCTTCACAGCTAGAAGGTCCGGGTTCGATTCCCACCTGGACGGGGCCTTTCTGTGTGGAGTTTGCATGTTCTCCCCGTGTCTGCGTAGGTTTCCTCCGGGTACTCCGGTTTCCCCTACCACTAAAAACATGTACAATAGGCCCAGGGACTGCAGGTGGAAATTAGCACCACTGCTATAACCTGGTACAATGCATCTCTCCTTTCTGAGGCTAATGTATATTGTACACTGTCCCTGTTCAAATAAATAAATACTACTACTCCTCTCAGAGCCAGAGGTCCTAATTCCACCTGCTCTGGAGTCCTGGACAGGGTTGCTCCTCTCAGAGCCATAGGTCCTAATTCCACCTGCTCTGGAGTCCTGGACAGGGTTGCTCCTCTCAGAGCCATAGGTCCTAATTCCACCTGCTCTGGAGTCCTGGACAGGGTTGCTCCTCTCAGAGCCGTAGGTCCTAATTCCACCTGCTCTGGAGTCCTGGACAGGGTTGCTCCTCTCAGAGCCGTAGGTCCTAATTCCACCTGCTCTGGAGTCCTGGACAGGGTTGCTCCTCTCAGAGCCAGAGGTCCTAATTCCACCTGCTCTGGAGTCCTGGACAGGGTTGCTCCTCTCAGAGCCGTAGGTCCTAATTCCACCTGCTCTGGAGTCCTGGACAGGGTTGCTCCTCTCAGAGCCAGAGGTCCTAAGCCAAAGCAGGAACCGTGGTCTGTGGAGTTTGTTCTTCCTGTGTCTGTGTAGGTTTCCTCCCCAACTGTACAAAAGGCCTGAGTGAGTGACTCCAAAGGAGGAGGGAAGAGCAGGGTCTTCTTCAATGTCCTCTCAATGCTGAGCATGTGGTTCTCTACTGCGTAATGTTCTGCTCGTTCATCATCACAGAAAACAGTTTGGCAGGAATCCTCATCAGCTAAGCAACAATGGCAACAATAGTTTGCACAACATGACTGAACATATCCAAGAAGTGTGTGCCAAATTGTCCCCAGTTACTTGAGCAACTGTACCATGTGGAGGTTCCTCAGAGAAAGGAACATCAATTCCATTGTTCTCAAGGATTTTTAGATCTGCAGCAGTGGCTCGAATATTGCATTGAATCCAAACGTTTTTACATCATCACTATGAAAAGGTGGAAGAAGATGAATATTCATCAGGGCAGAATTTATCTTTGGGGAAACATTTATTAAAATAAAATATATACTACCAATCTTATGGATGCCAGGCTTTGACCCAAGTGGAGAGTTCACAAGACTGAACAAGGTAGTTGCTAATTTCTTTACATGTTGGGCACATTTACATGTGTACATGGATTTCAAGGGTCTGAAAAATATTGCTTCATGTTGCCTGTGTATGTGTATCATTGGGGAATAACTTTGCAACATCAGGATTTATATTTGAGTGTAGTTCATGTACAAGCTTGGGGGCCTCTTTCACCGACGTAAACAGTGGACGTGAGGGGGTCCACGCTGATGAAACTCTACTCTCTAATAAAGGAATCTATCATTTCGCCTGTCGGGTGAGCCGGGGACTTAAGGACTGTATTTTGGCAGCACTTGGTCTTCAGGTTTGGTCAGCAGGGGTGTCCCCTTGTGAGTCATCGGAGGCGTTAACACACGACTAGTGGCTGTAGTTTGGATGTCGGAGAATGGATACAGACATGATGCAGGCGTTGAGTTAGGAGCCCGATATGGGGGGGGTCGGCATTAGATGGTGTCTTCTTATGTTGGTCATCATGAGTCATGGTAATCAGACCTTCTGTAGAGGACGGGCAGTATAAAGGGTTGCTTGTGTCTTCTTATGTTGGTCATCATGAGTTATGGTAATCAGACCTTCTGTAGCGGACGGGCAGTATAAAGGGTTGCTTGTGTCTTCTTATGTTGGTCATCATGAGTCATGGTAATCAGACCTTCTGTAGAGGACGGGCAGTATAAAGGGTTGCTTGTGTCTTCTTATGTTGGTCATCATGAGTCATGGTAATCAGACCTTCTGTAGAGGACGGGCAGTATAAAGGGTTGCTTGTGTCTTCTTATGTTGGTCATCATGAGTCATGGTAATCAGACCTTCTGTAGAGGACGGGCAGTATAAAGGGTTGCTTGTGTCTTCTTATGTTGGTCATCATGAGTCATGGTAATCAGACCTTCTGTAGAGGACGGGCAGTATAAAGGGTTGCTTGTGTCTTCTTATGTTGGTCATCATGAGTCATGGTAATCAGACCTTCTGTAGAGGACGGGCAGTATAAAGGGTTGCTTGTGTCTTCTTATGTTGGTCATCATGAGTCATGGTAATCAGACCTTCTGTAGAGGACGGGCAGTATAAAGGGTTGCTTGTGTCTTCTTATGTTGGTCATCATGAGTCATGGTAATCAGACCTTCTGTAGAGGACGGGCAGTATAAAGGGTTGCTTGTGTCTTCTTATGTTGGTCATCATGAGTCATGGTACTCAGACCTTCTGTAGAGGACGGGCAGTATAAAGGGTTGCTTGTGTCTTCTTATGTTGGTCATCATGAGTTATGGTAATCAGACCTTCTGTAGAGGACGGGCAGTATAAAGGGTTGCTTGTGTCTTCTTATGTTGGTCATCATGAGTCATGGTAATCAGACCTTCTGTAGAGGACGGGCAGTATAAAGGGTTGCTTGTGTCTTCTTATGTTGGTCATCATGAGTCATGGTACTCAGACCTTCTGTAGAGGACGGGCAGTATAAAGGGTTGCTTGTGTCTTCTTATGTTGGTCATCATGAGTCATGGTAATCAGACCTTCTGTAGAGGACGGGCAGTATAAAGGGTTGCTTGTGTCTTCTTGGCTTTGTGCTCTGCTTATGGTTTTTGTTAGACGACTGCGCATCTGTGCCTCCTCTCGTGGGGTTACTCCATTTTGTTTCTCCAAAGACGTCCTCCTCTTCCTCCTCCGAGGTGGTTGTAAGATGTTGGCAGTGGTTGTGAGCGTGTGTTGTATCTCCGTCTTCTGTCGTCTTCATGCACTGGGTAAATGCCTGTAGGTCTTTGGGACATTTCCCTGGTGTATCGTTGTGTTGAAACTTTCTTATTTTCATCCGTGGGTTTCATTACGAGAGTTGACGACAGCTCTTTGAAGTCTCGTTTTGCCCATTTGTACATTCTTCTTTCTTGGGCTCCTTTTTTCTCATGTTTTTTTCTCATGTTGAATTTGCCAACGTTATGAGCACGAGCAATAAACGCCTAAACTCACCATGATTAGATATGACTTGGGAATTACAAGATTTTGATTAACTATTGTTGAATTTTTATTATTTTTGACTTACGTTTATCTCTTTTATTTTGATTTTTAACTTCACTATTTGTTATGAATAATAATGTTCTTATAATAAAATTTCAGGTATTTCGTTTATTGGGTTATTCGCACATTTTATACCAAAAAAAACATACACTTAAATTATTTTATGAAAAAAAACCTCCTATACTCTTCACTGTCCCTATGTTTTTATACTTTATACTCGTAAAAATGAACATTCAGTTATTTTTATATAGTTTTTATTTAGTTTTCTTAAAAAAAATAAAAAAAAATTAAAAACTACAAAGCTGTCTGAATCACACAACTGTCTACACTTTTTATCTTATTTTGGTATATTTGATTCTGCTCCAAAAACGCAGGTATATAGGACTTTTCTGAATTCCTTTCAATATATTTTTCTCTCGTGCCTGAAAGAATCTTTCCTTTTCTGCAGCTGCTTATAACTTGTACCAAAAGGCACGAGAGAAGGAATTCAGGAATTTTCGTATTTTTCTAATAAAAGCTCCTTATATATATATAAAACATTTATTGTTTAAATTATTTAAACATTTGTAAATAAAGTCCCATTCAATGAACCACAACTAATTTGTTTTTCAAAACCAATTTGACCGAATTTATAGAAAAGGTTCCCGTCTCACCTTCTTGTGTCGACATTTGTTGGTTTCTTGGTGAGGCTCCCGTACGCGGGGTCCTCTCGGCTCCCGTACGCGGGGTCCTCTCGGCTCCCGTACGCGGGGTCCTCTCGGCTCCCGTACGCGGGGTCCTCTCGGCTCCCGTACGCGGGGTCCTCTCGGCTCCCGTACGCGGGGTCCTCTCGGCTCCCGTACGCGGGGTCCTCTCGGCTCCCGTAAGCGGGGTCCTCACGGCTCCCGTACGCGGGGTCCTCTCGGCTCCCGTACGCGGGGTCCTCTCGGCTCCCGTACGCGGGGTCCTCTCGGCTCCCGTACGCGGGGTCCTCTCGGCTCCCGTACGCGGGGTCCTCTCGGCTCCCGTACGCTGGGTCCTCTCGGCTCCCGTACGCGGGGTCCTCTCGGCTCCCGTACGCGGGGTCCTCTCGGCTCCCGTACGCGGGGTCCTCTCGGCTCCCGTACGCGGGGTCCTCTCGGCTCACGTACGCGGGGTCCTCTCGGCTCCCGTACGCGGGGTCCTCTCGGCTCCCGTACGCGGGGTCCTCTTCTCAGTCCCCGACGGACGGAGTTTTGCAAACAACTTTCTACGTCTCTACAAAAAGACGGTCACGTCAGGGTCACGTCGGGGTCACGTCGGGGTCACCACAATAATGAGTTTTTTGCTGCGGTCCGGTTAAGGAAAAAAGCCTCAGAAGAATGAATT
>CM038349.1:2940000-2987500 GCA_021464625.1 Proterorhinus semilunaris
GTGAACACAGACTGAACTAACTTTGTAGTAAACACAGTTGGAGCTAAGGCGGTCTCGACCTACAAAGCTCCTACATGTGTGAACACGGACTGAACTAACTTTGTAGTAAACACAGTTGGAGCTAAGGCGGTCTCGACCTACAAAGCTCCTACATGAGTGAACATGGACTGAACTAACTTTGTAGTAAACACAGTTGGAGCTAAGGCGGTCTCGACCTACAAAGCTCCTACATGTGTGAACATGGACTGAACTAACTTTGTAGTAAACACAGTTGGAGCTAAGGCGGTCTCGACCTACAAAGCTCCTACATGAGTGAACACGGACTGAACTAACTTTGTAGTAAATACAGTTGGAGCTAAGGCGGTCTCGACCTACAAAGCTCCTACATGTGTGAACACGGACTGAACTAACTTTGTAGTAAACACAGTTGGAGCTAAGGGGGAGGGTCTGCTGAGGAGCGGGGGGGGGGAGGGTCTGCTGAGGAGGGGGTTGGGGTCTGCTGAGGGGGGGGGGGTTGGGGGGAGGAGGGGTGGTCTGCTGAGGAGGAGGAGGGGGGGAGGGTCTGCTGAGGAGGAGGAGGGGGGGAGGGTCTGCTGAGGAGGGGGGGAGGGTCTACTGAGGAGGAGGAGGGGGGGAGGAGGGTCTGCTGAGGAGGAGGAGGAGGGGGGGTCTGCTGAGGAGGAGGAGGAGGGGGGGAGGGTCTGCTGAGGAGGAGGAGGAGGGGGGGGTCTGCTGAGGGGGGGGGGGGGTTGGGGGGGGGCGTCAGAGCCACAGGTCTTTGAAATCGGAGACATACGTTTCATTGGCCTTGCACCCCCCCACACACACGTGCCCGCTAGGCTGACGAAGTAGAGCGGGTCGTCTTGTGACCGTAGGGTCAGTGGTTCGAATCCTGATGTTTAATGACACATCAGGGCAATGTAGTCGTAGAGTACCAGAGGAGCAGCAATGAAGTGTTGTTTAGTTTAGTTTTTAATTTGAGATATGTACATTTATCATATTGATTTCATCTTCCATCCACACATCCATCTTCTTCCACTTGTCCGTTGCCGGGTCGTGGGGGCAGCTGTTTGAGCTGCACCAGCCCCTATAGCGCCCCCTGCAGGTGGTGGGTCCACAGAAGGACGGCCTCATGGTTCTAACCGGGCCTGTTGGTCTCTCATAAGGGGCTCCTGACCCGTCACCTAGGACCTGTTTGCCCTGGGAGACCCTCCAGGATCTCCAGGATCATTCAGGTCAAACCCTCCCCCAGGTTAAGGGGGGGGCTCCAGGAGGGGATCGACTTTATCTCCAACGGCAAAAAAAGTGGGATATATTGGGAAGAAAAAAGGGGAAAAAATTGGCAAAAATGTCAAGAAAATAAAAAAGTGAACAAAAGAATGGGGGAGGGGGGGGGGTGGGGGGGGGAGTTCTGTCAGTGTTTGTCGTCTGTTCAGGACAATTTTCTTTTTGAGCGACAAAGCGATTTAAATGTAGATGTTTGTTGCAAATGTTTCCATATTTGTGCAAATGTTTCCATATTTGCAAAAAATAGTGAATGAATAAAATAGTGATGAATAAAATAGTGATGAAAAAAATAGTGATAAATAAAATAGTGATAAATAAAATAGTGATAAATAAAATAGTGAATGAATAAAATAGTGATAAATAAAATAGTGAATGAATAAAATAGTGATGAATAAAATAGTGATAAATAAAATAGTGAATGAATAAAATAGTGAATGAATAAAATAGTGAATGAATAAAATAGTGAATGAATAAAATAGTGATAAATAAAATAGTGATAAATAAAATAGTGAATGAATAAAATAGGGATAAATAAAATAGTGAATGAATAAAATAAAGAATGAATAAAATAGAGATAAATAAAATAGTGAATGAATAAAATAGTGAATGAATAAAATAGTGAATGAATAAAATAGTGATAAATAAAATAGTGAATGAATAAAATAGTGAATGAATAAAATAGTGATAAATAAAATAGTGAATGAATAAAATAATGAATGAATAAAATAGTGAATAAATAAAATAGTGAATGAATAAAATAGTGATAAATAAAATAGTGAATGAATAAAATAGTGAATGAATAAAATAGTGAATGAATAAAATAGTGATAAATAAAATAGTGAATGAATAAAATTGTGAATGAATAAAATAGTGATAAATAAAATAGTGATAAATAAAATAGTGAATGAATAAAATAGTGATAAATAAAACAGTGAATGAATAAAATAGTGAATGAATAAAATAGTGATAAATAAAATAGTGATAAATAAAATAGTGAATGAATAAAATAGTGAATGAATAAAATAGTGAATGAATAAAATAGTGATAAATAAAATAGTGATAAATAAAATAGTGAATGAATAAAATAGTGAATGAATAAAATAGTGAATGAATAAAATAGTGATAAATAAAATAGTGAATGAATAAAATAGTGAATGAATAAAATAGTGAATGAATAAAATAGTGAATGAATAAAATAGTGATAAATAAAATAGTGAATGAATAAAATAGTGAATGAATAAAATAGTGAATGAATAAAATAGTGATAAATAAAATAGTGAATGAATAAAATAGTGACTGAATAAAATAGTGAATGAATAAAATAGGGATAAATAAAATAGTGAATGAATAAAATAGTGAATGAATAAAATAGTGAATGAATAAAATAGAGATAAATAAAATAGTGAATGAATAAAATAGTGAATGAATAAAATAGTGATAAATAAAATAGTGAATGAATAAAATAGTGAATGAATAAAATAGTGATAAATAAAATAGTGAATGAATAAAATAGTGAATGAATAAAATAGTGAATAAATAAAATAGTGAATGAATAAAATAGTGAATGAATAAAATAGTGATAAATAAAATAGTGAATGAATAAAATAGTGAATGAATAAAATAGTGATAAATAAAATAGTGATAAATAAAATAGTGAATGAATAAAATAGTGATAAATAAAACAGTGAATGAATAAAATAGTGAATGAATAAAATAGTGATAAATAAAATAGTGATAAATAAAATAGTGAATGAATAAAATAGTGAATGAATAAAATAGTGAATGAATAAAATTGTGATAAATAAAACAGTGAATGAATAAAATAGTGAATGAATAAAATAGTGATAAATAAAATAGTGAATGAATAAAATAGTGAATAAATAAAATAGTGAATGAATAAAATAGTGAATGAATATCTGAGATATTCAGTCGTGTGGATCTGTCCCAGACGTTTAGGACATTTGGACACTGAGATACTTGCCGGTGCGAGCGCGTCTCTTGCAGCAGATGACCAGAATGGTTGCCGTGGTGATGAGGGCCACACTGACAAGGACCAGGACCAGGGTCAGGGTCTGTGGAGGTTCTCCTGTGGTCTGTGGAGGTTCTCCTGTGGTCTGTGGAGGTTCTCTTGTGGTCTGTGGAGGGTCTGCTGAGGTCTGTGGAGGGTCTGCTGTGGACAGACACAGGACAGAGATCAAACACCAGAGACGAGGTGACTGTAACTGTCCCTGAGCTTCCTGTGGCTTCAGACGGACGCACTGTCACTGGGACACCTCTGGGGGGCGCTGCAGCAGAGGAACACACATCCGAGACCAGACTCAAAGACCAGACTCAAATACCAGACTCAAAGACCAGACTCAAAGACCAGACTCAAAGACCAGACTCAAGTTTACTAGATGCAAGTTTTCTTGTGCGGTTGGTGAGAGGCTCGTGAACAGCTCGTGAGAGGATGGTGAGCTCACCAGTCTCTCACCAGTCTCCCATCAGTCTCTCACCAGTCTCCCATCAGTCTCTCACCAGTCTCTCACCAGTCTCTCACCAGTCTCACAGCAGTCTCTCACCAGTCTCTCACCAGTCTCTCACCAGTCTCTCAGCAGTCTCTCACCAGTCTCTCAGCAGTCTCTCACCAGTCTCTCACCAGTCTCTCAGCAGTCTCTCACCAGTCTCTCACCAGTCTCTCACCAGTCTCTCACCAGTCTCCCATCAGTCTCTCAACAGTCTCCCATCAGTCTCTCACCAGTCTCCCATCAGTCTCTCAGCAGTCTCTCACCAGTCTCTCACCAGTCTCTCAGCAGTCTCTCACCAGTGTGGCCTTACCTCCTGGGTGGATGTAGGTGGAGCTGTTTAAACACAGGTGTAGTTCCTCTGTGGCCTTACCTCCTGGGTGGATGTAGGTGGAGCTGTTTAAACACAGGTGTAGTTCCTCTGTGGCCTTACCTCCTGGGTGGATGTAGGTGGAGCTGTTTAAACACAGGTGTAGTTCCTCTGTGGCCTTACCTCCTGGGTGGATGTAGGTGGAGCTGTTTAAACACAGGTGTAGTTCCTCTGTGGCCTTACCTCCTGGGTGGATGTAGGTGGAGCTGTTTAAACACAGGTGTAGTTCCTCTGTGGCCTTACCTCCTGGGTGGATGTAGGTGGAGCTGTTTAAACACAGGTGTAGTTCCTCTGTGGCCTTACCTCCTGGGTGGATGTAGGTGGAGCTGTTTAAACACAGGTGTAGTTCCTCTGTGGCCTTACCTCCTGGGTGGATGTAGGTGGAGCTGCTGGAGGTGAAGTTGTGGTTGAACACCTCCAGGAGGTAAACACAGGTGTAGTTCCCTTTGTGGGCGGGGCCTACGTCAGTAAACAGGAAGTGGGCGGAGTGATTGAGGGCGGGCAGGGTGAGGTTGAGGGTGGGGGAGAGCAGCTGGAAGGAGCCTCCCGGGTACTGCGGCTCCACGGAGCATTTGACCCGGAAATGTGCCCCCATCTGCACCCAGACCCCGCCCTCTCCTGGCGACGCCCAGTCACCCTCCTGTGCCCGCGGCCCAAAGAGCTCGCCCTCTGCCCGCGGAGCCCACACCCCCTCAGACACAGACACCTCCGGGACGTTCAGCAGATCTGAGGAGCAGAGGTCACATTAACCAGAAACTCTTCATCGTTTACAGAAGTTTCTCTGACGGTGAAGGACGTTTGTGACAGAGAAACCTGAGCCGGAGCTTCAGGTTCTGAACATTGTAGATGCTGTGGCCTGGAGCAGGACGTCCAGAACAATGCAGTGGAAAGTTCTGTCAAATATAGTGTGTAATGTCACAAACTAAACAAATCTCTGGTCATATATTTACAGAGGACGTGTCTGAGGACGAGGACATGGACAGACAGTAGAACGTTGGACATTTGGATTTTGGACTAAATGAAAATAGTGTTGTTCAGATCCTCCTGTGGACTGAGTCAGTGGTGAAGACAGTCGCTGTGTTTCTGGTTGACCTGTAGTTTCATTGGTGATCAGTGGAGGATGTGGAGTTTCTGGTATACAGTACCTGTGGAAGTATTCGGCCCCCTTGAACTTTGACCTTTTGTCACATTTCAGGCTTCAAACATAAAGATATAAAACTGTAATTTTTTGTGAAGAACCAACAACAAGTGGGACAATCATGAAGGGAAACAAAATGTATTGGATATTTCAAAAAATTTTAACAACTGAAAAATTGGGCGTGCAAAATGATTCAGCCCTTAAGTGAATCCTCTGTAGCGCCACCTTGTGCTGCGATTACTGCTGTAAGTCCTCAGTTTTGCACATTGAGAGACTGAAATATTTGCAAAACAGCTGGAGCTCAGTGAAGTTGGATGGACAGCGTTTGTGAACAGCAGTTTTCAGTTCTTTCCACAGATTCTCGATTGGATTCAGGTCTGGACTTTGACTTGGCCGTTCTAACACCTGGAAATGTTTCGCCTTTCGCAAGGCACTGTATACTTACACGATACAGTACTACAGTCTGAGTGATACTCTATGTGCAGTTAGTGGAAACAGTTACATAAAGTACTTGAGTAAAAGTAACTGAGTACTCCCGCCTCGGCCAATGGGAGCAGAGCATTATCTGTGTCCTCCTCTAGGGGGCAGCACCACATTCAATGAACTGACTCTGAGCAGAGATTGTGAGAAGAAGAAACTCTGGATTTAAACCAACCTGAACAAATAACCTGGAGGTGGAGGGGAGAAGATGAGTAATCGGAGAGACAGTCTCTCACAGAAGAGCTCTTCTTCACACAGTCAGTGCTGACCCTCCACACTTTACTCTCAGACCCTCGTCTCACTTCTGTAGAAACAGGAGATCCACAGTCCAGGCCTCGACACACGGCGGTCGCCGCCTCCAGGTCCCAGAAGATAGAGGGCGTCACTCGTCTCCACTCTCCTCCGAGCTCCGCCTCCACCGTCCCCTCACAGCGACTGGCCCCTCCCACCAGCCTCAGCGGCTCTGGACACAAACACAGGTGAGCCCCGCCCCTCTCCAGGCCCCGCCCCTGCCCCCCCCCCCCCCCTTACCTTTGCAGGTGAGGTTGAGAGTGGGGCAGGTCTCTGGGCCGGTCCTGGTCCGGGGACAGTCCATCAGCTTAGACTCGTGGCCCTCACAGTGGAACGTCTGCCCCAGAGGAGAGAGCGCCCCCTGGAGGAGAGGAGCCCCACAGCCCAGCTCCCTGCACAGCACCTCTGCCCCGCGACGGTCCAAGGCCCCCTCACAGACCCCGGCCCAGGACTGGGCCAAGGACTGGTCCCGGATCTGCAGAGATCCTGAACACAGGCTCCGCCCCCCGACCAGCCGCACCGAGTCTGAGGGCACACACATGAGGTCACAGTCTGAGGTCACACACATGAGGTCACAGTCTGAGGTCACACACATGAGGTCACAGTCTGAGGGCACACATGAGGTCACAGTCTGAGGTACACACATGAGGTCACAGTCTGAGGTCACACATGAGGTCACAGTCTGAGGGTACACATGAGGTCACAGTCTGAGGGCACACACATGAGGTCACAGTCTGAGGTCACACATGAGGTCACAGTCTGAGGTCACACATGAGGTCACAGTCTGAGGGTACACATGAGGTCACAGTCTGAGGGCACACACATGAGGTCACAGTCTGAGGTCACACATGAGGTCACAGTCTGAGGGTACACATGAGGTCACAGTCTGAGGGCACACACATGAGGTCACAGTCTGAGGTACACACATGAGGTCACACACATGAGGTCACAGTCTGAGGTCACACATGAGGTCACAGTCTGAGGTCACACATGAGGTCACAGTCTGAGGGTACACACATGAGGTCACAGTCTGAGGTCACACATGAGGTCACAGTCTGAGGGCACAGTCTGAGGTCACAGTCTGAGGCACACACATGAGGTCACAGTCTGAGGGTACACATGAGGTCACAGTCTGAGGTCACAGTCTGAGGTCACAGTCTGAGGCACACACATGAGGTCACAGTCTGAGGCACACACATGAGGTCACAGTCTGAGGGTACACATGAGGTCACAGTCTGAGGCACACACATGAGGTCACAGTCTGAGGGTACACATGAGGTCACAGTCTGAGGGCACAGTCTGAGGTCACAGTCTGAGGTACACACATGAGGTCACAGTCTGAGGTACACACATGAGGTCACAGTCTGAGGTCACACACATGAGGTCACAGTCTGAGGTACACACATGAGGTCACAGTCTGAGGGCACACACATGAGGTCACAGTCTGAGGTCACAGTCTGAGGGCACAGTCTGAGGTCACAGTCTGAGGTACACACATGAGGTCACAGTCTGAGGTACACACATGAGGTCACAGCCCTGGCCTGCCGTACAATTACAATGAGCACCTAGCCCTACGCCATCTCTTCTGACCACTGCCCATGGTCTCAGGGAGGGGTCATTTAATCTTTGTGAATGATTTACCTGTAACACAAATCAGCGGTAAAACTGTCGCTTTTTCTGCCACTCGCTTACAGCCCAGTTTTTTTTTTTTTTTTTTTAATCTTTATTTATACAGGGAAGGCCCAATGAGAGTACGAGACACTCTTTTTCATGAGCGCCCTGTTTCATAACAGTGAATAACAATACAATATTTACAATAGACCTTTTTACAAGTATCAATTAAAACAAGCACAATTTTCTTTATACATATGGAATACTAACTGTTTTAGATGTGAAAGAGGCACTAAAGAGTTCAATTGTAAAAGCGTTTGTAGTTCGTTATATTTGTGGGCAGCGTAATATGAAAAGCGCAGTTTATGCTAGCTTAAAGCTACGGCTACTTACCGCAGGGACGATAAACAAGTCTTTTTCAGGTAAACTCCACAGCAAAACCTCGGCCACAAATCCCGATTGAGTCTACTTGAATCCCTCCAGACTTTTGTAGGCCTTCAGCGCGTCTCCGGTGTAGTGTGAAGGAAAGTTGATTAAGTAATTGTTTATATCAGGATATTGTAGATTAGGGAGTCCCACGCCGCCTGCCACCTGCTCTATTGTTTTAAAAGGCACACCAGGAGCTAAATATGGATCACTAATTTGTAGTCTGTTAAGTTATTGACGTATCGCTGTTTATCGCTGTCTGAAAGTTGACTGCTGCAGTCCATTCTCCTCGTTACCTCTTCTTGACGCTAGGTGTCTACTGCCAAAATGGCGTCGTAAACAGAACTGGTCACGTGGGGTCCGGAGCTCTATTGATGCCGAGAAGGCTTTTGATTTAGTGAGTTGGCCTTTTTTGTTTGAAATGTTGGAACGCTTCGGGGCCCAAATGGAAGTCATGGATACAGGCACTATACAGTAATCCTACCTCCAGAGTGAAGACAAATGGAACGCTATCGAGACGGTTCACAATCCAAAGAGGAACTCGACAAGGAGATCCTCTCTCATCGTTATTATTTGTAATGTATATAGAAGTGCTCGCAGCAGCAATTAGACAAAATGAAAGCATAATAGGAATTCAGATTGGGAGTGAGGTTCATAAACTAGCGTTAAACGCTGATGATATCATAATTTACCTCACGAAACCTGAAGACTCTCTTCCAAAATTAATGGACACCATTAAAGAATTTAGTGCACTATCTGGATTTAAACTCAATGAAAGTAAATGTGAATCGTTGACAATAGGTAATCCCATTTGTCAAGCTCTGAAGGACAAGTATAAATTCAACTGGGAAGCGTCAAAAGTAAAATATTTAGGAGTGTACAGGGGACCTCTTTGAGTTGAATTATGGTACACTGGAAAAAAAGTTAAGAATGGACATGAATAGATGGAAACTATTTTCACTGGGAATACTAAGTAGAATTGAAATAATTAAAATGATGATACCCCAGTACCTATTTTTATTTCAAGCAATACCTTGCAATACTATTCACCCCCCTCCCCTCAGGCAGGAGGCTACGGTCTATCCAGACCCAGACCTCCGCCATCAGACTCATGAACAAAAACAAGTCTCTGTAGCTCAGTCACAGACTCATGGATGTTTCTGCACTTGCAGTGTGCGGTGTGTCCACACTTAGACCCGCTGCTATCACTTTATCACTTTAAACACTTAATACCACTTTATATGCCAACACATCTGTATATACAACCGCTGTTGTTCATTGTCAAATTGTTGTTGTCTTAACATATGTCACTTTATTTTATCTTATTTATTTAATATTTTTTATTTTATGCATGCCCTTATAGCCTTATAGTTTAACGTTCTTAGCTTATTTTTTATCTTAATTCTGTGTTATATGTTTTATGTCGCACGTTTGCACCAAGTAAAATTCCTAGTTTGTAAACCTTGTTCACAAACCTTGGCAATAAAACGAATTCTGATTCTGATTCTGATTCTGATCATTGTCAAGAACTAATGTTTACTCTTGGAACAGGATGATTGCAGACTTTATTTGGAACAACAGAAAGCATAGAATTAAATGTAAACTCCTGTTAAAACCCAAAGAGGAGGGTGGATTAGGATTACCAAATTTACAGAATTACGTCTATGCAACCCAAATACTCATAATTATAAAAGTGATAATTACAAAAAGTGAACCAAAGTGGATTAATATTGAAAGGGCGTTGGTAGATACATCTTTAAGAACACTTCCCTTTCTGGAAAAATCTCAAAGGAAAAAACATCAGGGACAGAACTTTTGTGTCTTAAGTACATTAAAAAGCCGGAAAAATATTTGTAGAGTAACACAAATTGATAATGGATTGGTTATGCTTAGAGAAATGAGACACGATCCAGATCTCATGGCAAATAAGTTGGATAAAAGCCTTGAGGTTTGGGCAGATAAAGGGCTGATAACATACACTCAGATGGTAACAAACAATACTATAGACTCCTTTGAAATGATTGCATCTACATTTAAAATTGATAAGAAGCATTTCTTTAAATACTTGCAAATAAGATATTTAATGAAACAATTGAAACACAACAAGAATAAATGAATACAATAGCTTGTTAATAAAAATAAAGGAAAGATTTGTGAATTGTATGAATTATTACAAGAACATATGATAGTGGAAAATAAGGCTAAATGTAAATGGGAGGAAGAAATTAATATTAAAATAGAACAAGAAGATTGGGATCAATGTGTAAAAGGAAACGTTAAAGTTACTCAAAATGTTGTCGTGAATTTGCCTGGAAAGTGTGTGTCAGGTTTCTTATCAGCCCAGTACAGAGTGGAAAATATTCACCCACAGGGGAGACCGAATGTTGGAGAAGGTGTGGGGAACAAAGGGCAAATCCCCGACCAGCCGCACTGAGTCTAAGAGAAGATAAGCCTTTATTATCTCACAAAGGAGGACCTCACTGGTGACTCTCAGCTCTCAGAAACACTCAGGACACACAGGAAATACAGATATTTTATATAAATGAAGGTACGTGATTCATCTTCTGTACTCAGTCGTTGAAGTCTTCAGAATCAGAATCAGAATCAGAATCAGAATTTGTTTTATTGCCAAGGTTTGTGAACAAGGTTTACAAACTAGGAATTTTACTTGGTGCAAACGTGCGACATAAAACATATAACACAGAATTAAGATAAAAAATAAGCTAAGAACGTTAAACTATAAGGCTATAAGGGCATGCATAAAATAAAAAATATTAAATAAATAAGATAAAATAAAGTGACATATGTTAAGACAACAACAATTTGACAATGAACAACAGCGGTTGTATATACAGATGTGTTGGCATATAAAGTGATATTAAGTGTTTAAAGTGATAAAGTGACAGCAGCGGGTCTAAGTGTGGACACACCGCACACTGCAAGTGCAGATACATCCATGAGTCTGTGACTGAGCTACAGGGACTTGTTTTTGTTCATGAGTCTGATGGCGGAGGTCTGGGTCTGGATAGACCGTAGCCTCCTGCCTGAGGGGAGGGGGGTGAATAGTCCGTGTCCAGGGTGAGAAGGGTCAGCTGTGATCCGACCCACACGCCTCCGGGTCCTGGAGGTGAACAGGTCCTGGAGAGATGGAGCTCACAGCCAATCACCTTCTCTGTGGCAGCACAATGCGCTGCAGTCGGTGCTTGTCCCGTTCTGTAGCGCCGGGGAACCACACGGTGATGGAGGAGGTAAGGATGGACCACACGGTGATGGAGGAGGTGAGGATGGACCACACGGTGATGGAGGAGGTGAGGATGGACCACACGGTGATGGAGGAGGTGAGGATGGACCACACGGTGATGGAGGAGGTGAGGATGAACCACACGGGGATGGAGGAGGTGAGGATGAACCACACGGTGATGGAGGAGGTGAGGATGGACCAAACGGTGATGGAGGAGGTGAGGATGGACCACACGGTGATGGAGGAGGTGAGGATGGACCACACGGTGATGGAGGAGGTGAGGATGGACTCGATGATGGCCGTGTAGAACTGCACCAGCATCTTGGTTGGCAGCTTGAGTTTCCTCAGCTGCCGCAGGAAGAACATCCTCTGCTGGGCCTTCTTGATGAGGGAGCTGATGGTCGGCTCCCATTTGAGGTCCTGGGTGATGGTGGTGCCCAGGAAACGGAAGGAGTCCACGATGGAGATGGGGGTGGAAGAGTCTGTCAGGGCAAGGGGGGTCGGTGGGGCTGTGTCTTTCCTAAAGTCCACGATCATCTCCACTGTCTTCTGGGCGTTCAGCTCCAGGTTGTTGTGGCTGCACCAGGACGCCAGCCGATCCACCTCTCTCCTGTAGGCGGACTCATCACCGTCCGAGATGAGCCCGATGAGGGTGGTGTCGTCCGCAAACTTGATCAGTTTAACGGTCTGGTGGCTGGAGGTGCAGCAGTTTGTATACAGGGAGAAGAGCCAGGGGGAAAGTACACAGCCCTGAGGAGTTCCAGTGTTTGTAGTCCGAGTGTCCGAGACGATCTTCCCCAGCCGCACGTGCTGTCTCCGGTCCGTCAGGAAGTCGGTGATCCACCTGCAGAGGGAGTCGGGCACGCTGAGCTGGTAGAGCTTGTCTCGTAGCAGTTCAGGGAGGATGGTGTTGAAGGCAGAGCTGAAGTCCACAAACAGGATCCTGGCGTAGGTTCCTGGTGAGTCCAGATGCTCCAGGGTGAAGTGGAGCTGAAGTCCACAAACAGGATCCTGGCGTAGGTTCCTGGGGAGTCCAGATGCTCCAGGGTGAAGTGGAGGGCCAGATTGACTGCGTCGTCCACAGACCTGTTGGCTCTGTAGGCGAACTGCAGCGGGTCCAGGAGGGGGGCGGTGATGTCCTTGAGGTGAGGCAGGACCAAGCGCTCAAAAGTCTTCATGACCACAGACGTCAGCGCCACCGGCCTGTAGTCATTAAGTCCTGTGATCCGTGGTTTCTTAGGGACAGGGACGATGGTGGACGATTTGAAGCAGGACGGCACGTGGCATGACTCCAGGGAGGTGTTGAAAATGTCCGTGAAGACGGGAGCCAGCTGATCCGCGCAGTGTCTCAGGGTGGAGGGGGAGACACCATCCGGCCCAGGGGCCTTCCGCGGGTTCAGCTTCAGGAATTGCCGACGCACTTCCTCTTCTTGGATGGAGAGAGCAGGGGGGGGGGAGGGTTTGTGGAGACCTTTGATGAAGTGCTGGGGTCGTTGATGGTAGAGGTGATGATGGGGGGAGCAGGGGCAGCTGGAGTGTCTAGAGAGGTGTCAAAGGCTGATGGGCGTTCGTGGCGGCAGTAATGTGTGTTCAGACTCTGGGCGAGGCACAGGTCGTTCAGAGCCCTGGGGGACTTGGGCTTGTAGTTAGTGATAGCCCTAAGCCCCCGCCACACTGCTCCAGAGTCATTGGAGGAGAACTGATGTTGGAGACGGGCAGAGTATGCAGCTTTAGCTTTCTCCACCTCCCTGCTAAAGCTGTACCTTGCCTCCCTGTAATGGTCTCTGTCGCCATTTTTGTGGGCCGTCTCTTTCTCCTTTCGTAGGTGTCGGAGTTTGGGGGTGAACCAGGGTTTATCATTATTAAAACAAACCCTAGTGCGCGTTGGTATGATGCGCTCCTCATTGAACTGGATGTATGAGGTCACAGTGTCCGTATATTCATCCAGGTTGTTGCCAGCCTTTAACGCTTCCCAGTCTGTAGTCTCCAAACATGAGCGCAGCTCCTCCACAGCCTCAGAGGTGAACGTCTTTATTGTGCTGACTACAGGTTTAGCGAGTTTCAGTCTTTGTCTGTATGAGGGGATTAAGTAAAACCATCACGTGATCTGAAAGTCCGAGTGCAGCGCGGGGGACAGCGTGGTATGCGTTGCGTATTGTAGTGTAACAGTGATCCAGCGTGTTCTCCTCTCTGGTGGGGCATTTAATAAACTGTCTGTATTTGGGTAATTCCTGGCTCAGGTTCCCCTTGTTAAAGTCACCAAGCACAATAACAAGAGAGTCCGGGAAGGTCCGCTCCGTGTGTAGTATCTGCTCCGCGAGCGCGCGCTGAGCTTCGAGAATGTCCGTGCCCGGCGGTAGATACGCAGCCACCAGAATGAATGAAACTATTTCCCGCGGTGAATAAAAAGGCTTACAGTTAATGCTGAGATGTTCCAGAGCAGGAGAGCAGTGTTGGGAGATCGCTGTAGTATCAGTACACCAGCTGCTGTTGATGTAGAAACAAACTCCACCGCCTTTGGTTTTCCCGGAGAGCGTCGGGTCCCGATCCGCGCGGAGAAGCTGAAAGCCCTCCAGGTGAACCGCGCTGTCCGGGACCTTCGCGCTCAGCCATGTCTCCGTGAAACAGAGAACGCAGGACGAGGAGAGGTCCTTGTTTCTTCTCATCAGCAGCGCTAGTTCGTCCATCTTGTTGGGAAGTGAGCGAGCGTTCGTGAGGAATACGCGAGGTAAAGGCGTGCGTGCACCGCGCCTGCGAAGGCGAACAAGGGCCCCCGCACGCTTTCCCCTCCGGCGGCGTCTCACTCGTTTGGTCAAAAAGTGGACCAAATCCGCGGCTGTTGCCAAAAAAACTGGCAGTAGGTCCGTAGAGGTGATCGACCTGATGTTCAGAAGCTCTTCACGGGTGCAAGAGCACGCGGACACACAGTAAACGCACAATAACAGACACAACAGACACAACAGAGCGCACGAAAGCACCGTGGCGGCCTTCCTCGGCGCCATCTTCACTGCGAACGTTTTGCCTCTCATCCAAAAGGCTTCGTCAGCGACAAAGGGCCCACTATGGACGCAGCTGAATATATAGACCAACGGGGAGGAGTTAGGGTTGGCTCCTCCCCTCTAATCACAGCTACTCTCACCTGTGGGTAAACACCTTTGAAGTAGAGCGTCTGTAACGATCTGCTCACCTCAGTATCGGTCAGTCCTGTCCTATTCATGGCTGATCACTGCTAATTACCTGCCTATTGTTCTGTTGTTGGCTGAGGGGCCGTCTCCTTGGACTGGCCCCGCCCTGTCGGTTTCCCCTGAAGGAGATTGGAGTAAAGTGACGGGAGATTAAATCTGAGGCCATTCCAGTTCATGGAGGGGTTTTCTTTCTTTAACTCCTCTTTCAAACCAACGTTCTTCTTTAGCTAAATGTTGACCTCCTCGTCCTCAAAGGAGTGGTTGGAGGCTTTGAGGTGGAGGTGCACCGCCGACTGAGGGCCACTTGTGCTTTCTCTTCGGTGTTGATAAAGTCTCTTCTGTAAAACTTGTTTCGTTTCTCCAATATAATGTTGTTTGCATTCTTCTTCTTTGCATTGAATTGAATAAACCACATTGTTTTGTTTGTGGCTCGGAGTTTTGTCTTTGGGATGAACTCATGTTTGTCTCCGTGTGTTCACCGGTTTGTGGTTCACTGGAATCCTGTGCTGCCTAAAGATCCTCTGAAGTTCCTCTGAGACCCCGGCTACATACGGCACTACCTCCCGTTCTTCTGGGCTCTGGAGTCGGTCTGGTTCTTCTGGGCTCTGGAGTCGGTCTGGTTCTTTGGGTCTTCTTGCCCTTTGTGCTTTAGTGAAAGACCAGTGAGGAGCCACAGTCTGAGAGGGCTCTCTGGACATGTGGCTCCTCTTTCCTTCTGCACTGGTAGCTCCTCTTTAGCTCCATGTCTGAGCGTCATGATGACCCCTAGTTTGTGCTGGAGTGGATGGTTAGAGTCAAACATCAGACACTGGTCAGTATGAGTTCCTTCCTGTAAAGCTCTGTCTGAAGTTGTCCGTTTTCCCCTATGATAACTTTACACTCTACAAAGGCAAGTTCTTTCTCTTTGGCGTCGAGTAAATGTCATGCTGGGTCCACAGCGTTCGTGTGATCTGTAGAAGGTCCCACTTCCTTCTCTTTAATTCTGACCCAGTGGCTGGGTTTGACTCCTGGGTCTGAGGCCAAGGCCTTCCTCTCCATGTAGAGGTTAGCCATGCAGAGGTTAGCATGTAGAGGTTAGCATGTAGAGGTGAGCCATGTAGAGGTTAGCCATGTAGAGGTTAGCATGTAGAGGTTAGCATGTAGAGGTTAGCCATGCAGAGAATAGCCATGTAGAGGTTAGCCTGTAGAGGTTAGCCATGCAGAGGTTAGCATGTAGAGGTTAGCATGTAGAGGTTAGCATGTAGAGGTTAGCGTGTAGAGGTTAGCCATGTAGAGGTTAGCCATGTAGAGGTTAGCCATGCAGAGAATAGCCATGCAGAGGTTAGCATGTAGAGTTTAGCATGTAGAGGTTAGCCATGTAGAGGTTAGCCATGTAGAGGTTAGCATGTAGAGGTTAGCATGTAGAGGTTAGCCATGTAGAGGTTAGCCATGTAGAGGTTAGCCATGTAGAGGTTAGCATGTAGAGGTTAGCCATGTGGAGGTTAGCATGTAGAGGTTAGCATGTAGAGGTTAGCATGTAGAGGTTAGCCATGTGGAGGTTAGCATGTAGAGGTTAGCCATGTAGAGGTTAGCCATGTAGAGGTGAGCCATGTAGAGGTTAGCCATGTAGAGGTTAGCCATGTAGAGGTTAGCCATGTAGAGGTGAGCCACGTAGAGGTTAGCATGTAGAGGTTAGCCATGTAGAGGTTAGCCATGTAGAGGTTAGCATGTAGAGGTTAGCCATGTAGAGGTTAGCCATGTAGAGGTTAGCCATGCAGAGAATAGCCATGCAGAGGTTAGCATGTAGAGGTTAGCATGTAGAGGTTAGCCTGTAGAGGTTAGCATGTAGAGGTTAGCATGTAGAGGTTAGCCATGAAGAGGTTAGCATGTAGAGGTTAGCCATGCAGAGGTTAGCATGTAGAGGTTAGCCATGCAGAGGTTAGCATGTAGAGGTTAGTCATGTAGAGGTTAGCATGTAGAGGTTAGCATGTAGAGGTTAGCCATGTAGAGGTTAGCATGTAGATGTTAGCATGTAGAGGTAAGCCATGCAGAGGTTAGCCATGCAGAGGTTAGCCATGCAGAGGTTAGCCATGTAGAGGTTAGCATGTAGAGGTTAGCCATGTAGAGGTTAGCATGTAGAGGTTAGCCATGTAGAGGTTAGCCATGTAGAGGTTAGCATGTAGAGGTTAGCCATACAGAGGTTAGCATGTAGAGGTTAGCCATGTAGAGGTTAGCATGTAGAGGTTAGCCATGTAGAGGTTAGCATGTAGAGGTTAGCCATGTAGAGGTTAGCCATGTAGAGGTTAGCATGTAGAGGTTAGCCATGTAGAGGTTAGCCATGTAGAGGTTAGCCATGTAGAGGTTAGCATGTAGAGGTTAGCCATGTAGAGGTTAGCATGTAGAGGTTAGCCATGTAGAGGTTAGCATGTAGAGGTTAGCCATGTAGAGGTTAGCATGTAGAGGTTAGCCATGTAGAGGTTAGCATGTAGAGGTTAGCCATGTAGAGGTTAGCCATGTAGAGGTTAGCCATGTAGAGGTTAGCATGTAGAGGTTAGCCATGTAGAGGTTAGCATGTAGAGGTTAGCATGTAGAGGTTAGCCATGTAGAGGTTAGCATGTAGAGGTTAGCCATGTAGAGGTTAGCCATGTAGAGGTTAGCCTGTAGAGGTTAGCCATGTAGAGGTTAGCATGTAGAGGTTAGCATGTAGAGGTTAGCATGTAGAGTTTAGCATGTAGAGGTTAGCATGTAGAGTTTAGCATGTAGAGGTTAGCATGTAGAGGTTAGCATGTAGAGGTTAGCCATGTAGAGGTTAGCCACTATGGGTGAGACTGGAGAGCCCATGGCACAGCCGTGGATCTGTCTGTAGAAGCTGCCCCTGAACTGAAAGTATGTGGTGCTCAGACAGATCTCCAGAAGTTGGCAGATGTGGTCAGGAGTGAACATGGTCCTATCAGCTAGAGTGCTCTCCTCAGGCTCTTCCTCACCGCTGTGAAGCTGCTGAGGTCGGGACAGATGTAAACAGTGCTGTCACATCGTAAGACACCATGGTTTCATCTGTTTCCAGCTGCAGATCTTCTCCACAAACTCCTTGGTGTTTTCCACATGGTGTTCTGTGTTGCCGACCAAGGGGGATAAGATGAACTTGAGGTGTTTCGCCAGATTATAGGTGATGGAGTTGATGCCACTCACGATGGGTCTGAGAGGAAAACCTTCCTTCAGGGAACTCTCCCAGGCGGAGAAGAGCATGCTCTACAAGGAGCTGAATTTTTCCATCACACCCAAATCCATTCCTACAGTGGACGTCATCACAGCAGCAGAATCAGCCATTAGGAATAACAGGATGACTGAGCCTGAAGCAGGGGACCTCCGACTGAAAATCTCAGCAGCACTCAAGAGCTCCAGACCTCCTCCCTCCAACATCTCTGGAGAGGAAAGAAGAGCTTTGGCAGCTTTGAAGAAGGACGAGAGCATCACCATCCTTCCAGCGGATAAAGGTAGATGCACAGTTGTCCTCAACACAGCTGACTACGAGACCAAGGTCAAGCAGCTGCTCTTTGAGGAAAACACGTATGAGCGACTGAGAAGAGACCCTACCAGCGGGTACAGGAAGAACATTATAGAGCATCTTCAGAAACTAAAAGAAGAAATAATTGACCAAAAGCTGTATTACAAGCTTTACCCGGGAGAGTCCATTCTCTGTATCTATGGTCTGCCAAAAATACACAAGGAAGGTTTTCCTCTCAGACCCATCGTGAGTGGCATCTACTCCATCACCTATAATCTGGAGAAACACCTCAAGTTCATCTTATCCCCCTTGGTCGGCAACACAGAACACCATGTGGAAAACATCAAGGAGTTTGTGGAGAAGATCAAACACCTGCAGCTGGAAACAGATGAAACCATGGTGTCTTACGATGTGACAGCACTGTTTACATCTGTCCCGACCTCAGCAGCTTCACAGCGGTGAGGAAGAGCCTGAGGAGAGCACTCTAGCAGATAGGACCCAGCTCACTCCTGACCACATCTGCCAACTTCTGGAGATCTGTCTGAGCACCACATACTTTCAGGTCAGGGGCAGCTTCTACAGACAGATCCACGGCTGTGCCATGGGCTCTCCAGTCTCACCCATAGTGGCTAACCTCTACATGCTAACCTCTACATGCTAACCTCTACATGCTAACCTCTACATGCTAACCTCTACATGCTAACCTCTGCATGGCTAACCTCTACATGGCTAACCTCTACATGCTAACCTCTGCATGGCTAACCTCTACATGCTAACCTCTGCATGGCTAACCTCTACATGCTAACCTCTACATGGCTAACCTCTACATGGCTAACCTCTACATGGCTAACCTCTACATGGCTAACCTCTACATGCTAACCTCTACATGCTAACCTCTACATGCTAACCTCTACATGGCTAACCTCTACATGGAGGACATGGAGAGGAAGGCCTTGGCCTCAGACCCAGGAGACAAACCCAGCCACTGGGTCAGAATTAAAGAGAAGGAAGTGGGACCTTCTACAGATCACACCAACGCTGTGACCCCAGCATGACATTTACTCGACGCCAAAGAGAAAGAACTTGCCTTTGTAGAGTGTAAAGTTATCATAGGGGAAAACGGACAACTTCAGACAGAGCTTTACAGGAAGGAACTCATACTGACCAGTATCTGATGTTTGACTCTAACCATCCACTCCAGCACAAACTGAGAGGAAGATAAGAAGAAGAAACTCTGGATTTAAACCAACCTGAACAAATAACCTGGAGGAGGAACTTAGATGAGCTATGATCGAAGAGACAGTCCCTCACAGAAGAGCTCTTCTTCACACAGTCAGCGCGGACGGCCCACACTTTACTCTCAGACCCTCGTCTCACTTCTGTAGAAACAGGAGATCCACAGTCCAGGTCTCGACACACGGCGGTCGCCGCCTCCAGGTCCCAGGGGTTAAAGGGGGTCACTCGTCTCCACTCTCCTCTGAGCTCCGCCTCCACCGTCCCCTCACAGCGACTGGCGCCTCCCACCAGCCTCAGCGGCTCTGGACACAAACACAGGTGAGCACCAACCCTTTCCAGGCCCCGCCCCTTACAGGCCCCGCCCCCTTACCTTTGCAGGTGAGGTTGAGAGTGGGGCAGGTCTCTGGGCCGGTCCTGGTCCGGGGACAGTCCATCAGCTTAGACTCGTGTCCCTCACAGTGGAACGTCTGCCCCAGAGGAGAGAGCGCCCCCTGGAGGAGAGGAGCCCCACAGCCCAGCTCCCTGCACAGCACCTCTGCCCCGCGGCGGTCCAAGGCCCCCTCACAGACCCCGGCCCAGGACTGGGCCAAGGACTGGTCCTGGATCTGCAGAGATCCTGAACACAGGCTCCGCCCCCCGACCAGCCGCACCGAGTCTAAGAGAAGATACAGTGAGGAAAATAAGTATTTGAACACCCTGCTATTTTGCAAGTTCTCCCACTTAGAAATCATGGAGGGTCTGAGATTGTCCTCGTAGGTGCATGTCCACTGTGAGAGACATCATCTAAAAAAAAAAATCCAGAAATCACAATGTATGATTTTTTTAACTATGTATTTGTATGATACAGCTGCAAATAAGTATTTGAACATCTGTCTATCAGCTAAAATTCTGGCCCTCAAAGACCTGTTAGTGCCTTTAAAATGTCCACCTCCATTTATGATCCTAAATGTAGATGCTCCTGTTTGAGGTGGTTAGCTGCATAAAGACACCTGTCCACCCCATACAATCAGTAAGACTCCAACTACTAACATGGCCCAGACCAAAGAGCTGTCCAAAGACACTAGAGACACTTGTCCACCTCCACAAGGTTGGAAAGGGCTACGGGGAAATGGCCAAGCAGCTTGGTGAAGAAAGGTCCACTGTTGGAGCAATCCTTAGAAAATGGAAGAAGCTAAACATGACTGTCCATCTCCCTCGGACTGGGGCTCCGTGCAAGATCTCACCTCGTGGGGTCTCCATGATCCTAAGAAAGGTGAGAAATCAGCCCAGAACTACACGGGAGGAGCTGGTCAATGACCTGGAAAGAGCTGGGACCACCGTTTCCATGGTTACTGTTGGTAATACACTTGGACGTCATGGTTTGAGATCATGCATGGCACGGAAGGTTCCCCTGCTTAAACCAGCACATGTCAAGGCCCGTCTGAAGTTTGGACCATCTGGATGATCCAGAGGAGTCATGGGAGAAGGTCATGTGGTCAGATGATAATTCCACTAAACGTGTTTGGAGGAAGAAGAATGATGAGAACCATCCCAAGAACACCATCCCTACTGTGAAGCATGGGGGTGGTAGCATCATGCTTTGGGGGTGTTTTTCTGCACATGGGACAGGGCGACTGCACTGTATTAAGGAGAGGATGACCGGGGCCATGTATTGTGAGATCTTCCCTCAGTTAGAGCATTGAAGATGGGTCGAGGTCTTCCAACATGACAATGACCCGAAGCACAGCCAGGAGAACCAAGGAGTGGCTCTGTAAGAAGCAGATCAAGGTTCTCCAGACCTAAACCCAATAGAGAATCTTTGGAGGGAGCTCAAACTCCAGCCCAGAAACCTGACTGATCTAGAGAAGATCTGTGTGGAGGAGTGGGCCAAAACCCCTCCTGCAGTGTGTGCAAACCTGGTGAAGAACTACAGGAAACGTTTGACCTCTGTAATTGCAAACAAAGGCTACTGTACCAAATATTAACATTGATTTTCTCAGGTGTTCAAATACTTATTTGCAGCTGTATCACACAAATAAATAGTTACAAAATCATACATTGATTTCTGGATTTTTTTTTTGTAGATGATGTCCCTCACAGTGGACATGCACCTACGAGGACAATTTCAGACCCTCCATGATTTCTAAGTGGGAGAACTTGCAAAATAGCAGGGTGTTCAAATACTTATTTTCCTCACTGTAAGTTTCACCTGTGTCTGTTTCACCTGTGTTTCATGCATGTTTCACCTGTGTTTCATGTATGTTTCACCTGTATTTCATGTATGTTTCCCCTGTGTCTGTTTCACCTGTGTTTCATGTATGTTTCACCTGTATTTCATGTATGTTTCCCATATATATCTCGATAGCATTTTGTCCATTTCATTAAACTGAATTTGATCAATTTGTATTGGTAAAGTCTGGAACAAATATAGTAGTCGTGGTAAGATATTCATTTTAATGGACTCAATACGCGAGTATAGAGAGAAGTAAGGAATTAAATTCCACCTTTTCAGATCTTCTTTTATCTTTTTATTCAGTGGAGTATAATTAAGTTCAACAATTTTTGATAATGTTTTTGGTATATTAATGCCTAAATATTTTAATGATTCAGCCTGCCACACCATAGGATACTTTGTAGTTATCATCAATGGCGGGTTGTAATTGAATGTGAGCGTCTGGGTTTTACTCATATTTATCTTGTACCCAGAGAGCCGACCGTATTGTTCAAATAGCCGCATTAGTCTTGGAAGGGAGTCTGTTGGTTGTCCCACATATACCAAAATATCATCCGCATAGCAAGCTAGCTTGTGCTCCCCCCTCCCCGCAGTTATACCCTTGATATGCGGATTTTGTCTCACCATTTGGGCCAACGGTTCTAGATACAATGCAAAGAGAAGGGGAGACAACGGGCAACCCTGCCGTGTACCTCTTTCCAAAATGAAGCTACTTGATAAGCAACCATTAAGTTTTATTCTTGCAGCCGTTTTTTTATATATAGCGCCTTAATAGTATTAATAACAGTATCATGTAGACCAAACTTGTGTAATGTTCTGTAGAGAAAGTCCCAATTAACCGAGTCAAATGCTTTTTCAGCATCAACACTTATAAGTACTGCTTTAGTTTTATTCTTTTGTATACAATCTAATATATGTAGAGTTCTGCGTATATTGTCTTGTGTCTGCCGGTTTCTTATAAAGCCTGTCTGATCGTTATGTATCAGTATTGGTAAAAAATCCTCCATTCGCCTGGCCATTATAGCAGTGAATAATCTATAATCTATGTTCAGTACTGATATCGGTCTATATGATCCACACTCTGTTTTGTCTTTGCCCTCTTTTGGTATTGCTGTGACAATTGCCTCTTTTCAACTTGGAGGTGTTTTTGCGTTTTTCAGAACCCAATTCAGGGTAGGGAGTAATACTGGGATCAATTCGGACTTCAATTCTTTGTACCATTCAGCCGTATATCCGTCTGATCCTGGAGACTTGTTGGTTTTCAATCTACTAATGGCCTTTTTGAGTTCCATTTCTGATATGTCTGCAGTCATCCTTGCGTTCTGCTCTTCGGTCAGACTTGGTAGATCCAATGAATTTAGTAGACAATCAATTTCGTTATCACTTCCTCCTGGGACTTTGAAACGTTTTATAAATCATTATATTCCAAACGCTTTGTGAATTTCTTGCAATTTATTCTTCATCTTTCCTGTTTTTGGGTCTTTAATTTTCGTTACTGTATTTTCAGCTATTTTCTTTTTTAATTTCCAAGCTAATATTTTCATGGATTTTGACCCACTTTCATAGTACTTTTGTTTCAGAAACATTAACTTTTTCTTTATATCTTGGATGGCTAGATAATTAATTTCATTTCTAGTGTTTTTATATCATCAAGTACATTTAATGTTAGAGATTGTTTGTGTTTAATTTCAAATTCTTTTAATTTATTTTGTAATTCCTCAATTTTTTTATTCCTCATCTTTTTCTTGTGTGAGGCTATTGCAATAATTTTCCCTCTAATTACGGCTTTTAGTGTATCCCATAGAATAGCAGGCGAGACCTCTCCATTATCATTTATATCCAGGAAATTTTGTATTTCTTTTTTCATTTGTTCCTTAAAATGTACATCTTTAAGCATACTCCAATTCAACTTCCATGTGATCATCTTGGGGCACAAATCTAAATTCACCGTTAAATACACAGGTGCGTGATCACTCACATCTATTGTCCCCATGTTACATGTCTGAATTCTGTCTTTGTCTTTTGCAAAAGTCATAAAATAATCAATTCTCGTGTAGAGAGAGTGTGGAGCTGAATAATAAGAGTAATCTCGCCTGCTAGGAAAAAGATCCCTCCAAATGTCAATTAAACCAACCTCTTCAAAAAGAGCACACACCTTCTTATGCAAAGTATTTGAATCTGGACCTTTTCTATTTGAACTGTCAAGTTCTGGCCGCAAACGGATATTCAGATCTCCACCACATATCAGAAAACCTTCAGTTTCAGTTACTATTATATTTACGATTTTTTGGAAAAAGGCGAAATCGCTCCCTGGAGGGATATAAACATTCATTAATGTAATTGGATTACCATCTACATGTCCTTTTACTAATATGAATCTTCCTTCTTTATCTTTCAACTCAAATGTCTTTTCAAAATTAACTTTATTTGAAATAAGGATCACAACACCTCGTCTGCGGCCAGATTTATAGGATGAGGAAAACATTTTTGTAAATCCCATTCTCTTCCATTTTTCGTGTTCTTTATCGTTCAAATGGGTCTCCTGTAAATACACTACTTGTACCTGATCTTTTTTTTTACTTTAGTCAGGATTCTGCTTCGTTTAACTGGGTTAGTTAATCCATTTACATTAAATGAAATACATTTTACCAAACCGTTATTCATTAGTTACAAACCAAATGTATAAAATGTCACAAACATGAAAAAATGCGTCAACTCCCTGAGTGAACAATAACTCTGAACAATGAAAAACAAAAAAGAACCAACTACTAAACAAATTAAAAGAAAGTGACTCCAAGGTAGGGGTCTCTCCAACATGACCCTGTGGTATGGTGGTAAAAGTGTCAAACAGTAGGGGAAAGCCTCTCTTCACGTAGGAGAGAGGGCCCCTATGGCAGCTCTGTGCTTCCATCCCAAAGTCTATCTTAAAAGTCTTTTTACATGCCTTTTCCTCATTTATTGGTGAAAAGAAAAGCGTGGCATATTTACCCAAAGTGGTGTCGAATTCTTGTCTTTAATGTTCTGTGGCAGGTGGTGTAAGTCTCCTGTAGATCTGAAGTCTTTCCCGGATAACTTGTTCACGAGTTTCTTCATCCTCCCGTCGATGATGCGCTCCTACCATGGTCCACGCCGACCGCGCCAGCTGCTCCGCCGGGCTTTCTTTCGTCGTTATCCTTGTTACTAGAAAGCCTCTGGTGATCATATCGGTTGTTGCCTCCTGCGCCGATTGATACAGTCGGGTCTCGTTCTCGTAAAACACCCTCAATTTGTAAGGGAAGGGGGTCTGAAATCGGATGTTGTGGCGTTTCAAAACTTTTTTTGCTTCAGCGTATTCCTTGCGCTTCTGTAGAATAGCTGGAGGATAGTCCTGATCGAAGTATATTCGCTTTCCTTGCCAAAGCACAGTCTTCTTGGCCCATGCTTTACGCAAAACTTCTTCTTTGACTGTAAAACGTGCGAATCCTATTATTATTGACCGTGTTTTCTCCTCAGTCCCCGATGGCTTGGGGCCCAGTGCTCTGTGTACTCTCTCAATGCCCAGGCTCACCGTCACCGGGATCTCCAGACTCTCCCGAAGTAGTTTCTCCACAAAAACCACCATCTGTGACCCATCCTCAGCCCCTTCGCGAACGTTATACAGTCTCAAGTTATTCCTGCGAGATCTACCCTCTTGATCGAGGAGTTTGTTTTCCTGATCCCTCATAACTTTTAGCATTTTAGCTAGCACTTGCTCCACATTTTGGACCCGTTCTTGGACATTTTCAATACGAGTTTCAGCCTCCGTAATCTTCTGGTTGACTGTAATTAGCTCGGTTTTAAAGTCTTGGAAGTCTTTACGAAAGTCTCGTAATTCCGATAGCATGGTCAACGATGTAGCGTGAAGACTCGAGGCCTGGTCAGCGGCAGCTTGAGCAGTAGCACCTGAGCTAGCATTAGCATCTTCGTTAGCTTCTAAATCGCTCGCATCACGTTCAGGTGTCCCTTCTCCAGCCGAACCTTTTGGATTTCTTTTCACCATGTTCGCCCCGTGTATCCCTTGTCTATTACAGTGAGAGAGAAAATGAATCTGATGTATTTACGGGGTGAAAAGAATAAAATTTCAAGAGCGCTGCCGAACTAAGCTGCCATTCACGGAGATGACGTCACCGGACTCAAAAAAACCTACATTTACATTTTTAATAAAATTATATTTAAGAAAAGTAGCAACTAGGTTTAATTCATGCTATTTATTTTAAGGATTCAAAATGCCAATGTTGGATTTTTTTTTTTTTATTTAGATGAATTTTACATGTTTAACAAAAAATAAATATTTGTGTCAAATGAGGCCTAATTTGTTTTGTAATTAATGGTGAATTGTCCGGGTTTACAGTGTCTGTACGTAGTGACGTATGATACGCTGTTCTGATTCAGTCTGTCGAGTAAAGCCTCATGTTAACAGCACACAGTCGTCCCACGGATTATTTCTTACAACTAAGGAACACGACACGGTGTCAGAAGTGTGTGGCTACTGAGAAAGGCACTAAGGGTCCATCAGGGGGGAAAAGGGAGAGAGGTGTGCAGAAATGTCGGACGGTGAAGATGAACGGCCGAGGGCAGGAGTTAGCACAGCAGCTAGCACTCCCAGCGCTACGTTTAGCATACAGCCACCGGAGCCCTTTGATTTTTCCAAACCACATGAATGGACAAAGTGGATACGTCGCTTCGAGAGATTTCGCCAGGCAAGTCATCTGTCAGCAAGTACGGAGGAAAATCAAGTCAACACATTGATATACTGCATGGGAGACGAAGCGGATGACGTCCTGAGAGGCTTAAAGCTAACCGATGCAGAGCAGCGGGAAAACTGCAAAGTGAGAGACGGCTTCCATAACTTTTTCATCGTCAAGAAAAATGTTGTGTATGAGCGTGCACGGTTCAACATGCGCAAACAAGAGCCAAATGAGACTGTAGATGCATTCGTAACTGCCCTACATGCATTAGCGGAGCATTGTAACTATGGTACACTCCATGATGAGCTCATAAGAGACAGAATAGTAGTGGGCTTGGCCGACACAAGGCTGTCGGAGCGCATGCAAATGGAAAAGAACTTGGACCTGGAAAAAGCTGTAAACATGGCAAGACAATCAGAAGAGATTAAAAAGCCACAAACTGCTCTGAGAGGTGAAAGTAACGTGATGCAAATGAACGTGAGTTCTGTGGACAGAGTCAATAAAAACAAAACAACAGTATGACAAATCCAAGTTTAAGTCAAGATTCAAAACGGCGAAAGCTCAACAGCAGTTTAACAGTAAAAGCACATCTAATGCACGGTGCTACAAATGCGGAGGCTCTCTTCATCCAAAACAGGAGTGCCCCGCCAACAATGCAACATGTCATTCTTGTGGAAAGAAAGGGCACTACCAGCGTGTCTGCAGACAAAGTAAGACAGTAC
The DNA here is from genome assembly GCA_021464625.1 of Proterorhinus semilunaris. NCBI lineage: Eukaryota > Metazoa > Chordata > Actinopteri > Gobiiformes > Gobiidae > Proterorhinus > Proterorhinus semilunaris. The sequence goes on from CM038349.1 coordinate 2,966,894, forward strand.
AAAGTATTGAGGAGGAAGAGGAGCAAAGTTTCTACAGACAACCAGGCATGGACTGCAGAGCTACAGGTGAAAGACAAAAAAATGACTTTCAAACTCGACACGGGAGCAGATGTGACTGCAATAGCAGAATCAGACTTGGTCAAAGTATTTCCAAAAGCTCTGCCCGTTCTCCAGCAGCCAGAAAAACCACGGTTAGGCCCAGGGAGGACGCCACTGGATGTTGCAGGATTCGCTAAGCTACAGCTCAAGTACGGAACAAAGTTGACAACAGAGAAGGTCTATGTAGTTAAAAACCTTAGCACACCACTGTTAGGCCTGCCCGCCATTACAGCTCTTGGCCTCCTGGTGCGTGTTAATGCTGTTTCAAAGGACACTCTGAAAACTACTTACCCCAAACTGTGCAATGGACTGGGTGAAGTGCAGCAACCGTACCACATTAAACTCAAACCAAACGCTGTCCCGTACTCGCTCAAAACCCCTAGGAGGATTCCAATACCTTTAATGGGAAAAGTAAAGGAGGAACTCTGCAGGATGGAAGAGCTTGGAGTTATCACACGAGTGGAGGAACCTACGGACTGGTGCGCCGGCATGGTCGTAGTTCCAAAGAAGAACAGTCCCAGGCTGAGACTGTGCGTGGACTTTACGGGACTTAATGAGTACGTGTGCAGAGAGAAATTTGTGCTGCCTTCTGTCGAACAAAGCCTTGGGATGCTTGCGGGAGCTAAGGTGTTCAGCAAACTGGACGCTAACATGGGCTTCTGGCAAATTCCTTTGTCGGAGGAGTCCGCCAAGTTGACAACATTCATAACACCCTTTGGGCGGTTCCACTTCAACCTTTCGGCATCAACTCGGCGCCCGAGCATTTTCAGCGCATGATGTCGGCGGTCATTGAAGGACTTGAAGGGGTGGTCTGCCACATTGATGATGTGCTGGTATGGGGTCGCGACCAGAAGGAGCACGATGCCCGACTCCATGCCACCCTGCAGAGACTGGAAAAAGCTGGTATAACTCTGAATGTGGAGAAATGTGATCTTTCACAGGCCAAAGTGACTTTCCTAGGTCACGTCATCGCGGACACAGGCATAAGTCCCGACCCACAGAAAACAGAGTCCATCTCTGAGATGAAAGAGCCAACAAACGTGGCAGAGCTAAGAAGTTTTCTGGGCATGGTCAATCAGGTGGGCAATCATCCCCCATCTGGCAGAGAAAGACAAAGCACTGAGAGATCTTTTGTCTAAGAAGAACAGTTGGTATTGGGGCGTAGATCAAGTCAAAGCGTTCAAAACACTGCAGGATGCCCTAACCTCACCCCCCCGTGCTGGCAATGTATGACGCAACCAGAGACACTAAAGTATCAGCCGATGCTTCATCATACGGGTTAGGAGGTGTTCTTCTACAGCTGTGGGAGGAAGTTTGGAGACCGGTAGCTTATGCTTCGAGGTCACTGTCTCCTACGGAACAACGTTGTGCACAAGTGGACTTAGCGTCTACATGGGCGTGTGAGCGGTTCCGTGATTTCCTGATAGGCAAAGACTTCTGCCTGGAAACGGATCACAAGCCTCTTGTTTCATTACTGGGAGGACAAGCCCTGGATCTACTTCCACCAAGGATTCAGAATGAGGCTCATGCGTTACTCATATAAGGTACAGTACGCACCAGGAAAATCGCTCTGGACAGCAGATACTCTGTCCCGCTCACCACCGGAAGCAAAACAGACACAATCTGAAAAAGACTTCATGGAAAACACAGATATATATGTTGACAGCATTATTGAAAATATGCCTGTTAGTTCATCATATATGCAAACACTCAAGGAACAGCTGAAACTGGACAGTGAGTGTGCTCGAGTCATGGACATGTGCAGTCAAGGCTGGCCAGATCACGCAAAACAAGAACCACTACTGCGAAACTACTGGCCTGACCGAGCCACACTCACTGTGACCGACAGTTGCTGTTGAAAGATTCACGACTCGTTATTCCGTCAACGATGCGAAATGTTAACAAAACTACACGAAGGACACCAAGGCGTTGTAAAATGCAAAGCTCGTGCTCGCCAGACAGTATGGTGGCCTGGGCTCAGCCAACAAATAAGTGAAATGGTGTTAAGGTGTAGAACATGCATCCAAGAGAGACACAACAGAAATGAGCCGCTTATGCCAAAGAATGCCCTGACCGTCCGTGGCAGAGAGTGGGTACAGATCTGTTCGAGCTAGGAGGGAAAACTTACCTTCTTGCTGTGGATTATCTTTCCAGGTTTGTTGAGATTGCCCCACTAAACAAAACCTAATCCAACGACGACATTACTCACCTTAAATCATTGTTTGCTCGTCATGGCATCCCCGAGGTCCTAATGTCAGACAATGGGCCTCAGTTTTCCGGACAGACTTTCACAGACTTTGCAGCTGCTTATGGATTCCAACACATCACGAGTAGCCCAAGGTTTCCGCAAAGTAATGGAGAAGCGGAACGTGCCGTTCAGACTGTGAAAAACTTATTGAAAAAAGCATCTGACCCATATTTAGCTCTCCTTGCCTACAGAGCTACTCCTCTCCAAAATGGATACAGCCCTGCTGAACTTCTCATGGGCCGACGCCTGTGGACAACTCTACCGACCCTTCCCTCGCAGCTGGCCCCAACACTGCAGAACAGCGACACATTCGCTCAAAAGGAAAGGGAGAAGAGGATGTCAGACATCTCCAACTACAACAAGCGTCATCGAGCAAAACCTTTGTGCAAGTTGTCACCAGGTGAACATGTGTGGGTGACTGAAGCTAAAACACCGAGATCTCACACAGTAGACTTCCCACATGGGACAGTGAGACGCAATCGCTTGCATTTGATTCCTTTGCATGACAAGTGTGATAAAAAGAGTGTGTCATACGAACCATTTGAACAAAAACACTCATGTTGTTAGAACTAGATCAGGAGGAGTTGTTGTTAAACCTAAAAGGTTAGATCTGTGAGGAAAAAGTTACATAATACACCGACTGTTGTCCTGTTTCTGCTTTAAGTTTTAAGAGTGCAAAGTTTAATGTCACATGCTAAGTCACAGCAAAAGTTAAATATGTACACTTAAAAGTGTAAAACAATAGAGAGAAAGAGGAAAAGAACAGCATTTGTTTTGTTTTTAGAAAAAGGGGAGATGTGGTGTGTTCAATGTCACAGCATCATCTTGTACGTTTCTAATGATCTGCCCAACGTAGTGACGTAGGATACGCTTCTGATTCAGTCTGTCGAGTAAAGCCTCACGTTAACGGCACAGGCGTCCCACGTGCTTCACCGGGGTTTGGCTGAATGGGCTTCACCGGGGTTTGGCTGAATGGGCTTCACCGGGGTTTGGCTGAATGGGTATCACCGCGGTTTGGCTGAATGGGTATCACCGGGGTTTGGCTGAATGGGCATCACCGGGGTTTGGCTGAATGGGCATCACTGGGGTTTGGCTGAATGGGCTTCACCGGGGTTTGGCTGAATGGGCATCACCGGGGTTTGGCTGAATGGGCTTCACCGGGGTTTGGCTGAATGGGCTTCACCGGGGTTTGGCACAGTCACGTCACTATGTTAAGGTGGAAACTGGGATGTGCTATAAAAATCATAATAAACCAAACCCTGTCGAGCGGCTCCCGGTGCTAAGATTTAAGCCCAACTTTAAAATACTTTGATTGTACAGTTTTAACCCCTTAACCCCCACCGTAACAGAGCACATTTTATTGTTTGTGTCGCATTTGTTACGATTTATCACCTTTTCATCGATTGTTTTTTTCTTGCACTTTTTGTGCCATCTTTGTCAGGCTTTCAATTATTTTTTTAGTTTTGTGTGTGTAACGTAACTATGATCGGCTAAAAGTTGGCCTTGTTCTGGACTTGATGTGGGCCAGATAAGGTAACCGAATGTGGACCGCTTTTGTGCCGATAATCCACGCAGTATGTCAGCCAGATGAGCCAAAAGTAAGTCATGTGGGCCAGATATGGTGTCCTCATACGGCACTGAGCCACATCTGGGCCACATTTTGGCCATGAGAGGGCCAGATCTGGACCACCTTTGGATAGTATGGTGCACTTCCGGCTAAGCATCGGCACTGTTCTGGATTTGATGTGGGCCAGATAAGGTAACCGAAAGCGGACCGCCTTTGGGCCAATAATCCATGCGGTATGTGGGCCAAATGAATGTGTCTGATGTGGGCCACAACTGGCCCATACCAATTTTGATATCTGGGATGAAGTTAGTGCAAACAGTTACATAAAGTACTTGAGTAAAAGTAACTGAGTACTCCCCGCCTCGGCCAATGGGAGCAGAGCATTATCTGTGTCCTCCTCTAGGGGGCAGCACCACATTCAATGAACTGACTCTGAGCAGAGATTGTGAGAAGAAGAAACTCTGGATTTAAACAAACCTGAACAAATAACCTGGAAGAGGAAAGAAGATGAGCCATCGAGGAGACAGTCCCTCACAGAGTTCTTCTTCACACAGTCAGTGTGGACCCTCCACGCTTTACTCATGTCAGACCCGTCTCTCTCTTCTGTAGAAACAGGAGATCCACAGTCCAGGTCTCGACACACGGCGGTCGCCGCCTCCAGGTCCCAGCGGTCATAGGTCAGCACTCGTCTCCACTCTCCTCTGAGCTCCGCCTCCACTGTCCCCTCACAGCGACTGGCCCCTCCCACCAGCCTCAGTGGTTCTGTACACAAACACAGGTGAGCCCCGCCCCTCTCCAGGCCCCGCCCCTTACAGGCCCCGCCCCCTTACCTTTGCAGGTGAGGTTGAGAGTGGGGCAGGTCTCTGGGCCGGTCCTGGTCCGGGGACAGTCCATCAGCTTAGACTCGTTTCCCTCACAGTGGAACGTCTGCCCCAGAGGAGAGAGCGCCCCCTGGAGGAGAGGAGCCCCACAGCCCAGCTCCCTGCACAGCACCTCTGCCCCGCGACGGTCCAAGGCCCCCTCACAGACCCCGGCCCAGGACTGGGCCAAGGACTGGTCCTGGATCTGCAGAGATCCTGAACACAGGCTCCGCCCCCCGACCAGCCGCACCGAGTCTGAGGTACACACATGAGGTCACAGTCTGAGGTCACACATGAGGTCACAGTCTGAGGGCACACACATGAGGTCACAGTCTGAGGTCACACACATGAGGTCACAGTCTGAGGGTACACACATGAGGTCATAGTCTGAGGGCACACACATGAGGTCACAGTCTGAGGGCACACACATGAGGTCACAGTCTGAGGGCACACACATGAGGTCACAGTCTGAGGTCACACACATGAGGTCACAGTCTGAGGGCACACACATGAGGTCACAGTCTGAGGGCACACACATGAGGTCACAGTCTGAGGTACACACATGAGGTCACACACGTGAGGTCACACACATGAGGTCACAGTCTGAGGGCACACACATGAGGTCACAGTCTGAGGTACACACATGAGGTCACACACGTGAGGTCACACACATGAGGTCACAGTCTGAGGGCACACACATGAGGTCACAGTCTGAGGTACACACATGAGGTCACACACGTGAGGTCACACACATGAGGTCACAGTCTGAGGTCACACATGAGGGTTTTAACTCTTTTTAAAATGTTATATTGTTTGTTTTCTAAATAAAGGTTTAAATGTGACCCGCCTCAACTGAGCATTGACCTCTGACCCCCGTCTGAACCCTAACCAGATCCCAAAGCTTCAAGTGTCACAACAGACACACACATGACACAAAAACACAACACAACAACCACACACATGACACAAAAACACAACACAACAGTCACAAACATGACACAAAAACACAACAGCCACACACATGACACAAAAACACAACACAAAAGTCACAAAATGCAGCGTTACCCTGACCTTTGACCTCAGGGTGTTTTAAAATGTGAATCCAATTTCTGCCCAAACTATTTTTTTTATTTGGAAAACGAGTCTTTTTCTGTGTAAGTTTTATTTATTTTTGGCTATTGGTCATTTAAGGCTCTTCAATTATCCAGTCGCCTGAACTACCAACGTTTTATATTTTTCAACCTTTATTAGTTTTGTGCAGAACTGAAGTGCATCAACATCATCATATGAAAAAGCCCCTGATGGAACATAAGGGCTAAAGTCTACAGCAGAGGACACGGCTGTAGCAGAACAAGGCCAGCAGAGGGCAGCAGAGGACACGGCTGTAGCAGAACAAGGCCAGCAGAGGGCAGCAGAGGACACGGCTGTAGCAGAACAAGGCCAGCAGAGGGCAGCAGAGGACACGGCTGTAGCAGAACAAGGCCAGCAGAGGGCAGCAGAGGACACGGCTGTAGCAGAACAAGGCCAGCAGAGGGCAGCAGAGGACACGGCTGTAGCAGAACAAGGCCAGCAGAGGGCAGCAGAGGACACGGCTGTAGCAGAACAAGGCCAGCAGAGGGCAGCAGAGGACACGGCTGTAGCAGAACAAGGCCAGCAGAGGGCAGCAGAGGACACGGCTGTAGCAGAACAAGGCCAGCAGAGGGCAGCAGAGGACACGGCTGTAGCAGAACAAGGCCAGCAGAGGGCAGCAGAGGACACGGCTGTAGCAGAACAAGGCCAGCAGAGGGCAGCAGAGGACACGGCTGTAGCAGAACAAGGCCAGCAGAGGGCAGCAGAGGACACGGCTGTAGCAGAACAAGGCCAGCAGAGGGCAGCAGAGGACACGGCTGTAGCAGAACAAGGCCAGCAGAGGGCAGCAGAGGACACGGCTGTAGCAGAACAAGGCCAGCAGAGGGCAGCAGAGGACACGGCTGTAGCAGAACAAGGCCAGCAGAGGGCAGCAGAGGACACGGCTGTAGCAGAACAAGGCCAGCAGAGGGCAGCAGAGGACACGGCTGTAGCAGAACAAGGCCAGCAGAGGGCAGCAGAGAGCGTGATATATGAGCCCAGAAACACTGCACTTCTAAAGCAGCACTTACTTTATTTCTAGATCACATTTAAAAACAGCTCTGCCCAAAGTGCTTCCACATTCAACACAAACAACAACAACAACACACAACAACAACACAAACAACAACAACTTATAAACATCTTTAAACCCACAGCAGCGAGTCAAGAGGAGGAAAGAGTGATGCTACCTTCAGGCGCGCTCGTTATTGTGGCAAATACCCCAGTGGAAAATCACTTATTGGTTTATTTGGGACAGTGCCCGTTAATGAACGTACATGGGTCTCATGCATGTAAACAAGCCACACCGGATTGTAATTTCCATCCGTCGTCCCCCATGTGCACTCCACTCAACAAAAATATAAACACAACCCCTTTGTTTCTGCTCCATGTTTCATGAGATGGACTTAAAGATCTAAAATTCATTCCAGATCCACAATATTACCATTTCTCTCAAACATTGTTCACAAATCAGTCCAAATGTGTGATAGTGAGCACTTCTGCTTTGCTGAGATAATCCATCCCACCTCACAGGTGTGCCACATCAAGAGGCTGATCTGACATCATGATTAGTGCACAGGTGTACCTTATACTGCCCACAATAAAAGGCCACCCTGAAATGTGCAGTTTTGTCTCACAGCAAAATGCCACAGATGCCACAAGCATTGAGGGAGCGTGCACTTGGCATGCTGACAGCAGGAATGCAACCAGATCTGTTGCTCGTGCATTGAATGTTCATTTCTCACCATAAGCCGTCTCCAAAGGCGTTTCAGAAAATATGGCAGTACATCCAACCGGCCTCACAACCGCAGACCACGTGTGACCACACCAGCCCAGGACCTCCACATCCAGCAGGTTCACCTCCAAGATCGTCTGAGACCAGCCACTCAGACAGCTGCTGAAACCATTGGTTTGCACAAACTGTCAGAAACCGTCTCAGGGAAGCTCAACTGCTGCGCGTCGTCCTCATGGGGGTCTTGACCCGACTCCAGCTCGTCGTCCTCATGGGGGTCTTGACCCGACTCCAGCTCGTCGTCCTCATCGGGGTCTTGACCCGACTCCAGCTCGTCGGAAAAGTGTGCAGAAATGTCGGACGGTGAAGATGAACGGCCGAGGGCAGGAGTTAGCACAGCAGCTAGCACTCCCAGCGCTACGTTTAGCATACAGCCACCGGAGCCCTTTGATTTTTCCAAACCACATGAATGGACAAAGTGGATACGTCGCTTCGAGAGATTTCGCCAGGCAAGTCATCTGTCAGCAAGTACGGAGGAAAATCAAGTCAACACATTGATATACTGCATGGGAGACGAAGCGGATGACGTCCTGAGAGGCTTAAAGCTAACCGATGCAGAGCAGCGGGAAAACTGCAAAGTGAGAGACGGCTTCCATAACTTTTTCATCGTCAAGAAAAATGTTGTGTATGAGCGTGCACGGTTCAACATGCGCAAACAAGAGCCAAATGAGACTGTAGATGCATTCGTAACTGCCCTACATGCAGTAGCGGAGCATTTTAACTCTGGTACACTCCATGTTGAGCTCATAAGAGACAGAATAGTAGTGGGCTTGGCCGACACAAGGCTGTCGGAGCGCATGCAAATGGAAAAGAACTTGGACCTGGAAAAAGCTGTAAACATGGCAAGACAATCAGAAGAGATTAAAAAGCCACAAACTGCTCTGAGAGGTGAAAGTAACGTGATGCAAATGAACGTGAGTTCTGTGGACAGAGTCATTAAAAACAAAACAACAGTATGACAAATCCAAGTTTAAGTCAAGATTCAAAACGGCGAAAGCTCAACAGCAGTTTAACAGTAAAAGCACATCTAATGCACGGTGCTACAAATGCGGAGGCTCTCTTCATCCAAAACAGGAGTGCCCCGCCAACAATGCAACATGTCATTCTTGTGGAAAGAAAGGGCACTACCAGCGTGTCTGCAGACAAAGTAAGACAGTACAAAGTATTGAGGAGGAAGAGGAGCAAAGTTTCTACAGACAACCAGGCATGGACTGCAGAGCTACAGGTGAAAGACAAAAAAATGACTTTCAAACTCGACACGGGAGCAGATGTGACTGCAATAGCAGAATCAGACTTGGTCAAAGTATTTCCAAAAGCTCTGCCCGTTCTCCAGCAGCCAGAAAAACCACGGTTAGGCCCAGGGAGGACGCCACTGGATGTTGCAGGATTAGCTAAGCTACAGCTCAAGTACGGAACAAAGTTGACAACAGAGAAGGTCTATGTAGTTAAAAACCTTAGCACACCACTGTTAGGCCTGCCCGCCATTACAGCTCTTGGCCTCCTGGTGCGTGTTAATGCTGTTTCAAAGGACACTCTGAAAACTACTTACCCCAAACTGTGCAATGGACTGGGTGAAGTGCAGCAACCGTACCACATTAAACTCAAACCAAACGCTGTCCCGTACTCGCTCAAAACCCCTAGGAGGATTCCAATACCTTTAATGGGAAAAGTAAAGGAGGAACTCTGCAGGATGGAAGAGCTTGGAGTTATCACACGAGTGGAGGAACCTACGGACTGGTGCGCCGGCATGGTCGTAGTTCCAAAGAGGAACAGTCCCAGGCTGAGACTGTGCGTGGACTTTACGGGACTTAATGAGTACGTGTGCAGAGAGAAATTCGTGCTGCCTTCTGTCGAACAAAGCCTTGGGATGCTTGCGGGAGCTAAGGTGTTCAGCAAACTGGACGCTAACATGGGCTTCTGGCAAATTCCTTTGTCGGAGGAGTCCGCCAAGTTGACAACATTCATAACACCCTTTGGGCGGTTCCACTTCAACCTTTCGGCATCAACTCGGCGCCCGAGCATTTTCAGCGCATGATGTCGGCGGTCATTGAAGGACTTGAAGGGGTGGTCTGCCACATTGATGATGTGCTGGTATGGGGTCGCGACCAGAAGGAGCACGATGCCCGACTCCATGCCACCCTGCAGAGACTGGAAAAAGCTGGTATAACTCTGAATGTGGAGAAATGTGATCTTTCACAGGCCAAAGTGACTTTCCTAGGTCACGTCATCGCGGACACAGGCATAAGTCCCGACCCACAGAAAACAGAGTCCATCTCTGAGATGAAAGAGCCAACAAACGTGGCAGAGCTAAGAAGTTTTCTGGGCATGGTCAAGCAGGTGGGCAAGGTCATCCCCCATCTGGCAGAGAAAGACAAAGCACTGAGAGATCTTTTGTCTAAGAAGAACAGTTGGTATTGGGGCGTAGATCAAGTCAAAGCGTTCAAAACACTGCAGGATGCCCTAACCTCACCCCCCCGTGCTGGCAATGTATGACGCAACCAGAGACACTAAAGTATCAGCCGATGCTTCATCATACGGGTTAGGAGGTGTTCTTCTACAGCTGTGGGAGGAAGTTTGGAGACCGGTAGCTTATGCTTCGAGGTCACTGTCTCCTACGGAACAACGTTATGCACAAGTGGACTTAGCGTCTACATGGGCGTGTGAGCGGTTCCGTGATTTCCTGATAGGCAAAGACTTCTGCCTGGAAACGGATCACAAGCCTCTTGTTTCATTACTGGGAGGACAAGCCCTGGATCTACTTCCACCAAGGAAGCGCTTCAGAATGAGGCTCATGCGTTACTCATATAAGGTACAGTACGCACCAGGAAAATCGCTCTGGACAGCAGATACTCTGTCCCGCTCACCACCGGAAGCAAAACAGACACAATCTGAAAAAGACTTCATGGAAAACACAGATATATATGTTGACAGCATTATTGAAAATATGCCTGTTAGTTCATCATATATGCAAACACTCAAGGAACAGCTGAAACTGGACAGTGAGTGTGCTCGAGTCATGGACATGTGCAGTCAAGGCTGGCCAGATCACGCAAAACAAGAACCACTACTGCGAAACTACTGGCCTGACCGAGCCACACTCACTGTGACCGACAGTTGCTGTTGAAAGATTCACGACTCGTTATTCCGTCAACGATGCGAAATGTTAACAAAACTACACGAAGGACACCAAGGCGTTGTAAAATGCAAAGCTCGTGCTCGCCAGACAGTATGGTGGCCTGGGCTCAGCCAACAAATAAGTGAAATGGTGTTAAGGTGTAGAACATGCATCCAAGAGAGACACAACAGAAATGAGCCGCTTATGCCAAAGAATGCCCTGACCGTCCGTGGCAGAGAGTGGGTACAGATCTGTTCGAGCTAGGAGGGAAAACGTACCTTCTTGCTGTGGATTATCTTTCCAGGTTTGTTGAGATTGCCCCACTAAACAAAACCTAATCCAACGACGACATTACTCACCTTAAATCATTGTTTGCTCGTCATGGCATCCCCGAGGTCCTAATGTCAGACAATGGGCCTCAGTTTTCCGGACAGACTTTCACAGACTTTGCAGCTGCTTATGGATTCCAACACATCACGAGTAGCCCAAGGTTTCCGCAAAGTAATGGAGAAGCGGAACGTGCCGTTCAGACTGTGAAAAACTTATTGAAAAAAGCATCTGACCCATATTTAGCTCTCCTTGCCTACAGAGCTACTCCTCTCCAAAATGGATACAGCCCTGCTGAACTTCTCATGGGCCGACGCCTGTGGACAACTCTACCGACCCTTCCCTCGCAGCTGGCCCCAACACTGCAGAACAGCGACACATTCGCTCAAAAGGAAAGGGAGAAGAGGATGTCAGACATCTCCAACTACAACAAGCGTCATCGAGCAAAACCTTTGTGCAAGTTGTCACCAGGTGAACATGTGTGGGTGACTGAAGCTAAAACACCGAGATCTCACACAGTAGACTTCCCACATGGGACAGTGAGACGCAATCGCTTGCATTTGATTCCTTTGCATGACAAGTGTGATAAAAAGAGTGTGTCATACGAACCATTTGAACAAAAACACTCATGTTGTTAGAACTAGATCAGGAGGAGTTGTTGTTAAACCTAAAAGGTTAGATCTGTGAGGAAAAAGTTACATAATACACCGACTGTTGTCCTGTTTCTGCTTTAAGTTTTAAGAGTGCAAAGTTTAATGTCACATGCTAAGTCACAGCAAAAGTTAAATATGTAAACTTAAAAGTGTAAAACAATAGAGAGAAAGAGGAAAAGAACAGCATTTGTTTTGTTTTTAGAAAAAGGGGAGATGTGGTGTGTTCAATGTCACAGCATCATCTTGTACGTTTCTAATGATCTGCCCAACGTAGTGACGTAGGATACGCTTCTGATTCAGTCTGTCGAGTAAAGCCTCACGTTAACGGCACAGGCGTCCCACGTGCTTCACCGGGGTCTGGCTGAATGGGCTTCACCGGGGTTTGGCTGAATGGGCATCACCGGGGTTTGGCTGAATGGGCTTCACCGGGGTTTGGCTGAATGGGCTTCACCGGGGTCTGGCTGAATGGGCTTCACCGGGGTTTGGCTGAATGGGCATCACCGGGGTTTGGCTGAATGGGCTTCACCGGGGTTTGGCTGAATGGGCATCACCGGGGTTTGGCTGAATGGGCTTCACCGGGGTTTGGCTGAATGGGCTTCACCGGGGTTTGGCACAGTCACGTCACTATGTTAAGGTGGAAACTGGGATGTGCTATAAAAATCATAATAAACCAAACCCTGTCGAGCGGCTCCCGGTGCTAAGATTTAAGCCCAACTTTAAAATACTTTGATTGTACAGTTTTAACCCCTTAACCCCCACCGTAACAGAGCACATTTTATTGTTTGTGTCGCATTTGTTACGATTTATCACCTTTTCATCGATTGTTTTTTTCTTGCACTTTTTGTGCCATCTTTGTCAGGCTTTCAATTATTTTTTTAGTTTTGTGTGTGTAACGTAACTATGATCGGCTAAAAGTTGGCCTTGTTCTGGACTTGATGTGGGCCAGATAAGGTAACCGAATGTGGACCGCTTTTGTGCCGATAATCCATGCGGTATGTGGGCCAAATGAATGTGTCTGATGTGGGCCACAACTGGCCCATACCAATTTTGATATCTGGGATGAAGTTAGTGCAAACAGTTACATAAAGTACTTGAGTAAAAGTAACTGAGTACTCCCCGCCTCGGCCAATGGGAGCAGAGCATTATCTGTGTCCTCCTCTAGGGGGCAGCACCACATTCAATGAACTGACTCTGAGCAGAGATTGTGAGAAGAAGAAACTCTGGATTTAAACAAACCTGAACAAATAACCTGGAAGAGGAGGGAAGATGAGCCATGATCGAGGAGACAGTCCCTCACAGAAGAGCTCTTCTTCACACAGTGAGTGCTGACCCTCCACGCTTTACTGTAAAAACCTTGTCTCACTTCTGTAGAAACAGGAGATCCACAGTCCAGGTCTCGACACACGGCGGTCGCCGCCTCCAGGTCCCAGGGGTTATAGGTCGTCACTCGTCTCCACTCTCCTCTGAGCTCCGCCTCCACCGTCCCCTCACAGCGACTGGCCCCTCCCACCAGCCTCAGCGGCTCTGGACACAAACACAGGTGAGCCCCGCCCCTCTCCAGGCCCCGCCCCTTACAGGCCCCGCCCCCTTACCTTTGCAGGTGAGGTTGAGAGTGGGGCAGGTCTCTGGGCCGGTCCTGGTCCGGGGACAGTCCATCAGCTTAGACTCGTTTCCCTCACAGTGGAACGTCTGCCCCAGAGGAGAGAGCGCCCCCTGGAGGAGAGGAGCCCTACAGCCCAGCTCCCTGCACAGCACCTCTGCCCCGCGACGGTCCAAGGCCCCCTCACAGACCCCGGCCCAGGACTGGGCCAAGGACTGGTCCTGGATCTGCAGAGATCCTGAACACAGGCTCCGCCCCCCGACCAGCCGCACCGAGTCTGAGGGCACACACATGAGGTCACAGTCTGAGGTCACACATGAGGTCACAGTCTGAGGTCACACATGAGGTCACAGTCTGAGGGCACACACATGAGGTCACAGTCTGAGGTCACAGTCTGAGGTCGCACACATGAGGTCACAGTCTGAGGTACACACATGAGGTCACAGTCTGAGGTCACACATGAGGTCACAGTCTGAGGTACACACATGAGGTCACAGTCTGAGGTCGCACACATGAGGTCACAGTCTGAGGTACACACATGAGGTCACAGTCTGAGGGCACACATGAGGTCACAGTCTGAGGTACACACATGAGGTCACAGTCTGAGGGCACACACATGAGGTCACAGTCTGAGGTCACACACATGAGGTCACAGTCTGAGGGTACCCATATGAGGTCACAGTCTGAGGTCACACATGAGGTCACAGTCTGAGGTCACACATGAGGTCACAGTCTGAGGTCACACATGAGGTCACAGTCTGAGGTACACACATGAGGTCACAGTCTGAGGGCACACACATGAGGTCACAGTCTGAGGTCACACACATGAGGTCACAGTCTGAGGGTACCCATATGAGGTCACAGTCTGAGGTCACACATGAGGTCACAGTCTGAGGGCACACACATGAGGTCACAGTCTGAGGTCACACATGAGGTCACAGTCTGAGGGCACACACATGAGGTCACAGTCTGAGGGCACACACATGAGGTCACACACATGAGGTCACAGTCTGAGGTCACACACATGAGGTCACACACATGAGGTCACACACATGAGGTCACACACGTGAGGTCACACACGTGAGGTCACACACATGAGGTCACAGTCTGAGGTCACACACATGAGGTCACACACATGAGGTCACACACATGAGGTCACACACGTGAGGTCACACACATGAGGTCACAGTCTGAGGTCACACATGAGGTCACAGTCTGAGGTCACACACATGAGGTCACACACATGAGGTCACACACATGAGGTCACACACGTGAGGGCACACATATGAGGTCACAGTCTGAGGTCACACATGAGGTCACAGTCTGAGGGTACACACATGAGGTCACAGTCTGAGGGCACACATGAGGTCACACACGTGAGGTCACACACATGAGGTCACAGTCTGAGGGCACACACATGAGGTCACAGTCTGAGGGTACACACATGAGGTCACAGTCTGAGGGCACACACATGAGGTCACAGTCTGAGGGCACACATGAGGTCACACACGTGAGGTCATAGTCTGAGGTCACACATGAGGTCACAGTCTGACTGGTCCCGAGGTCGACTCTGATGAAAGATCAGACTCTGGAAAAGCCTGGGGGGGGGTCTGGGGGGGGGGGGTCTGGGGGGGAGGGGTCTGGGGGGGAGGGGTCTGGCCCCCGAACTCTTTTTAAAATGTTATATTGTTTGTTTTCTAAATAAAGGTTTAAATGTGACCCGCCTCAACTGAGCATTGACCTCTGACCCCCGTCTGAACCCTAACCAGATCCCAAAGCTTCAAGTGTCACAACAGACACACACATGACACAAAAACACAACACAACAACCACACACATGACACAAAAACACAACACAACAGACACACACATGACACAAAAACACAACACAACAGCCACACACATGACACAAAAACACAACACACATGACACAAAAACACAACACAACAGACACACATGACACAAAAACACAACACAACAGACACACACATGACACAAAAACACAACACACATGACACACACATGACACAAAAACACAACACAACAGCCACACACATGACACAAAAACACAACACAACAGCCACAGACATGACACAAAAACACAACACAACAGCCACACACATGACACAAAAACACAACACAACAGACACACGCATGACACAAAAACACAACACAACAGCCACACACATGACACAAAAACACAACACAACAGACACACACATGACACAAAAACACAACACAACAGCCACAGACATGACACAAAAACACAACACAACAGCCACACACATGACACAAAAACACAACACAACAGACACACGCATGACACAAAAACACAACACAACAGCCACACACATGACACAAAAACACAACACAACAGCCACACACATGACACAAAAACACAACACACATGACACAAAAACACAACACAACAGCCACACACATGACACAAAAACACAACACAACAGCCACACACATGACACAAAAACACAACACACATGACACAAAAACACAACACAACAGCCACACACATGACACAAAAACACAACACAACAGCCACACACATGACACAAAAACACAACACAACAGCCACACACATGACACAAAAACACAACACAACAGCCACACACATGACACAAAAACACAACACAAAAGTCACACACATGACACAAAAACACAACACAAAAGTCACACACATGACACAAAAACACAACACACATGACACAAAAACACAACACAACAGTCACACACATGACACAAAAACACAACACAACAGACACACACATGACACAAAAACACAACACAACAGCCACACACATGACACAAAAACACAACACACGACACAAAAACACAACACAACAGCCACACATATGACACAAAAACACAACAGCCACACACATGACACAAAAACACAACACAACAGCCACACACATGACACAAAAACACAACACAACAGCCACACACATGACACAAAAACACAACACAACAGCCACACACATGACACAAAAACACAACACAAAAGCCACACACATGACACAAAAACACAACACAACAGCCACACATATGACACAAAAACACAACACAACAGCCACACACATGACACAAAAACACAACACAAAACAGCCACACACATGACACAAAAACACAACACAAAAGCCACACACATGACACAAAAACACAACACACATGACACAAAAACACAACACAAAAGCCACACACATGACACAAAAACACAACACAACAGCCACACACATGACACAAAAACACAACACACATGACACAAAAACACAACACAAAAGTCACACACATGACACAAAACACAACACACATGACACAAAAACACAACACAACAGACACACACATGACACAAAAACACAACACAAAAGTCACACACATGACACAAAAACACAACACAACAGCCACACACATGACACAAAAACACAACACACATGACACAAAAACACAACACAAAAGCCACACACATGACACAAAAACACAACACAAAAGTCACACACATGACACAAAAACACAACACACATGACACAAAAACACAACACAACAGACACACACATGACACAAAAACACAACACAAAAGTCACACACATGACACAAAAACACAACACAACAGCCACACACACGGCTGTAGCAGAACAAGGGCAGCAGAGGGCAGCAGAGGACACGGCTGTAGCAGAACAAGGCCAGCAGAGGGCAGCAGAGGACACGGCTGTAGCAGAACAAGGCCAGCAGAGGGCAGCAGAGGACACGGCTGTAGCAGAACAAGGCCAGCAGAGGGCAGCAGAGGACACGGCTGTAGCAGAACAAGGCCAGCAGAGGGCAGCAGAGGACATGGCTGTAGCAGAACAAGGCCAGCAGAGGGCAGCAGAGGACACGGCTGTAGCAGAACAAGGCCAGCAGAGGGCAGCAGAGGACACGGCTGTAGCAGAACAAGGCCAGCAGAGGGCAGCAGAGAGCGTGATATATGAGCCCAGAAACACTGCACTTCTAAAGCAGCACTTACTTTATTTCTAGATCACATTTAAAAACAGCTCTGCCCAAAGTGCTTCCACATTCAACACAAACAACAACAACAACACACAACAACAACACAAACAACAACACACAACAACAACACAAACAACAACAACTTATAAACATCTTTAAACCCACAGCAGCGAGTCAAGAGGAGGAAAGAGTGATGCTACCTTCAGGCGCGCTCGTTATTGTGGGAAATACCCCAGTGGAAAATCACTTATTGGTTTATTTGGGACAGTGCCCGTTAATGAACGTAAATGGGTCTCATGCATGTAAACAAGCCACACCGGATTGTAATTTCCATCCGTCGTCCCCCATGTGCACTCCACTCAACAAAAATATAAACACAACCCCTTTGTTTCTGCTCCATGTTTCATGAGATGGACTTAAAGATCTAAAATTCATTCCAGATCCACAATATTACCATTTCTCTCAAACATTGTTCACAAATCAGTCCAAATGTGTGATAGTGAGCACTTCTGCTTTGCTGAGATAATCCATCCCACCTCACAGGTGTGCCACATCAAGATGCTGATCTGACATCATGATTAGTGCACAGGTGTACCTTATACTGCCCACAATAAAAGGCCACCCTGAAATGTGCAGTTTTGTCTCACAGCAAAATGCCACAGATGCCACAAGCATTGAGGGAGCGTGCACTTGGCATGCTGACAGCAGGAATGCAACCAGATCTGTTGCTCGTGCATTGAATGTTCATTTCTCACCATAAGCCGTCTCCAAAGGCGTTTCAGAAAATATGGCAGTACATCCAACCGGCCTCACAACCGCAGACCACGTGTGACCACACCAGCCCAGGACCTCCACATCATGCAGGTTCACCTCCAAGATCGTCTGAGACCAGCCACTCAGACAGCTGCTGAAACCATTGGTTTGCACAAACTGTCAGAAACCGTCTCAGGGAAGCTCAACTGCTGCTCGTCGTCCTCATGGGGGTCTTGACCTGACTCCAGCTCAGCGTCCTCATCGGGGTCTTGACCTGACTCCAGCTCGTCGTCCTCATCGGGGTCTTGACCTGACTCCAGCTCGTCGTCCTCATCGGGGTCTTGACCTGACTCCAGCTCGTCGTCCTCATCGTGGTCTTGACCTGACTCCAGCTCGTCTTCCTCATCGGGGTCTTGACCTGACTCCAGCTCGTCGTCCTCATCGGGGTCTTGACCTGACTCCAGCTCGTCGTCCTCATCGGGGTCTTGACCTGACTCCAGCTCGTCGTCCTCATCGTGGTCTTGACCTGACTCCAGCTCGTCTTCCTCATCGGGGTCTTGACCTGACTCCAGCTCGTCGTCCTCATTGGGGTCTTGACCTGACTCCAGCTCGTCGTCCTCATCGGGGTCTTGACCTGACTCCAGCTCGTCGCCGTAACAGACTTGAGCAAATGCTCACATTCGATGGCGTCTGGCACGTTGGAGAGGTGTTCTCCTCACGGATAAATCTCGGTTAGGGTTAGAGTTAGGGTTAGGTGAACATCACCTCATGTTGCAAGGATCTGTACACAATTCTTGGAAGCTGAAAATGTCCCAGTTCTTGCATGGCCAGCATACTCACCGGACATGAACCCATTGAGCATGTTTGGGATGTGCTTGACCGGCGAATACGACAGCGTGGACCAGTTCCCACTAATATCCAGCAACTTCGCAGCCATTGAAGAGGAGTGGACCAACATTCCACAGGCCACAATGGACCATCTGATAAACTCTGTGAAGAAGATGTGTTGCACTGCATGAGGCAAATGGTGGTCACACCAGATACTGACTGGTTCTGAGTCCCCAGACCCCCAATAAAGCAAAACACTGCACATTTCAGGGTGGCCTTTTATTGTGGGCAGTATAAGGTACACCTGTGCACTAATCATGATGTCAGATCAGCATCTTGATGTGGCACACCTGTGAGGTGGGATGGATTGTCTCGGCAGAGCAGAAGTGCTCACTATCACACATTTAGACTGATTTGTGAACAATGTTTGAGAGAAATGGTAATATTGTGGATCTGGAATGAACTTTAGATCTTTAAGTCCATCTCATGGAAAATGGAGCAGAAATAAAGGGGTTGCGTTTATATTTTTGTTGAGTATATATCATTTGTGATAATATTATCAATTAATGTAGCACAAGAAGCGGTGATTCTGCTTGGATGTAAAATCAGTGGAAAAAGGGACCGTGAAAATAATGCAGCAAAGAAATCAGAAGTAACTTTGCATTTGGATGTTTGTCGTGTTTATTCTAACTTCCCCACATGTGACGCGCCTCAGCCAATCAGCTGCGAGTGTTCAGAGGAGCTGCTGCTCAACTATTTTTAGACCCACAAGAGCGACGCTGCCTTCAGGTGCTCTCGTAATGATGGGAAACACCGCACGGCCAGTGGAAAATAACACTGACTTTGTGTCTGTGTGGCCCTGGAGGCGGAGCTAAACCAGTGTGACCCCAGACTGTGGCGAGAGCCCGACTCAGCACTTTCTACAATAATGCTGCTTTTGAATTCCTGCTCGTGTTTGATTCTATTTGTTGGTGAAAAGTTTTGTAAAGCTTCACTTCACTGGTCTGAAGGTCAGGGTAAGGGTTGGAGCTCTTTTATAGCCTCCAAACATCTTCAGGAAGGTCATTACTGCTTAGAAATGACCCACAAAGTCTTAGAGATGACCCACAAAGTCTTAGAGATGACCCACAAAGTCTTAGAGATGATGAACAAAGTCTTAGAGATGATGAAGTGAAGATGAACTAAAGCTTCCACAGCCGGACTTGACATCACATCACAGTTATGGCAGAATGAGCTTCTCTTAAAAACATTTTGATCTGCTGTTACAAAAGCTTCAACTTACCGAGTCCATGAAGAGGAAGAAACTGGACCAGAAACAGGACCAGAACCAGGAGGGACATGCTCATCAGCGTCTGAAGAGCGACTGAAGACGGGCTGCGGAGTTTCCTGTTTTTAACTCTTTATCATCAACTTCTGTTTTTTCTGCTGAAAACAAGAACCGCCCCAGTGGGAACTTAGTCAGAAATATTTCATCATCATTTTAGCCAAAGTCATATTTTTGTGACTGAAACTAAATTAAAAGTTGTTTATGAGACGAAAAAGTCCAGATATTCTGTCCATTAAAATCTGACTGAAAAGAAGAGACAAAATCATCCAAACTTCACTGAGCGTCTGAAAGAGCCTCAGATGATTGACATCCTGTGAGGAGCAGCTCTGACT
>CM038349.1:2990000-3072500 GCA_021464625.1 Proterorhinus semilunaris
TCCAGAAAATGTTTCAGAGGCATTTTGGAAACCTCTCCAGCTCGCCGACGGTTGAACACAATGATTTGTGTGAGCAACACCATGGCAAGACGGGCATAAGTTTGAGCATCATCTGTTTCTTGCAGTTTGCTTGTGGCCTCTTCTGCTGCCTTTTCCAAAAACTTGTGAAGTTTCACAACATCTTCAGTGAATGGTAAGGTTAACGGTTTATTAAACTTGGCATCACTCAGTGTGTTAAGGGCATTGTGAGATACATATTCTTTCCACTTGGTACTGAGCAACTTCTTAAATGTTTCAGTATACTTCACCAGCTTCTCATCTTCTGCCATCAAGCCCCGGCAGTGGATGATGTCGCAGATCTTATTCAGTGTGTGGCCGAGTTTAAGAGCAAGGCTCGGGGTTTTGTACGAAAGATTGTCATCATTAAAACCTGCTACCTTTTTGACCGCTTGTACCACTTTCTCAAAGTTTGCAGGCCTAACAGCATCTTCCAGGGTCGGCACAGAGAAATCTGTCCGCAAGCACAGCAGCAGACGTCCCACTTCTCTCAGTTTTTGTCTTATGTATTCATACTTTGTTGTATCTTGTCCATGAATGTTGTAAAGTGACTGGGCAAACTGGAGAATACAGAAGTCATTTCGCACAACTGATCCAACTTCATCCACGTTCATAACACTGAGAAGCTTCCAAACCCCACCCGAGATTTGCGCACATAAGGCGGCATCCTGAGCTGATGCAGAGCCGAGGATCCTTCTCCTTCCAGACGTCTCTTCTTGGTTTGCATCTTCGGGTTTGTGAGGGCACCTGCGAGTATGCCTCCATAGTTCTTTGCGGAGAAACATGCCTTGACAATACATGCAGTGAATAAACTTTCCATCCAAAGCTTTTTTTTTGCATCGTCGCTTCACTTTCAATTGCCCTTTCCCACTTTGTAATACTGCTTGATTATGTAAAAAGTTCCCTTTATTCCTAATTTTTTCAATCCGTTTGTTGCGCTCCTTGACATCAGTAAGGGAAAAGACTTGTACAATCTCTGCATTGGTCTTGTGTGTTTTAAGATGTCTCGATATTTTCTTCTGGGGCTTACCGCAGACAAAGCAGTAATTTATGGAACTTGTCCGCTGTGGGTCTCCTCTTTGTGGACCATTCTCTGAATGCAACTCTGAGGTGTATGAAGAACTACCTTGCTGGCTGGTTCCCGGTGCACTAGAAGCAGGAGCAAGACTTGTATCCGACTTTTGTGTCAGCCATATATTTGGATGGGGGAGCTCATCTAAATCTTCATCACCCACATAGTCTGGGTCTGAGTCTGGGTTGTTTTTTTCTTGTGCCATCTCCTGCCTTTGGTCCTTCCCAGTGTCACTCTGAAAGATAAACAGACAATACTTGAACCTACAAAGAACCACCCAGGCTGGGGCTAAGTTCCACAGCCAGCTCCTAAACCCAATACCCCGGTCCCCAACTCATCAGGGCCGGGGAAAACTCACCAAGGCTGGGGCTAAGTTCCACAGCCTGCTCCTAAAGCTACCAGCCCCGCACCAACATCCACCACAATGACCCACCCTCTACTCCACTTACACTACCCGGCTCAGGGCACTCCTACCCCGGCCTACGTGCACACACTCGCCCCCCTGGCTCCTCTGGACCTCCTCTGACCAGCCTGCTCCTAAAGCTACCAGCTCCGCACCGACATCCACCACAATGACCCACCCTCTACTCCACTTACACTACCCGGCTCAGGGCACTCCAACCCCGGCCTACGTGCACACACTCGCCCCCCTGGCTCCTCTGGACCTCCTCTGACCAGCCTGCTCCTAAAGCTACCAGCTCCGCACCGACATCCACCACAATGACCCACCCTCTACTCCACTTACACTACCCGGCTCAGGGCACTCCTACCCCGGCCTACGTGCACACACTCGCCCCCCTGGCTCCTCTGGACCTCCTCTGACCAGCCTGCTCCTAAAGCTACCAGCTCCGCACCGACATCCACCACAATGACCCACCCTCTACTCCACTTACACTACCCGGCTCAGGGCACTCCAACCCCGGCCTACGTGCACACACTCGCCCCCCTGGCTCCTCTGGACCTCCTCTGACCAGCCTGCTCCTAAAGCTACCAGCTCCGCACCGACATCCACCACAATGACCCACCCTCTACTCCACTTACACTACCCGGCTCAGGGCACTCCAACCCCGGCCTACGTGCACACACTCGCCCCCCTGGCTCCTCTGGACCTCCTCTGACCAGCCTGCTCCTAAAGCTACCAGCTCCGCACCGACATCCACCACAATGACCCACCCTCTACTCCACTTACACTACCCGGCTCAGGGCACTCCTACCCCGGCCTACGTGCACACACTCGCCCCCCTGGCTCCTCTGGACCTCCTCTGACCAGCCTGCTCCTAAAGCTACCAGCTCCGCACCGACATCCACCACAA
Source organism: Proterorhinus semilunaris (assembly GCA_021464625.1). NCBI lineage: Eukaryota > Metazoa > Chordata > Actinopteri > Gobiiformes > Gobiidae > Proterorhinus > Proterorhinus semilunaris. The sequence continues at coordinate 2,992,443 of CM038349.1, forward strand.
TGACCCACCCTCTACTCCACTTACACTACCCGGCTCAGGGCACTCCTACCCCGGCCTACGTGCACACACTCGCCCCCCTGGCTCCTCTGGACCTCCTCTGACCAGCCTGCTCCTAAAGCTACCAGCTCCGCACCGACATCCACCACAATGACCCACCCTCTACTCCACTTACACTACCCGGCTCAGGGCACTCCTACCCCGGCCTACGTGCACACACTCGCCCCCCTGGCTCCTCTGGACCTCCTCTGACCAGCCTGCTCCTAAAGCTACCAGCTCCGCACCGACATCCACCACAATGACCCACCCTCTACTCCACTTACACTACCCGGCTCAGGGCACTCCTACCCCGGCCTACGTGCACACACTCGCCCCCCTGGCTCCTCTGGACCTCCTCTGACCAGCCTGCTCCTAAAGCTACCAGCTCCGCACCGACATCCACCACAATGACCCACCCTCTACTCCACTTACACTACCCGGCTCAGGGCACTCCAACCCCGGCCTACGTGCACACACTCGCCCCCCTGGCTCCTCTGGACCTCCTCTGACCAGCCTGCTCCTAAAGCTACCAGCTCCGCACCGACATCCACCACAATGACCCACCCTCTACTCCACTTACACTACCCGGCTCAGGGCACTCCTACCCCGGCCTACGTGCACACACTCGCCCCCCTGGCTCCTCTGGACCTCCTCTGACCAGCCTGCTCCTAAAGCTACCAGCTCCGCACCGACATCCACCACAATGACCCACCCTCTACTCCACTTACACTACCCGGCTCAGGGCACTCCTACCCCGGCCTACGTGCACACACTCGCCCCCCTGGCTCCTCTGGACCTCCTCTGACCAGCCTGCTCCTAAAGCTACCAGCTCCGCACCGACATCCACCACAATGACCCACCCTCTACTCCACTTACACTACCCGGCTCAGGGCACTCCAACCCCGGCCTACGTGCACACACTCGCCCCCCTGGCTCCTCTGGACCTCCTCTGACCAGCCTGCTCCTAAAGCTACCAGCTCCGCACCGACATCCACCACAATGACCCACCCTCTACTCCACTTACACTACCCGGCTCAGGGCACTCCTACCCCGGCCTACGTGCACACACTCGCCCCCCTGGCTCCTCTGGACCTCCTCTGACCAGCCTGCTCCTAAAGCTACCAGCTCCGCACCGACATCCACCACAATGACCCACCCTCTACTCCACTTACACTACCCGGCTCAGGGCACTCCTACCCCGGCCCTACATGCACACCCAGATAAGAGATACATTTAACAAACCTTCAAGTTCAATCTCCTCCAGCGTCTTTCCTTTTAGCGAGGAAATGGATCCCTTCTCCATTAAAAGCAATACTTTGGATATCTTTGCAAGTTGTGTTGTTGGAACAGGCAGTCTGTAGAATTCCCTGTGTACGCGGATATCATGTCCAAGGAAGTCTGCCACCTGATCCAGCTCATTCTCCTGGAGGTTTAAGACTTGAGATAGCGTGGCCACATGTTTCCTGAGACCCGTCGACCGGAGGTGCTCGGGGTACTTTGTGTCGCACTGTGTGGAGAAACGTCTCAGGCAGTCACTTCCTCTATAATGGGTTGGTGCTTTGGGTCGTGCAAATAAGAATGGGTTTGAGGGAGACACACCACATTCTTTCCTCTTATTTGTGAGTAGTGTAAGACCATTGACAACAGGTCGGGGGAGAAGAACTGCAACTTTTCTCCCTCTTTTACCCATAATTTCCACGCGACTTAGATACCGGCAGAGCTTCTTTTCTGTGTCCGATAAACCAAGGCTTACATCCGCATGAAGTTGTTGATTATCCCTCTCCAGAAAATGTTTCAGAGGCATTTTGGAAACCTCTCCAGCTCGCCGACGGTTGAACACAATGATTTGTGTGAGCAACACCATGGCAAGACGGGCATAAGTTTGAGCATCATCTGTTTCTTGCAGTTTGCTCGTGGCCTCTTCTGCTGCCTTTTCCAAAAACTTGTGAAGTTTCACAACATCTTCAGTGAATGGTAAGGTTAACGGTTTATTAAACTTGGCATCACTCAGTGTGTTAAGGGCATTGTGAGATACATATTCTTTCCACTTGGTACTGAGCAACTTCTTAAATGTTTCAGTATACTTCACCAGCTTCTCATCTTCTGCCATCAAGCCCCGGCAGTGGATGATGTTGCAGATCTTATTCAGTGTGTGGCCGAGTTTAAGAGCAAGGCTCGGGGTTTTGTACGAAAGATTGTCATCATTAAAACCTGCTACCTTTTTGACCGCTTGTACCACTTTCTCAAAGTTTGCAGGCCTAACAGCATCTTCCAGGGTCGGCACAGAGAAATCTGTCCGCAAGCACAGCAGCAGACGTCCCACTTCTCTCAGTTTTTGTCTTATGTATTCATACTTTGTTGTATCCTGTCCATGAATGTTGTAAAGTGACTGGGCAAACTGGAGAATACAGAAGTCATTTCGCACAACTGATCCAACTTCATCCACGTTCATAACACTGAGAAGCTTCCAAACCCCACCCGAGATTTGCGCACATAAGGCGGCATCCTGAGCTGATGCAGAGCCGAGGATCCTTCTCCTTCCAGACGTCTCTTCTTGGTTTGCATCTTCGGGTTTGTGAGGGCACCTGCGAGTATGCCTCCATAGTTCTTTGCGGAGAAACATGCCTTGACAATACATGCAGTGAATAAACTTTCCATCCAAAGCTTTTTTTTTGCATCGTCGCTTCACTTTCAATTGCCCTTTCCCACTTTGTAATACTGCTTGATTATGTAAAAAGTTCCCTTTATTCCTAATTTTTTCAATCCGTTTGTTGCGCTCCTTGATATCAGTAAGGGAAAAGACTTGTACAATCTCTGCATTGGTCTTGTGTGTTTTAAGATGTCTCGATATTTTCTTCTGGGGCTTACCGCAGACAAAGCAGTAATTTATGGAACTTGTCCGCTGTGGGTCTCCTCTTTGTGGACCATTCTCTGAATGCAACTCTGAGGTGTATGAAGAACTACCTTGCTGGCTGGTTCCCGGTGCACTAGAAGCAGGAGCAAGACTTGTATCCGACTTTTGTGTCAGCCATATATTTGGATGGGGGAGCTCATCTAAATCTTCATCACCCACATAGTCTGGGTCTGAGTCTGGGTTGTTTTTTTCTTGTGCCATCTCCTGCCTTTGGTCCTTCCCAGTGTCACTCTGAAAGATAAACAGACCATACTTGAACCTACAAAGAACCACCCAGGCTGGGGCTAAGTTCCACAGCCAGCTCCTAAACCCAATACCCCGGTCCCCAACTCATCAGGGCCGGGGAAAACTCACCAAGGCTGGGGCTAAGTTCCACAGCCTGCTCCTAAAGCTACCAGCCCCGCACCAACATCCACCACAATGACCCACCCTCTACTCCACTTACACTACCCGGCTCAGGGCACTCCTACCCCGGCCTACGTGCACACACTCGCCCCCCTGGCTCCTCTGGACCTCCTCTGACCAGCCTGCTCCTAAAGCTACCAGCTCCGCACCGACATCCACCACAATGACCCACCCTCTACTCCACTTACACTACCCGGCTCAGGGCACTCCAACCCCGGCCTACGTGCACACACTCGCCCCCCTGGCTCCTCTGGACCTCCTCTGACCAGCCTGCTCCTAAAGCTACCAGCTCCGCACCGACATCCACCACAATGACCCACCCTCTACTCCACTTACACTACCCGGCTCAGGGCACTCCTACCCCGGCCTACGTGCACACACTCGCCCCCCTGGCTCCTCTGGACCTCCTCTGACCAGCCTGCTCCTAAAGCTACCAGCTCCGCACCGACATCCACCACAATGACCCACCCTCTACTCCACTTACACTACCCGGCTCAGGGCACTCCAACCCCGGCCTACGTGCACACACTCGCCCCCCTGGCTCCTCTGGACCTCCTCTGACCAGCCTGCTCCTAAAGCTACCAGCTCCGCACCGACATCCACCACAATGACCCACCCTCTACTCCACTTACACTACCCGGCTCAGGGCACTCCAACCCCGGCCTACGTGCACACACTCGCCCCCCTGGCTCCTCTGGACCTCCTCTGACCAGCCTGCTCCTAAAGCTACCAGCTCCGCACCGACATCCACCACAATGACCCACCCTCTACTCCACTTACACTACCCGGCTCAGGGCACTCCTACCCCGGCCTACGTGCACACACTCGCCCCCCTGGCTCCTCTGGACCTCCTCTGACCAGCCTGCTCCTAAAGCTACCAGCTCCGCACCGACATCCACCACAATGACCCACCCTCTACTCCACTTACACTACCCGGCTCAGGGCACTCCTACCCCGGCCTACGTGCACACACTCGCCCCCCTGGCTCCTCTGGACCTCCTCTGACCAGCCTGCTCCTAAAGCTACCAGCTCCGCACCGACATCCACCACAATGACCCACCCTCTACTCCACTTACACTACCCGGCTCAGGGCACTCCAACCCCGGCCTACGTGCACACACTCGCCCCCCTGGCTCCTCTGGACCTCCTCTGACCAGCCTGCTCCTAAAGCTACCAGCTCCGCACCGACATCCACCACAATGACCCACCCTCTACTCCACTTACACTACCCGGCTCAGGGCACTCCTACCCCGGCCTACGTGCACACACTCGCCCCCCTGGCTCCTCTGGACCTCCTCTGACCAGCCTGCTCCTAAAGCTACCAGCTCCGCACCGACATCCACCACAATGACCCACCCTCTACTCCACTTACACTACCCGGCTCAGGGCACTCCTACCCCGGCCTACGTGCACACACTCGCCCCCCTGGCTCCTCTGGACCTCCTCTGACCAGCCTGCTCCTAAAGCTACCAGCTCCGCACCGACATCCACCACAATGACCCACCCTCTACTCCACTTACACTACCCGGCTCAGGGCACTCCAACCCCGGCCTACGTGCACACACTCGCCCCCCTGGCTCCTCTGGACCTCCTCTGACCAGCCTGCTCCTAAAGCTACCAGCTCCGCACCGACATCCACCACAATGACCCACCCTCTACTCCACTTACACTACCCGGCTCAGGGCACTCCTACCCCGGCCTACGTGCACACACTCGCCCCCCTGGCTCCTCTGGACCTCCTCTGACCAGCCTGCTCCTAAAGCTACCAGCTCCGCACCGACATCCACCACAATGACCCACCCTCTACTCCACTTACACTACCCGGCTCAGGGCACTCCTACCCCGGCCTACGTGCACACACTCGCCCCCCTGGCTCCTCTGGACCTCCTCTGACCAGCCTGCTCCTAAAGCTACCAGCTCCGCACCGACATCCACCACAATGACCCACCCTCTACTCCACTTACACTACCCGGCTCAGGGCACTCCAACCCCGGCCTACGTGCACACACTCGCCCCCCTGGCTCCTCTGGACCTCCTCTGACCAGCCTGCTCCTAAAGCTACCAGCTCCGCACCGACATCCACCACAATGACCCACCCTCTACTCCACTTACACTACCCGGCTCAGGGCACTCCTACCCCGGCCTACGTGCACACACTCGCCCCCCTGGCTCCTCTGGACCTCCTCTGACCAGCCTGCTCCTAAAGCTACCAGCTCCGCACCGACATCCACCACAATGACCCACCCTCTACTCCACTTACACTACCCGGCTCAGGGCACTCCTACCCCGGCCCTACATGCACACACTCGCCCCCCTGACTCCTCTGGACCTCCGGGGACACACAGCCCACATCTCGGACCCACTCTTAAGCACCCCTCCTCGGACTACACCCCCCCAACTCATCCAGGCCGGGGAAAACTCACCAAGGCTGGGGCTAAGTTCCACAGCCAGCTCCAAAACCCAATAGCCCGGTCCCCATATCATCCAGCCCGGGGATAAATCCTCCAGGACGGGGCTAAGTTCCATTCAGAAAATACTTGATAACGTATATTTAACAAGGACTAGATACTTACCAATATATTTTCTTGTCTTCTTTGGAGTGAACTTTCTCTTGGTCCTTCTTCTTCGCATTACCATTAGATGTCTTCCGAAATCACTCAACATGCCCGGACACATATCCCGCACGTGTCCCCATAAAGAACCAATCACAATGGAGCCTTCAATACCGCCAGAGTAGGGTAGGGGGAGCACATCATACACTCCATACACAAGAAGTCAGGTTGGGGTATTATATGGACATCAAATAAACTTTCAATTTATGGTCTTTAAAAGCTAAGAATTTAAAAAAACTTGATATGTGCATGATATATTATCATTGAGCATTAAAAGGACTTCAGAAAAACAATGAAATTATGCTCTTTATATGCTAAAAATTAAAATACAAAATCTTGGTTTATGAGGACCGTAGCATAGTCCTGCTAATCCCCTTAGGTTCTCGTAGTGCTGGTGAGTAGTCAGGTCAATTGGCTCCATAAACCATATATACAGACACACAAACACACACACACACACACACCAACCATAAAACCACTGGAATCATGAAACAAACCAGCACTGGAAGATCAAACCCCCCTATCAGAAACACAGGCTCAACTAAATAATTCACCCAAAAAGACAGACTTTAAGTGATTGAATTGGGTGCAGATTTTCCATGGGATTTATCAATCAATCAATCAATCAATCAATCAATCAATCAATCAATCAATGGTTCTGTTTAGCCCAATATCACAACAGGAGTTTCCTCACAGCTGCTCCGAACATTAAGGCAATAAAACAGAGCAGTAAATAAGACCGTGTAAAGTTCAGGAGAATCAAATATCCAGGCAAACATAATTTGGGCGGCGACGAGCAGCTCGGGCCCCTGTCCTTAGACTCTCCAGCACAGAGAGGAACAACTCAAACACCCGGTGGGAGAAACGAGAAACCTTGAGGAGAACCACAGAAGGAGAGATCCACTCCCATGGACGGACAGGCTATAGAGACTCAGGGCCGAAGGAGTCCCTCAGCAGACGGGCCAAGATCACAGACCGTCCAGTCCTTGTTGTCAGTAGGCAGGGTTCCTCCGTTCAGCCGGGTTCCTCCGTTCAGCAGGGTTCCTCTGTTCAGCAGGGTTCCTCCGTTCAGCCGGGTTCCTCCGTTCAGCCGGGTTCCTCCGTTCAGCCGGGTTCCTCCGTTCAACAGGGTTCCTCTGTTCAGCCGGGTTCCTCCGTTCAGCCGGGTTCCTCTGTTCAGCCTGGCTCCTCCGTTCAGCCTGGCTCCTCCGTTCAGCCGGGTTCCTCTGTTCAGCCGGGTTCCTCTGTTCAGCCGGGTTCCTCCGTTCAGTCGGGTTCCTCCTTTCGATCTAGACAGGCCGTCCCGAGGGGGAGTGGGACAGGAGACACCATGTGAATAGTAATGAACAGACTACAGATAAAATAAATATTGTATCATAATAAGACAAAGTTTGCAGTAAGAAGAAGAAGAAGAGGATAGCGCTCAGTGGACCGTACTTCCCACAGCAGAGTTTCTTCTAAGGCAGCTTTACTTCAGGCTGAGGGTCAGAGCTTTACTTCAGGCTGTGGGTTAGAGCTTTACTTCAGGCTGTGGGTCAGAGCTTTACTTCAGGCTGAGGGTTAGAGCTTTACTTCAGGCTGAGGGTCAGAGCTTTACTTCAGGCTGAGGGTTAGAGCTTTACTTCAGGCTGTGGGTCAGAGCTTTACTTCAGGCTGAGGGTTAGAGCTTTACTTCAGGCTGAGGGTTAGAGCTTTACTTCAGGCTGAGGGTTAGAGCTTTAACTGACCTGATCATAAGCTAATTCTCAGAGGTTCGTTTTGAGCCTAGTCTTAAATGTAGGGACTGTTTCTGCTTCTTTAACGTGAGCTGGGAGTTTATTCCATAAAACCGGAGCTTGGAACTAAAGGCTCTTCCTCCTACAGTGATGTTGGAGCTAAAGGCTCTTCCTCCTACAGTGATGTTGGAGCTAAAGGCTCTTCCTCCTACAGTGATGTTGGAGCTAAAGGCTCTTCCTCCTACAGTGATGTTGGAGCTAAAGGCTCTTCCTCCTACAGTGATGTTGGAGCTGAAGGCTCTTCCTCCTACAGTGATGTTGGAGCTGAAGGCTCTTCCTCCTACAGTGATGTTGGAGCTAAAGGCTCTTCCTCCTACAGTGATGTTGGAGCTAAAGGGTCTTCCTCCTACAGTGATGTTGGAGCTAAAGGCTCTTCCTCCTACAGTGATGTTGGAGCTAAAGGCTCTTCCTCCTACAGTGATGTTGGAGCTAAAGGCTCTTCCTCCTACAGTGATGTTGGAGCTGAAGGCTCTTCCTGCTACAGTGATGTTGGAGCTGAAGGCTCTTCCTCCTACAGTGATGTTGGAGCTGAAGGCTCTTCCTCCTACAGTGATGTTGGAGCTGAAGGCTCTTCCTCCTACAGTGATGTTGGAGCTAAAGGCTCTTCCTCCTGCAGTGATGTTGGAGCTAAAGGCTCTTCCTCCTACAGTGATGTTGGAGCTAAAGGGTCTTCCTCCTCTAGTGATCACCTTCCAGTTTTCGTTATGTATAAAAATGGATATGTAAAAGATGAAGAGGAAAACAAGTATTGGTTTAGAAGGGTAAAAACAGAGAAAACTATTGATGCATTTAAAAAGGAGCTTTTAGCTCAAGACTGGAGTATTGTGTACAGAGAGAATGACACGAATATGGCTTATGATGAGTTTACGCGAGTATTTCAAAAGGTATACGACAAAAACTGCCCAATGAAGAAATACTGTAAAAACAGAAAGTGTAAAGAAACACCATGGATGTCTAAAGGTTTACTAAATGCTTGCAAGAAAAAAAATAATCTTTACAAAAACTTTATAAATAACCGAACAAAAGAAGCTGAGGATAAATATAAGAAATATAAAAATAAACTGGTACAGGTAGGTCAGGACAGGTATCATGAGAAAATGTAAACAGGATTATTATAATAAGTTGTTGGATTACTAATAAGAATAATATTAAAGGTTTATGGAACATCTTAAATAGTGTAACTAGAAATAAACCAAGAACGATTAATTATCCAAAATATTTCAAAGATGAGGATAACACTTTAAATAATATGAATGAAGTCGTCGAAACATTTAATAAATTCTTTGTAGATGTTGGACCGAACCTTGCTGCAAAAATTGCAAACGTTGAGAACTATAATTGTGATCTGATAGAAGCAAATCCTATGTCCCTGTTCCTCAAACCTGTGGAGGAAAAGGAGATACTGGACATTGTTAAAGGGTGTAAAAATAAAACTTCGACCGATTACCATGACATGGACATGAAAACTTTAAAAACTGTTATTGAAAGTGTCTCTAAGCCGTTAACTTACATTTGTAACTTATCGTTGCAAACTGGACAATTTCCTGATGGTATGAAAGTAGCAAAAGTGATTCCTCTGTTCAAGGCAGGAGATAAACATCTCTTTACAAACTATAGGCCTGTTTCCCTTTTACCGCAATTCTCTAAAATCTTAGAAAAGGTTTTAAACTCTAGACTTGACGACTTTATCGAAAAGTGTAATTTACTCTCGGACAATCAGTTTGGGTTTAGGAACAATCACTCAACCTCACACGCGCTCTTTGATATAACTGAAGAAATAACTAATGCTGTAGATAACAAGAAATATGCAATAGGGTTATTTATAGACCTGAGTAAAGCGTTTGATACAATAAACTATGATATATTAATTAATAAACTAGAACTTTATGGAATTAGGGGGGTAGCTCTACAGTGGGTCACCAGTTACTTAAAAAATAGAAAACAATGTGTGAAAATCGGTGATTATCAGTCGAGTTGTCGACAAATTGTGTGTGGTTTGCCTCAAGGTTCTATTCTAGGCCCAAAAATGTTTAATATGTATATTAACGACATTTGTAAAACGTCTGAAGTACTTAAATTTATCTTGTTTGCTGACGATACAAATATTTTTGCATCAGGAGACGACTTACAGCAGCTGTGTCGGATTGTTAACTTGGAACTCAAAAGTGTCAATTAGTGGTTCAAACAAAATAAATTATCTTTAAACCTGAGTAAAAGCAAAATGATGATATTTGGCAACTGTAATTCCAATGCTCAGGAAGCAATTCAGATAGAGGGTGTTGTTATCGAGCGAGTGCATGAAATCAAATTCCTTGGTGTGATTATTGATGACAGAATTACTTGGAAATCTCACATTAAATATATATCTACGAACATTTCTAGAAGCATTTCAGTAATAGCAAAAGCAAAGCACATTTTAAACATCAAAGCTCTACATACCTTATACTGTTCTCTGATTTTGCCCTACTTATATTATTCTACTGTGGTTTGGGGCAGTACTTATAAAAACACAGTTAAACCAATAATATTGTTGCAAAAAAGAGCTATCCGAGTAATTCATAAAGTTGGGTTTTTGGACCACACAAACTCATTATTTTTAAAATCAAAGATCATGAAGTTTTGTGACATTGTTGAGTTCCAAACTGTTCAAATGTTATTCAGAGCAAGGTATAAATTGTTACCAAACCAAATACAAAGAAGGTTCCAAGAACGTACTGGTCGTTATGAATTACGTGATGAATTAAACTTTAGGATTCAGAAACATAGCACAACTTTGAAAAGTTTTAGCCCAACAGTTAATGTTGAACAATTGTGGAATAAACTGGAGATGGATTTGAAACGATGTCCAAACATCAACCTGTTCAAATATAAATACAAACAAAAGACTTTTGAAATATACAGACAAGAGGAAATGTGTGGCCACTAGGGGGAGCAGTAGGATGGATTATGTGTATTTTTCCTCTATAATCTGGAAGAGTGTTGCTGCTTGGAACGGTTGTCATTCTGTTGCTCGGATTCACGGATGGAGAATTGGGGTTGGCGGGTTGTGGATCTGTTGGGAGGGACCCTCCCGGCGGGCTCTGGACCTTGTCTTTTGATGCACCACTCAGCATAGGAACATATTCTACAAAATCAGCTGTTAGGGCAGCCGTGTGGGGGGTTTGTTGATTGGGAGTTACTGCTCTCTTCAAATGGCCCGCTCTACACTCTGGCTTTTTAATGCACCACACTATGCAGGGCTACAGCATACTTCACATATAACTCAATTAAATAAATATATAATAATAATGATTATGAAAATTACACCCAAATTAAAATTATACTGAGAATGGTAATGACAACTAGGAAGTATCAAGATCTCGGAGTTTAATACCTATTAATGTACCTTCATAACATAAAAGTAACTCTCGGTTATCAAGGGTAAAAATCTGAAAGAAATATATGAAGGATCACATTTTTATTTTATTTTGACTGCTTTGTTCTAGACATCGTACATGAAACAAGATCGTTGTTGTAGTTGTGCGTTGTTTCAATTAATTGTATAAACAGTTCATATATTTTTTTGTAAGTTTGTAAGTTGGTCTGTACGAATGTAGCTGCTTGAAATGTTTTGTAATGTTCTTTTTTTATTTATTTTATTGCACTTGGGGGTGGGCACTCGTAAGCTTTTGCTTCAGCCCACTCCTTTTGAGCACTATGTGTACTGCTCAAATAAACAAATAAACTAAACTAAACTCCTACAGTGACGTTGGAGCTGAAGGCTCTTCCTCCTACAGTGACGTTGGAGCTGAAGGCTCTTCCTCCTACAGTGATGTTGGAGCTAAAGGCTCTTCCTCCTACAGTGATGTTGGAGCTGAAGGCTCTTCCTCCTACAGTGATGTTGGAGCTGAAGGCTCTTCCTCCTACAGTGATGTTGGAGCTAAAGGCTCTTCCTCCTACAGTGACGTTGGAGCTGAAGGCTCTTCCTCCTACAGTGATGTTGGAGCTAAAGGCTTTTCCTCCTACAGTGATGTTGGACCTAAAGGCTCTTCCTCCTACAGTGACGTTGGAGCTGAAGGCTCTTCCTCCTACAGTGATGTTGGAGCTGAAGGCTCTTCCTCCTACAGTGATGTTGGAGCTGAAGGCTCTTCCTCCTACAGTGATGTTGGAGCTGAAGGCTCTTCCTCCTACAGTGATGTTGGAGCTAAAAGCTCTTCCTCCTACAGTGATGTTGGAGCTGAAGGCTCTTCCTCCTACAGTGATGTTGGAGCTGAAGGCTCTTCCTCCTACAGTGATGTTGGAGCTGAAGGCTCTTCCTCCTACAGTGATGTTGGAGCTGAAGGCTCTTCCTCCTACAGTGATGTTGGAGCTAAAGGCTCTTCCTCCTACAGTGACGTTGGAGCTGAAGGCTCTTCCTCCTACAGTGACGTTGAGAGCTAAAGGCTCTTCCTCCTACAGTGACGTTGGAGCTAAAGGCTCTTCCTTCTACAGTGATGTTGGAGCTGAAGGCTCTTCCTCCTACAGTGACGTTGGAGCTAAAGGCTCTTCCTCCTACAGTGACGTTGGAGCTAAAGGCTCTTCCTCCTACAGTGATGTTGGAGCTGAAGGCTCTTCCTCCTACAGTGACGTTGGAGACCTGAGGAATCACTAGTAGCCCTGAGTTTTGAGAGCTCTGGTTGGCCGATATGGAACGATAACGTCTTGGAGATAAAGTGAGGCCAAACCCTTTATGGCTTTAAATGTGAGGAGCAGGATTTTTTAATTTGATTCTAATTTGAACAGGAGCCAATGGAGAGACTTTAGCACAGGTGTCATGTGTTCTCTTCTTTTATAAAGCGCTTTTCTGGACACTCAAAGACGCTTTACATTAAGCACTATTCATTCATTCCATACTCGGTGGTGGTAAGCTACTATTGTAGCCACAGCTGCCCTGGGGTAGACTGACGGAAGCGAGGCAGCCAATCTGCCCCATCGGCCCCTCCGACCACCACCAACATCATTCATCCCGGCCTATTGTACATGTTTTTAGTGGTAGGGGAAACCGGAGTACCCGGAGGAAACCTACGCAGACACGGGGAGAACATGCAAACTCCACAGAAAGGCCCCGTCCAGGTGGGAATCGAACCCGGGACCTTCTAGCTGTGAAGCACGAGCGCACTAACCGCTGTGCCACCGTGCCGCCAAAAATAAAATAAAATAATAAATATACCAGTGGAGTAGAACATGTTCTCAGTGAGTGAAGGTCCTCGACGCCGCTCCTGGAGCGTGTCATGTGTTACCGACTCATCTGGTTTTTGCTTGAGTTGGACTTTCAGATCCTTTTTTAAGAAACAAAATCTTGACTCGTCAGTTTTGGTTCCTCTTTTTTCCACGGACAAAGGGTGCGACAAATGTTGTTATTGCACGGTCTTCACCCTGAAGCAGGGTGCTCAATACGTCCATCGCAAAGGGAGTATTGGTAGATCGCATTACATAAAAAACTAGAAACTTGCAATAGCTGAAGCCATTGTGATTGTCTGCGGAACAGATCTAATGTGGAATTTAGCTGAAAAATCCTTGAAATCCTTGAAACTGTTGAAATTGCATAAACTCTTTACTTTGCATAAATCGCTGACAGACTCAACTGTACCAAAAGTCCTTTTAAAATGAATATGGAAGCTTCCCCATACAAATGAATGTGTATCAATAGCATAGAAAAAAACTGTAGACAGACAAGTTGCAGAAACTGAACATGCACAAACTGCGGAAAATGTAGAAAAAGTATAACTTTACTAAACCATAGATTGCAGAAGCCCCATTGTAAGAATTCCAGCCGATTGTGGAAAATCCATAAATTGAAGAATTCCCAAAAGTAATAGAAAGAATCTTCCAAACATGTGGAATGTTTTAAAGTATAACTTGCGGAAATCGCAGAAACTGTGAAACTTTACTAAGAAGTAAATGTGGAAGAATCATGTATTTGTATTTAAGACAAGCAATGAAACCAAAAAGGCATAATAGAGCACATAACAGTACATGTATACATGTTTGTATCTAGTAGTATTTTTCCATTCATAACAAAACACTAGTGTTTGAGGGTAGACCCTAACAAAAAAGAAAAAAAAACACACAAAAAACAGAGAAACTGTATCAGATGATGGTCACATTGTGGAAAGTAATAAAAGTAATTAAAGCCGCAAGCGGCATCGAGAGGCCCTCGCGGGTCTCGTGGGCTGGTAGACGCCGGTTGACGCACGCCGCCGCAATAACCGGGAGGCGCTGCCGCGCCCTACGTGGTTATAATGTCGCTGCCACCCTAGGTCGAGATTATAAAAGAGCAAAGGCGAGAAATGGCGCCTCCGGCGCTGATTACTCGTTTTTTCCCAAAATGGCCGACCACCTGTTGGTCGCCTAGCAACCATGTAATGGAGGCCTCCCTTAGTGCTTCCATTGCCGTGCCATAACCCTACCGAGGGCGCTAGTGTGGCCACACTACATTTTATTGGCCTGATGTGTCATTAATCTTTGAGTAAACATCAAAACGAGATTTTTAGCGTCTCCATGTGAATGATGGCTCCAACCTGCAGAGGGCGCTAGCGCGCCCCAAATCTTTTTTATTTCACAAGCAGCATGGGACGGCTCCGGCGGGCCGTACTTCAATGACTACTGTCCACAAGCTCCTTACAGGGGGCGCTAGCGCGCTGTAATTGTGTATAATGTGAGATTTTTGTGTCAGTCCCATTGGTTTAACATGGGGAGCCTCGGGCGTCTCCATGGCAACACCGTACAAAATACGGTATGGGTCTCATTGGCTTTTTGGATCAGGATGCCGTCAGCTATTATTGTGCCGAATTTTATCAATTTCCGAGAAACTAATTTTTTTCCCATAATGCATTTTTTGTTGTCGGCCTAGAGGGGGCGCTATCGCGCCAAATTTCAGTTTTTAACATTTGTTGTGTCCGGGGGTGAAAGGTCAATAAAATGTATATTTCCGATTTTTAATCGGAGTTAGTTTGTGCGAATGGGAGCATTTTGATGTTTTCGGAAAGTCGCAAAATTCTTCGTAAAGATTGCGGCTTCGCCGCAAACAAACCGTAAAAGTTAGCCAAAAAATTTGGATAACTTTTGATGCCCCACATCTCGAGATGAAGTGGAGCGATTTTGGGCTCATTTGGTGAAACGCCCTAGGAGGAGTTCGTTAAAATGCGACGTCAGCAAAAATGCTGACTCAGCATTTTCCCGACTTCCTGTCAAAATGGCGGACTTCCGGTTTGTCTGGGGGCGTGGCCACAATAATATATTTTGTTTGTCCTCACAGGACGAAGGTCTGTACCGAATCCCGTCGCTCTGCGACAAAGTTTATGTTGGCCCCCTCCCCATAGGCGCAATGTATTTTCACTTTTGTAGGTGGCGCTGTCGCGCCATTTT
This sequence comes from Proterorhinus semilunaris, assembly GCA_021464625.1. Lineage (NCBI taxonomy): Eukaryota > Metazoa > Chordata > Actinopteri > Gobiiformes > Gobiidae > Proterorhinus > Proterorhinus semilunaris. The sequence goes on from CM038349.1 coordinate 3,007,571, forward strand.
TTATTTCCCCAAAACGAAACACACATTTTAATTAATTTTTCGCCGGATCTGAATTTTGGGCAAAGTTTGGTGAGTTTTTGACTACGTTCAGGGGTGCAAATTCCTGCTCAAAGAGCAGAAGAAAGAAAGAAGAAGAAGAAGAAAAATTAAAGCCGCAAGCGGCATCGAGAGGCCCTCGCGGGGGTTCGTTGGCCGGTTGACGCCGGTTGCCGCACGCCGCCGCAATAACCGGGAGGCGCTGCCGCGCCCTACTTGGTTTATAACGTCGCTGCCACCCTAGGTCGAGATTATAAAAGAGCAAAGGCGAGAAATGGCGCCTTCGGCGCTGATTACTCGATTTTTCCCAAAATGGCCGACCACCTGTTGGTCGCCTAGCAACCATGTAATGGAGGCCTCCCTTAGTGCCTCCATTGCACACACACTACATTGTATTGCCCTGATGAGTCATTAATCTTTGAGTAAACATCAAAACGACATTTTTAGCGTCTTCATGTGAATGATGGCTCCAACCTGCAGAGGGCGCCAGCGCGCACCCCAAATCTTTTTTATTTCACAAGCAGCATCAGACGGCCTTGACGGGCCGTATTTCAATGACTACTGTCCACAAGCTCCTTACAGGGGGCGCTAACGCGCTGTAATTGTGTATAATGTGAGATTTGTGTTTCAGTCCCATTAGATTAACATGGTGGGCCTCGGGCGTCACCATGGCAACACCATACAAAATACGGTATGGGTCTCATTGGCTTTTTGGATCGGGATGCCATCAGCTATTTTTGTGCCGAATTTTATCCATTTCCGAGAAACTAATTTTTTTTCCATAATGCATTTTTTCTTGTCAGCCTAGAGGGGGCGCTATCGCGCCAAATCTCACTTTTTCACATTTGTTGTGTCCGGGGGTGAAAGGTCAATAAAATGTATATTTCCGATTTTTTATCGGAGTTCGTTTGTGTAAATGGGAGCATTTTGTTGTTTTCGGTAAGTCGCAAAATTCTTCGTAAAGATTGCGGCTTCGCCGCACACAAACCGTAAAACTTAGCCAAAAAATTTGGATAACTTTTGATGCCCCACATCTCGAGATGAACTGGAGCGATTTTGGGCTCATTTGGTGAAACGCCCTAGGAGGAGTTCGTTAAAATGCGACGTCAGCGAAAACGCTGACTCACCATTTTCCCGACTTCCTGTCAAAATGGCGGACTTCCGGTTTGTCTGGGGGCGTGGCCACAATAATAGTTTTTGGTTGTCGTCACATGACAAATGTCTCTACCGAATCTCGTCGCTCTATGACAACGTTTATGTTGGCCCCCTCCCCATAGGCGCAATGTATTTTCACTTTTGTAGGTGGCGCTGTCGCGCCATTTTTTATTTCCCCAAAACGAAACACACATTTTAATTAATTTTTCACCGGACCTGAATTTTGGGCAAAGTTTGGTGAGTTTTTGACTATGTTCAGGGGGTCAAATTCCTGCTCAAAGAGCAGAAGAAAGAAGAATAAAGAAGAATAATAATATTTCTTGCAAAAACAATATAGTCGCTTTCGCGACTACAACATATTATGCATTTTTTTAAAGCTTTCGACTTCCCCGACGCACCGGTGGGGCTCGGAGGTGAATGACGAGCGCTTTGCGCTCGTCATCCACCTCCGTATGACAGTTGGCCATATACCCCCATTCATTTTGCTGCAATTACAAGTATAAGGGCCCACACCAGAGGTGTGGGCAGTCACTGTTTTACACGGTGAGTTTACGTTTGACATGGGGACAGCGCTTCGCGCTGTTTTCGTGCGCTCCGCGCACCTAGGTTCAGTGCGCTGCGCGCACTGCGTTGCGATTACAATAGGCCCTTGCTACGGCAGGCCGCTCGGGCCTAATTAAAGCCGCAAGCGGCATCGAGAGGCCCTCGCGGGGGTTCGTTGGCCGGTTGACGCCGGTTCCCGCACGCCGCCGCAATAACCGGGAGGCGCTGCCGCGCCCTACGTGGTTATAATGTCGCTGCCACCCTAGGTCGAGATTATAAAAGAGCAAAGGCGAGAAATGGCGCCTTCGGCGCTGATTGCTCGATTTTTCCCAAAATGGCCGACCTCCTGTCGGTCGCCTGGCAACCATGTAATGGAGGCCTCCCTTAGTGCCTCCATTGCCGCGCCATAACCCTACCGAGGGCGCCAACGTGGCCACACTACATTTTATTGCCCTGATGAGCCATTAATCTTTGTGAGTAAACATCAAAACGAGATTTTTAGCGTCTCCATGTGAATGATGGCTCCAACCTGCAGAGGGCGCTAGCGCGCCCCAAATCTTTTTTATTTCACAAGCAGCATCGGACGGCCCTGACGGGCCGTACTTCAATCACTACTGTCCACAAGCTCCTCACAGAGGGCGCTAACGAGCTGTAATTGTGTATAATGTGTGATATGCGGGTCAGTCCCATTGGAATAACATGGCGAGCCTCGGTCGTCTCCATGGCAACACCGTACAAAATACGGTATGGGTCTCTTTGGCTTTTTGGATCGGGATGCCATCAGCTATTATTGTGCCGAATTTTATCCATTTCCGAGAAACTAATTTTTTTCCCATAATGCATATTTTCTTCTCAGCCTAGAGGGGGCGCTATCGCGCCAAATCTCACTTTTTCACATTTGTTGTGTCCGGGGGTGAAAGGTCAATAAAATGTATATTTCCGATTTTTAATCGGAGTTCGTTTGTGCAAATGGGAGCATTTTGTTGTTTTCGGAAAGTCGCAAAAATCTTCGTAAAGATTGCGGCTTCGCCGCAAACAAACCGTAAAACTTAGCCAAAAAATTTGGATAACTTTTGATGCCCCACATCTCGAGATGAAGTGGAGCGATTTTGGGCTCATTTGGTGAAACGCCCTAGGAGGAGTTCGTTAAAATGCGACGTCAGCGAAAACGCTGACTCACCATTTTCCCGACTTCCTGTCAAAATGGCGGACTTCCGGTTTGTCTGGGGGCGTGGCCACAATAATATATTTTGTTTGTCCTCACAGGACGAATGTCTGTACCGAATCTCGTCGCTCTATGACAACGTTTATGTTGGCCCCCTCCCCATAGGCGCAATGTATTTTCACTTTTGTAGGTGGCGCTGTCGCGCCATTTTTTATTTCCCCAAAACGAAACACACATTTTAATTAATTTTTCACCGGACCTGAATTTTGGGCAAAGTTTGGTGAGTTTTCGACTATGTTCAGGGGGTCAAAATCCTGCTCAAAGAGCAGAAGAAAGAAAGAAGAAGAAGAAAAATTAAAGCCGCAAGCGGCATCGAGAGGCCCTCGCGGGACGGGGTGGCCGGTTGACGCCGGTTGCCGCACGCCGCCGCAATAACCGGGAGGCGCTGCCGCGCCCTACGTGGTTATAACGTCGCTGCCACCCTAGGTCGAGATTATAAAAGAGCAAAGACGAGAAATGGCGCCTTCGGCGCCGATTGCTCGATTTTTCCCAAAATGGCCGACCACCTGTTGGTCGCCTAGCAACCATGTAATGGAGGCCTCCCTTAGTGCCTCCATTGCCGCGCCATAACCCACCGAGGGCGCCAACGTGGCCACACTACATTGTATTGCCCTGATGTGCCATTAATCTCTGTGAGTAAACATCAAAACGAGATTTTTAGCGTCTCCATGTGAATGATGGCTCCAACCTGCAGAGGGCGCTAGCGCGCCCCAAATCTTTTTTATTTCACAAGCAGCATCGGACGGCCCTGACGGGCCGTACTTCAATGACTACTGTCCACAAGCTCCTGACAGATGGCGCTAACGCGCTGTAATTGTGTATGATGTGTGATATGCGGGTCAGTCCCATTGGAATAACATGGCGAGCCTTGGTCGTCTCCATGGCAACACCGTACAAAATACGGTATGGGTCTCATTGGCTTTTTTGACCGGGATGCTATCAGCTATTTTTGTGCCGAATTTTATCCATTTCCGAGAAACAAATTTTTTTCCCATAATGCATTTTTTGTTCTCGGCCTAGAGGGGGCGCTATCGCGCCAAATTTCACTTTTACACATTTGTTGTGTCCGGGGGCGAAAGATCAATAAAATGTATATTTCCGATTTTTAATCGGACTTCGTTTGTGTGAATGGGAGCATTTTGTTGTTTTCGGTAAGTCGCAAAATTCTTCGTAAAGATTGCGGCTTCGCCGCAAACAAACCGTAAAACTTAGCCAAAAAATTTGGATAACTTTTGATGCCCCACATCTCGAGATGAACTGGAGCGATTTTGGGCTCATTTGGTGAAACGCCCTAGGAGGAGTTCGTTAAAATGCGACGTCAGCGAAAACGCTGACTCACCATTTTTCTGACTTCCTGTCAAAATGGCGGACTTCCGGTTTGTCTGGGGGCGTGGCCACAATAATGTTTTTTGGTTGTCGTCACATGACGAATGTCTGTACCGAATCCCGTCGCTCTACGACAAAGTTTATGTTGGCCCCCTCCCCATAGGCGCAATGTATTTTCACTTTTGTAGGTGGCGCTGTCGCGCCATTTTTTATTTCCCCAAAACGAAACACACATTTTAATTAATTTTTCACCGGATCTGAATTTTGGGCAAAGTTTGGTGAGTTTTCGACTACGTTCAGGGGGTCAAATTCCTGCTCAAAGAGCAGAAGAAAGAAAGAAGAAAAATAATAATAATATTTCCTGCAAAAACAATATAGTCGCTTTCGCGACTACAACATATTATACATTTTTGGAAAGCTTTCGACTTCCCCCACGCACCCGTGGGGCTTGGAGGTGGATGACGAGCGCTTCGCGCTCGTCATCCACCTCCGTATGACAGTTGGCCATATACCCCCATTCATTTTGCTGCAATTATAAGTATAAGGGCCCACACCAGAGGTGTGGGCAGTCACTGTTTTACACGGTGAGTTTACGTTTGACATGGGGACAGCGCTTCGCGCTGTTTTCGTGCGCTCCGCGCACCTCGGTTCAGTGCGCTGCGCGCACTGCGTTGCGATTACAATAGGCCCTTGCTACGGCAGGCCGCTCGGGCCTAATTAAAGCCGCAAGCGGCATCGAGAGGCCCTCGCGGGACGCGGTGGCCGGTTGACGCCGGTTGCCGCACGCCGCCGCAATAACCGGGAGGCGCTGCCGCGCCCTACGTTCATATAATGTCGCTGCCACCCTAGGTCGAGATTATAAAAGAGCAAAGGCGAGAAATGGCGCCTTCGGCGCTGATTACTCGATTTTTCCCAAAATGGCCGACCACCTGTTGGTCGCCTAGCAACCATGTAATGGAGGCCTCCCTTAGTGACTCCATTGCCGTGCCATAACCCTACCGGGGGCGCCAACGTGGCCACACTACATTGTATTGCCCTGATGAGCCATTAATCTTTGAGTAAACATCAAAACGACATTTTTAGCGTCTTCATGTGAATGATGGCTCCAGCCTGCAGAGGGCGCTAGCGCGCCCCAAATCTTTTTTATTTCACAAGCAGCATCGGACGGGCCGTACTTCCATGACCACTGTCCACAAGCTCCTCACAGAGGGCGCTAACGCGCTGTAATGTGTATAATGTGTGATATGCGGGTCAGTCCCATTGGAATAACATGGCGAGCCTCGGTCGTCTCCATGGCAACACCGTACAAAATACGGTATGGGTCTTATTGGCTTTTTGGATCGGGATGCCATCAGCTATTATTGTGCAGAATTTTATCAATTTCCGAGAAACTAATTTTTTTCCCATAATGCATTTTTTGTTCTCGGCCTAGAGGGGGCGCTATCGCGCCAAATCTCACTTTTTCACATTTGTTGTGTCCGGGGGTGAAAGGTCAATAAAATGTATATTTCCGATTTTTAATCGAAGTTCATTTGTGCAAATGGGAGCATTTTGTTGTTTTCGGTAAGTCACAAAATTCTTCGTAAAGATTGCGGCTTCGCCGCAAACAAACCGTAAAACGTAGCCAAAAAATTTGGATAACTTTTGATGCCCCACATCTCGGGATGAGCTGGAGCGATTTTGGGCTCATTTGGTGAAACGCCCTAGGAGGAGTTCGTTAAAATGCGACGTCAGCGAAAACGCTGACTCACCATTTTCCAGACTTCCTGTCAAAATGGCGGACTTCCGGTTTGTCAGGGGGCGTGGCCACAATAATGTTTTTTGGTTGTCGTCACATGACGAATGTCTGTACCGAATCCCGTCGCTCTATGACAAAGTTTATGTTGGCCCCCTCCCCATAGGCGCAATGTATTTTCACTTTTGTAGGTGGCGCTGTCGCGCCATTTTTTATTTCCCCAAAACGAAACACACATTTTAATTAATTTTTCACCGGACCTGAATTTTGGGCAAAGTTTGGTGAGTTTTTGACTATGTTCAGGGGGTCAAATTCCTGCTCAAAGAGCAGAAGAAAGAAGAAGAAGAAGAATTAAAGCCGCAAGCGGCATCGAGAGGCCCTCGCGGGGGTTCGTTGGCCGGTTGACGCCGGTTCCCGCACGCCGCCGCAATAACCGGGAGGCGCTGCCGCGCCCTACGTGGTTATAATGTCGCTGCCACCCTAGGTCGAGATTATAAAAGAGCAAAGGCGAGAAATGGCGCCTTCGGCGCTGATTGCTCGATTTTTCCCAAAATGGCCGACCTCCTGTCGGTCGCCTGGCAACCATGTAATGGAGGCCTCCCTTAGTGCCTCCATTGCCGCGCCATAACCCTACCGAGGGCGCCAACGTGGCCACACTACATTTTATTGCCCTGATGTGCCATTAATCTTTGTGAGTAAACATCAAAACGAGATTTTTAGCGTCTCCGTGTGAATGATGGCTCCAACCTGCAGAGGGCGCTAGCGCGCCCCAAATCTTTTTTATTTCACAAGCAGCATCGGACGGCCCTGACGGGCCGTACTTCAATCACTACTGTCCACAAGCTCCTCACAGAGGGCGCTAACGAGCTGTAATTGTGTATAATGTGTGATATGCGGGTCAGTCCCATTGGAATAACATGGCGAGCCTCGGTCGTCTCCATGGCAACACCGTACAAAATACGGTATGGGTCTCATTGGCTTTTTGGATCGGGATGCCATCAGTTATTATTGTGCCGAATTTTATCCATTTCCGAGAAACTAATTTTTTTCCCATAATGCATTTTTTCTTCTCAGCCTGGAGGGGGCGCTATCGCGCCAAATCTCACTTTTTCACATTTGTTGTGTCCGGGGGTGAAAGGTCAATAAAATGTATATTTCCGATTTTTAATCGGAGTTCGTTTGTGCAAATGGGAGCATTTTGTTGTTTTCGGAAAGTCGCAAAAATCTTCGTAAAGATTGCGGCTTCGCCGCAAACAAACCGTAAAACTTAGCCAAAAAATTTGGATAACTTTTGATGCCCCACATCTCGAGATGAAGTGGAGCGATTTTGGGCTCATTTGGTGAAACGCCCTAGGAGGAGTTCGTTAAAATGCGACGTCAGCGAAAACGCTGACTCACCATTTTCCCGACTTCCTGTCAAAATGGCGGACTTCCGGTTTGTCTGGGGGCGTGGCCACAATAATATATTTTGTTTGTCCTCACAGGACGAAGGTCTGTACCGAATCCCGTCGCTCTGCGACAAAGTTTATGTTGGCCCCCTCCCCATAGGCGCAATGTATTTTCACTTTTGTAGGTGGCGCTGTCGCGCCATTTTTTATTTCCCCAAAACGAAACACACATTTTAATAAATTTTTCGCCGGATCTGAATTTTGGGCAAAGTTTGGTGAGTTTTTGACTACGTTCAGGGGGTCAAATTCCTGCTCAAAGAGCAGAAGAAAGAAGAAGAAGAAGAAGAATAAAGAAGAATAATAATATTTCTTGCAAAAACAATATAGTCGCTTTCGCGACTACAACATATTATGCATTTTTTTAAAGCTTTCGACTTCCCCGACGCACCGGTGGGGCTCGGAGGTGAATGACGAGCGCTTCGCGCTCGTCATCCACCTCCGTATGACAGTTGGCCATATACCCCCATTCATTTTGCTGCAATTATAAGTATAAGGGCCCACACCAGAGGTGTGGGCAGTCACTGTTTTACACGGTGAGTTTACGTTTGACATGGGGACAGCGCTTCGCGCTGTTTTCGTGCGCTCCGCGCACCTCAGTACAGTGCGCTGCGCGCACTGCGTTGCGATTACAATAGGCCCTTGCTACGGCAGGCCGCTCGGGCCTAATTAAAGCCGCAAGCGGCATCGAGAGGCCCTCGCGGGACGCGGTGGCCGGTTGACGCCGGTTGCCGCACGCCGCCGCAATAACCGGGAGGCGCTGCCGCGCCCTACGTTCATATAATGTCGCTGCCACCCTAGGTCGAGATTATAAAAGAGCAAAGGCGAGAAATGGCGCCTTCGGCGCTGATTACTCGATTTTTCCCAAAATGGCCGACCACCTGTTGGTCGCCTAGCAACCATGTAATGGAGGCCTCCCTTAGTGACTCCATTGCCGCGCCATAACCCTACCGGGGGCGCCAACGTGGCCACACTACATTGTATTGCCCTGATGAGCCATTAATCTTTGAGTAAACATCAAAACGACATTTTTAGCGTCTTCATGTGAATGATGGCTCCAGCCTGCAGAGGGCGCTAGCGCGCCCCAAATCTTTTTTATTTCACAAGCAGCATCGGACGGGCCGTACTTCCATGACCACTGTCCACAAGCTCCTCACAGAGGGCGCTAACGCGCTGTAATGTGTATAATGTGTGATATGCGGGTCAGTCCCATTGGAATAACATGGCGAGCCTCGGTCGTCTCCATGGCAACACCGTACAAAATACGGTATGGGTCTTATTGGCTTTTTGGATCGGGATGCCATCAGCTATTATTGTGCAGAATTTTATCAATTTCCGAGAAACTAATTTTTTTCCCATAATGCATTTTTTGTTCTCGGCCTAGAGGGGGCGCTATCGCGCCAAATCTCACTTTTTCACATTTGTTGTGTCCGGGGGTGAAAGGTCAATAAAATGTATATTTCCGATTTTTAATCGAAGTTCATTTGTGCAAATGGGAGCATTTTGTTGTTTTCGGTAAGTCACAAAATTCTTCGTAAAGATTGCGGCTTCGCCGCAAACAAACCGTAAAACGTAGCCAAAAAATTTGGATAACTTTTGATGCCCCACATCTCGGGATGAGCTGGAGCGATTTTGGGCTCATTTGGTGAAACGCCCTAGGAGGAGTTCGTTAAAATGCGACGTCAGCGAAAACGCTGACTCACCATTTTCCAGACTTCCTGTCAAAATGGCGGACTTCCGGTTTGTCAGGGGGCGTGGCCACAATAATGTTTTTTGGTTGTCGTCACATGACGAATGTCTGTACCGAATCCCGTCGCTCTATGACAAAGTTTATGTTGGCCCCCTCCCCATAGGCGCAATGTATTTTCACTTTTGTAGGTGGCGCTGTCGCGCCATTTTTTATTTCCCCAAAACGAAACACACATTTTAATTAATTTTTCACCGGACCTGAATTTTGGGCAAAGTTTGGTGAGTTTTTGACTATGTTCAGGGGGTCAAATTCCTGCTCAAAGAGCAGAAGAAAGAAAGAAGAAGAAAAATAATTAAAGCCGCAAGCGGCATCGAGAGGCCCTCGCGGGTCTCGTGGGCCGGTTGACGCCGGTTCCCGCACGCCGCCGCAATAACCGGGAGGCGCTGCCGCGCCCTACGTGGTTATAATGTCGCTGTCACCCTAGGTCGAGATTATAAAAGAGCAAAGGCGAGAAATGGCGCCTTCGGCGCTGATTACTCGATTTTTCCCAAAATGGCCGACCACCTGTTGGTCGCCTAGCAACCATGTAATGGATGCCTCCCTTAGTGCCTCCATTGCCGCGCCATAACCCTACCGAGGGCGCCAACGTGGCCACACTACATTTTATTGCCCTGATGAGCCATTAATCTTTGTGAGTAAACATCAAAACGAGATTTTTCGTGTCTCCATGTAAATGATGGCTCCAACCTGCAGAGGGCGCTAGCGCACCCCAAATCTTTTTTAGTTCACAAGCAGCATCGTACGGCCCTGACGGGCCGTACTTCAATGACTACTGTCCAAAAGCTCCTGACAGAGGGCGCTAACGCGCTGTAATAGTGTATAATGTGTGATATGCGGGTCAGTCCCATTGGAATAACATGGCGAGCCTCGGTCGTCTCCATGGCAACACCGTACAAAATACGGTATGGGTCTCATTGGCTTTTTGGATCGGGATGCCATCAGCTATTATTGTGCCGAATTTTATCCATTTCCGAGAAACTAATTTTTTTCCCATAATGCATTTTTTCTTCTCAGCCTGGAGGGGGCGCTATCGCGCCAAATGTCACTTTTTCACATTTGTTGTGTCCGGGGGTGAAAGGTCAATAAAATGTATATTTCCGATTTTTAATCGGAGTTCATTTGTGCAAATGGGAGCATTTTGTTGTTTTCGGTAAGTCGCAAAATTCTTCGTAAAGATTGCGGCTTCGCCGCAAACAAACCGTAAAACTTAGCCAAAAAATTTGGATAACTTTTGATGCCCCACATCTCGAGATGATCTGGAGCGATTTTGGGCTCATTTGGTGAAACGCCCTAGGAGGAGTTCGTTAAAATGCGACGTCAGCGAAAACGCTGACTCAGCATTTTCCGGACTCCCTGTCAAAATGGCGGACTTCCGGTTTGTCAGGGGGCGTGGCCACAATAATGTTTTTTTGTTGTCGTCACGTGACGAATGTCTGTACCGAATCTCGTCGCTCTACGACAAAGTTTATGTTGGCCCCCTCCCCATAGGCGCAATGTATTTTCACTTTTGTAGGTGGCGCTGTCGCGCCATTTTTTATTTTCCCAAAACGAAACACATATTTTAATTAATTTTTCGCCGGATTTGAATTTTGGGCAAAGTTTGGTGAGTTTTCGACTATGTTCAGGGGGTCAAATTCCTGCTCAAAGAGCAGAAGAAGAAGAAGAAGAAGAAGAAGAAAGAAAGAATAATTAAAGCCGCAAGCGGCATCGAGAGGCCCTCGCGGGGGTTCGTTGGCCGGTTGACGCCGGTTGCCGCACGCCGCCGCAATAACCGGGAGGCGCTGCCGCGCCCTACGTGGTTTATAACGTCGCTGCCACCCTAGGTCGAGATTATAAAAGAGCAAAGGCGAGAAATGGCGCCTTCGGCGCTGATTACTCGATTTTTCCCAAAATGGCCGACCACCTGTTGGTCGCCTAGCAACCATGTAATGGAGGCCTCCCTTAGTGCCTCCATTGCACACACACTACATTGTATTGCCCTGATGAGTCATTAATCTTTGAGTAAACATCAAAACGACATTTTTAGCGTCTTCATGTGAATGATGGCTCCAACCTGCAGAGGGCGCCAGCGCGCACCCCAAATCTTTTTTATTTCACAAGCAGCATCAGACGGCCTTGACGGGCCGTATTTCAATGACTACTGTCCACAAGCTCCTTACAGGGGGCGCTAACGCGCTGTAATTGTGTATAATGTGAGATTTGTGTTTCAGTCCCATTAGATTAACATGGTGGGCCTCGGGCGTCACCATGGCAACACCATACAAAATACGGTATGGGTCTCATTGGCTTTTTGGATCGGGATGCCATCAGCTATTTTTGTGCCGAATTTTATCCATTTCCGAGAAACTAATTTTTTTTCCATAATGCATTTTTTCTTGTCAGCCTAGAGGGGGCGCTATCGCGCCAAATCTCACTTTTTCACATTTGTTGTGTCCGGGGGTGAAAGGTCAATAAAATGTATATTTCCGATTTTTTATCGGAGTTCGTTTGTGTAAATGGGAGCATTTTGTTGTTTTCGGTAAGTCGCAAAATTCTTCGTAAAGATTGCGGCTTCGCCGCAAACAAACCGTAAAACGTAGCCAAAAAATTTGGATAACTTTTGATGCCCCACATCTCGAGATGAACTGGAGCGATTTTGGGCTCATTTGGTGAAACGCCCTAGGAGGAGTTCGTTAAAATGCGACGTCAGCGAAAACGCTGACTCACCATTTTCCCGACTTCCTGTCAAAATGGCGGACTTCCGGTTTGTCTGGGGGCGTGGCCACAATAATAGTTTTTGGTTGTCGTCACATGACAAATGTCTCTACCGAATCTCGTCGCTCTATGACAACGTTTATGTTGGCCCCCTCCCCATAGGCGCAATGTATTTTCACTTTTGTAGGTGGCGCTGTCGCGCCATTTTTTATTTCCCCAAAACGAAACACACATTTTAATTAATTTTTCACCGGACCTGAATTTTGGGCAAAGTTTGGTGAGTTTTTGACTATGTTCAGGGGGTCAAATTCCTGCTCAAAGAGCAGAAGAAAGAAGAATAAAGAAGAATTAAAGCCGCAAGCGGCATCGAGAGGCCCTCGCGGGGGTTCGTTGGCCGGTTGACGCCGGTTGCCGCAATAACCGGGAGGCGCTGCCGCGCCCTACGTGGTTTATAACGTCGCTGCCACCCTAGGTCGAGATTATAAAAGAGCAAAGGCGAGAAATGGCGCCTTCGGCGCTGATTACTCGATTTTTCCCAAAATGGCCGACCTCCTGTTGGTCGCCTAGCAACCATGTAATGGAGGCCTCCCTTAGTGCCTCCATTGCCGTGCCATAACCCTACCGAGGGCGCCAACGTGGCCACACTACATTTTATTGCCCTGATGGGCCATTAATCTTTGTGAGTAAACATCAAAACGAGATTTTTAGCGTCTCCATGTGAATGATGGCCCCAACCTGCAGAGGGCGCTATCGCGCCCCAAATCTTTTTTATTTCACAAGTAGCATCGGATGGCCCTTACGGGCCGTACTTCAATTTACCACTGTTCACAAGAACATTACAGAGGGCGCTAACGAGCTGTAATGTGTATAATGTGTGATATGCGGGTCAGTCCCATTGGAATAACATGGCGAGCCTCGGTCGTCTCCATGGCAACACCGTACAAAATACGGTATGGGTCTCATTGGCTTTTTGGATCGGGATGCCATCAGCTATTATTGTGCCGAATTTTATCCATTTCCGAGAAACTAATTTTTTTCCCATAATGCATTTTTTCTTCTCAGCCTGGAGGGGGCGCTATCGCGCCAAATCTCACTTTTTCACATTTGTTGTGTCCGGGGGTGAAAGGTCAATAAAATGTATATTTCCGATTTTTAATCGGAGTTCGTTTGTGCAAATGGGAGCATTTTGTTGTTTTCGGAAAGTCGCAAAAATCTTCGTAAAGATTGCGGCTTCGCCGCAATCAAACCGTAAAACTTAGCCAAAACATTTGGATAACTTTTGATGCCCCACATCTCGAGATGAGCTGGAGCGATTTTGGGCTCATTTGGTGAAACGCCCTAGGAGGAGTTCGTTAAAATGCGACGTCAGCGAAAACGCTGACTCAGCATTTTCCCGACTTCCTGTCAAAATGGCGGACTTCCGGTTTGTCTGGGGGCGTGGCCACAATAATATATTTTGTTTGTCCTCACAGGACGAATGTCTGTACCGAATCCCGTCGCTCTGCGACAAAGTTTATGTTGGCCCCCTCCCCATAGGCGCAATGTATTTTCACTTTTGTAGGTGGCGCTGTCGCGCCATTTTTTATTTCCCCAAAACGAAACACACATTTTAATACATTTTTCACCGGATCTGAATTTTGGGCAAAGTTTGGTGAGTTTTCAACTACGTTCAGGGGGTCAAATTCCTGCTCAAAGAGCAGAAGAAAAAAAATTAAAGCCGCAAGCGGCATCGAGAGGCCCTCGCGGGGGTTCGTTGGCCGGTTGACGCCGGTTGCCGCACGCCGCCGCAATAACCGGGAGGCGCTGCCGCGCCCTACGTGGTTTATAACGTCGCTGCCACCCTAGGTCGAGATTATAAAAGAGCAAAGGCGAGAAATGGCGCCTTCGGCGCTGATTACTCGATTTTTCCCAAAATGGCCGACCACCTGTTGGTCGCCTAGCAACCATGTAATGGAGGCCTCCCTTAGTGCCTCCATTGCCGCGCCATAACCCACCGAGGGCGCCAACGTGGCCACACTACATTTTATTGCCCTGATGTGCCATTAATCTTTGTGAGTAAACATCAAAACGAGATTTTTAGCGTCTCCATGTGAATGATGGCCCCAACCTGCAGAGGGCGCTGGCGCGCCCCAAATCTTTTTTATTTCACAAGCAGCATCGGATGGCCCTTACGGGCCGTACTTCAATTTACCACTGTTCACAAGAACATTACAGAGGGCGCTAACGAGCTGTAATGTGTATAATGTGTGATATGCGGGTCAGTCCCATTGGAATAACATGGCGAGCCTCGGTCGTCTCCATGGCAACACCGTACAAAATACGGTATGGGTCTCATTGGCTTTTTGGATCGGGATGCCATCAGCTATTATTGTGCCGAATTTTATCCATTTCCGAGAAACTAATTTTTTTCCCATAATGCATTTTTTCTTCTCAGCCTGGAGGGGGCGCTATCGCGCCAAATGTCACTTTTTCACATTTGTTGTGTCCGGGGGTCAAAGGTCAATAAAATGTATATTTCCGATTTTTAATCGGAGTTCGTTTGTGCAAATGGGAGCATTTTGTTGTTTTCGGAAAGTCGCAAAAATCTTCGTAAAGATTGCGGCTTCGCTGCAAACAAACCGTAAAACTTAGCCAAAAAATTTGGATAACTTTTGATGTCCCACATCTCGAGATGAACTGGAGCGATTTTGGGCTCATTTGGTGAAACGCCCTAGGAGGAGTTCGTTAAAATGCGACGTCAGCGAAAACGCTGACTCAGCATTTTCCCGACTTCCTGTCAAAATGGCGGACTTCCGGTTTGTCTGGGGGCGTGGCCACAATAATTTATTTTGTTTGTCCTCACAGGACGAATGTCTGTACCGAATCCCGTCGCTCTGCGACAAAGTTTATGTTGGCCCCCTCCCCATAGGCGCAATGTATTTTCACTTTTGTAGGTGGCGCTGTCGCGCCATTTTTTATTTCCCCAAAACGAAACACACATTTTAATTAATTTTTCACCGGATCTGAATTTTGGGCAAAGTTTGGTGAGTTTTCAACTATGTTCAGGGGGTCAAATTCCTGCTCAAAGAGCAGAAGAAGAAGAAGAAGAAAAATTAAAGCCGCAAGCGGCATCGAGAGGCCCTCGCGGGGGTTCGTTGGCCGGTTGACGCCGGTTCCCGCACGCCGCCGCAATAACCGGGAGGCGCTGCCGCGCCCTACGTGGTTATAATGTCGCTGCCACCCTAGGTCGAGATTATAAAAGAGCAAAGGCGAGAAATGGCGCCTTCGGCGCTGATTGCTCGATTTTTCCCAAAATGGCCGACCTCCTGTCGGTCGCCTGGCAACCATGTAATGGAGGCCTCCCTTAGTGCCTCCATTGCCGCGCCATAACCCTACCGAGGGCGCCAACGTGGCCACACTACATTTTATTGCCCTGATGTGCCATTAATCTTTGTGAGTAAACATCAAAACGAGATTTTTAGCGTCTCCGTGTGAATGATGGCTCCAACCTGCAGAGGGCGCTAGCGCGCCCCAAATCTTTTTTATTTCACAAGCAGCATCGGACGGCCCTGACGGGCCGTACTTCAATCACTACTGTCCACAAGCTCCTCACAGAGGGCGCTAACGAGCTGTAATTGTGTATAATGTGTGATATGCGGGTCAGTCCCATTGGAATAACATGGCGAGCCTCGGTCGTCTCCATGGCAACACCGTACAAAATACGGTATGGGTCTCATTGGCTTTTTGGATCGGGATGCCATCAGTTATTATTGTGCCGAATTTTATCCATTTCCGAGAAACTAATTTTTTTCCCATAATGCATTTTTTCTTCTCAGCCTGGAGGGGGCGCTATCGCGCCAAATCTCACTTTTTCACATTTGTTGTGTCCGGGGGTGAAAGGTCAATAAAATGTATATTTCCGATTTTTAATCGGAGTTCGTTTGTGCAAATGGGAGCATTTTGTTGTTTTCGGAAAGTCGCAAAAATCTTCGTAAAGATTGCGGCTTCGCCGCAAACAAACCGTAAAACTTAGCCAAAAAATTTGGATAACTTTTGATGCCCCACATCTCGAGATGAGCTGGAGCGATTTTGGGCTCATTTGGTGAAACGCCCTAGGAGGAGTTCGTTAAAATGCGACGTCAGCGAAAACGCTGACTCACCATTTTCCCGACTTCCTGTCAAAATGGCGGACTTCCGGTTTGTCTGGGGGCGTGGCCACAATAATATATTTTGTTTGTCCTCACAGGACGAAGGTCTGTACCGAATCCCGTCGCTCTGCGACAAAGTTTATGTTGGCCCCCTCCCCATAGGCGCAATGTATTTTCACTTTTGTAGGTGGCGCTGTCGCGCCATTTTTTATTTCCCCAAAACGAAACACACATTTTAATAAATTTTTCGCCGGATCTGAATTTTGGGCAAAGTTTGGTGAGTTTTTGACTACGTTCAGGGGGTCAAATTCCTGCTCAAAGAGCAGAAGAAAGAAGAAGAAGAAGAAGAATAAAGAAGAATAATAATATTTCTTGCAAAAACAATATAGTCGCTTTCGCGACTACAACATATTATGCATTTTTTTAAAGCTTTCGACTTCCCCGACGCACCGGTGGGGCTCGGAGGTGAATGACGAGCGCTTCGCGCTCGTCATCCACCTCCGTATGACAGTTGGCCATATACCCCCATTCATTTTGCTGCAATTATAAGTATAAGGGCCCACACCAGAGGTGTGGGCAGTCACTGTTTTACACGGTGAGTTTACGTTTGACATGGGGACAGCGCTTCGCGCTGTTTTCGTGCGCTCCGCGCACCTCGGTTCAGTGCGCTGCGCGCACTGCGTTGCGATTACAATAGGCCCTTGCTACGGCAGGCCGCTCGGGCCTAATAATAATATTTCTTGCAAAAACAATATAGTCGCTTTCGCGACTACAACATATTATGCATTTTTTTAAAGCTTTCGACTTCCCCGACGCACCGGTGGGGCTCGGAGGTGAATGACGAGCGCTTCGCGCTCGTCATCCACCTCCGTATGACAGTTGGCCATATACCCCCATTCATTTTGCTGCAATTACAAGTATAAGGGCCCACACCAGAGGTGTGGGCAGTCACTGTTTTACACGGTGAGTTTACGTTTGACATGGGGACAGCGCTTCGCGCTGTTTTCGTGCGCTCCGCGCACCTAGGTTCAGTGCGCTGCGCGCACTGCGTTGCGGTTACAATAGGCCCTTGCTACGGCAGGCCGCTCGGGCCTAATTAAAGCCGCAAGCGGCATCGAGAGGCCCTCGCGGGTCTCGTTGGCCGGTTGACGCCGGTTGACGCACGCCGCCGCAATAACCGGGAGGCGCTGCCGCGCCCTACGTGGTTATAATGTCGCTGCCACCCTAGGTCGAGATTATAAAAGAGGAGAAGGCGAGAAATGGCGCCTTCGGCGCTGATTACTCGATTTTTCCCAAAATGGCCGACCTCCTGTTGGTCGCCTAGCAACCATGTAATGGACGCCTCCCTTAGTGCCTCCATTGCCGCGCCATAACCCTACCGAGGGCGCCAACGTGGCCACACTACATTTTATTGCCCTGATGTGCCATTAATCTTTGAGTAAACATCAAAACGAGATTTTTCGTGTCTCCATGTGCATGATGGCTCCAACCTGCAGAGGGC
Source organism: Proterorhinus semilunaris (assembly GCA_021464625.1). Taxonomy (NCBI): domain Eukaryota; kingdom Metazoa; phylum Chordata; class Actinopteri; order Gobiiformes; family Gobiidae; genus Proterorhinus; species Proterorhinus semilunaris. Next base: position 3,025,108 of record CM038349.1, read on the forward strand.
GCTAGCGTGCCCCAAATCTTTTTTATTTCACAAGCAGCATCGGACGGCCCTGACGGGCCGTACTTCAATGACTACTGTCCACACGCTCCTGACAGAGGGCGCTAACGCGCTGTAATTGTGTATAATGTGTGATATGCGGGTCAGTCCCATTGGAATAACATGGTGGGCCTCGGTCGTCTCCATGGCAACACCGTACAAAATACGGTATGGGTCTCATTGGCTTTTTGGATCGGGATGCCATCAGCTATTATTGTGCCGAATTTTATCAATTTCCGAGAAACTAATTTTTTTCCCATAATGCATTTTTTGTTCTCGGCCTAGAGGGGGCGCTATCGCGCCAAATCTCACTTTTTCACATTTGTTGTGTCCGGGGGTGAAAGGTCAATAAAATGTATATTTCCGATTTTTAATCGAAGTTCATTTGTGCAAATGGGAGCATTTTGTTGTTTTCGGAAAGTCGCAAAATTCTTCGTAAAGATTGCGGCTTCGCCGCAAACAAACCGTAAAACTTAGCCAAAAAATTTGGATAACTTTTGATGCCCCACATCTCGAGATGAGCTGGAGCGATTTTGGGCTCATTTGGTGAAACGCCCTAGGAGGAGTTCGTTAAAATGCGACGTCAGCGAAAACGCTGACTCAGCATTTTCCCGACTTCCTGTCAAAATGGCGGACTTCCGGTTTGTCTGGGGGCGTGGCTACAATAATATTTTTTGTTTGTCGTCACATGACTAATGTCTGTACCGAATCTCGTCGCTCTACGACAAAGTTTATGTTGGCCCCCTCCCCATAGGCGCAATGTATTTTCACTTTTGTAGGTGGCGCTGTCGCGCCATTTTTTATTTCCCCAAAATGAAACACACATTTTAATAAATTTTTCGCCGGATCTGAATTTTGGGCAAAGTTTGGTGAGTTTTTGACTATGTTCAGGGGGTCAAATTCCTGCTCAAAGAGCAGAAGAAAGAAAGAAGAAGAAAATTAAAGCCGCAAGCGGCATCGAGAGGCCCTCGCGGGTCTCGTTGGCCGGTTGACGCCGGTTCCCGCACGCCGCCGCAATAACCGGGAGGCGCTGCCGCGCCCTACGTGGTTATAATGTCGCTGCCACCCTAGGTCGAGATTATAAAAGAGGAGAAGGCGAGAAATGGCGCCTTCGGCGCTGATTACTCGATTTTTCCCAAAATGGCCGACCTCCTGTTGGTCGCCTAGCAACCATGTAATGGACGCCTCCCTTAGTGCCTCCATTGCCGCGCCATAACCCTACCGAGGGCGCCAACGTGGCCACACTACATTTTATTGCCCTGATGTGCCATTAATCTTTGAGTAAACATCAAAACGAGATTTTTCGTGTCTCCATGTGCATGATGGCTCCAACCTGCAGAGGGCGCTAGCGTGCCCCAAATCTTTTTTATTTCACAAGCAGCATCGGACGGCCCTGACGGGCCGTACTTCAATGACTACTGTCCACACGCTCCTGACAGAGGGCGCTAACGCGCTGTAATTGTGTATAATGTGTGATATGCGGGTCAGTCCCATTGGAATAACATGGTGGGCCTCGGTCGTCTCCATGGCAACACCGTACAAAATACGGTATGGGTCTCATTGGCTTTTTGGATCGGGATGCCATCAGCTATTATTGTGCCGAATTTTATCAATTTCCGAGAAACTAATTTTTTTCCCATAATGCATTTTTTGTTCTCGGCCTAGAGGGGGCGCTATCGCGCCAAATCTCACTTTTTCACATTTGTTGTGTCCGGGGGTGAAAGGTCAATAAAATGTATATTTCCGATTTTTAATCGAAGTTCATTTGTGCAAATGGGAGCATTTTGTTGTTTTCGGAAAGTCGCAAAATTCTTCGTAAAGATTGCGGCTTCGCCGCAAACAAACCGTAAAACTTAGCCAAAAAATTTGGATAACTTTTGATGCCCCACATCTCGAGATGAGCTGGAGCGATTTTGGGCTCATTTGGTGAAACGCCCTAGGAGGAGTTCGTTAAAATGCGACGTCAGCGAAAACGCTGACTCAGCATTTTCCCGACTTCCTGTCAAAATGGCGGACTTCCGGTTTGTCTGGGGGCGTGGCTACAATAATATTTTTTGTTTGTCGTCACATGACTAATGTCTGTACCGAATCTCGTCGCTCTACGACAAAGTTTATGTTGGCCCCCTCCCCATAGGCGCAATGTATTTTCACTTTTGTAGGTGGCGCTGTCGCGCCATTTTTTATTTCCCCAAAACGAAACACACATTTTAATTAATTTTTCGCCGGATCTGAATTTTGGGCAAAGTTTGGTGAGTTTTTGACTATGTTCAGGGGGTCAAATTCCTGCTCAAAGAGCAGAAGAAAGAAAGAAGAAGAAGAAGAAAAAAAAAATTAAAGCCGCAAGCGGCATCGAGAGGCCCTCGCGGGACGCGGTGGCCGGTTGTCGCCGGTTCCCGCACGCCGCCGCAATAACCGGGAGGCGCTGCCGCGCCCTACGTGGTTTATAACGTCGCTGCCACCCTAGGTCGAGATTATAAAAGAGCAAAGGCGAGAAATGGCGCCTTCGGCGCAGATTACTCAATTTTTCCCAAAATGGCCGACCACCTGTTGGTCGCCTAGCAACCATGTACTGGAGGCCTCCTTTAGTGCCTCCATTGCCGCGCCATAACCCTACTGAGGGCGCCAACGTGGCCACACTACATTTTATTGCCCTGATGTGCCATTAATCTTTGTGAGTAAACATCAAAACGAGATTTTTCGCGTCTTCATGTGAATGATGGCTCCAACCTGCAGAGGGCGCTAGCGCGCCCCAAATCTTTTTTAGTTCACAAGCAGCATTGGACGGCCCTGACGGGTCGTACTTCAATGACTACTGTCCACAAGCTCCTCACAGAGGGCGCTAACGAGCTGTAATTGTGTATAATGTGTGATATGCGGGTCAGTCCCATTGGAATAACATGGCGAGCCTCGGTCGTCTCCATGGCAACACCGTACAAAATACGGTATGGGTCTCATTGGCTTTTTGGATCGGGATGCCATCAGCTATTATTGTGCCGAATTTTATCAATTTCCGAGAAACTAATTTTTTTCCCATAATGCATATTTTCTTCTCAGCCTAGAGGGGGCGCTATCGCGCCAAATCTCACTTTTTCACATTTGTTGTGTCCGGGTGTGAAAGGTCAATAAAATGTATATTTCCGATTTTTAATCGGAGTTCGTTTGTGCAAATGGGAGCATTTTGTTGTTTTCGGAAAGTCGCAAAAATCTTCGTAAAGATTGCGGCTTCGCCGCAAACAAACCGTAAAACTTAGCCAAAAAATTTGGATAACTTTTGATGCCCCACATCTCGAGATGAACTGGAGCGATTTTGGGCTCATTTGGTGAAACGCCCTAGGAGGAGTTCGTTAAAATGCGACGTCAGCGAAAACGCTGACTCAGCATTTTCCCGAATTCCTGTCAAAATGGCGGACTTCCGGTTTGTCTGGGGGCGTGGCCACAATAATATATTTTGTTTGTCCTCACAGGACGAATGTCTGTACCGAATCCCGTCGCTCTGCGACAAAGTTTATGTTGGCCCCCTCCCCATAGGCGCAATGTATTTTCACTTTTGTAGGTGGCGCTGTCGCGCCATTTTTTATTTCCCCAAAACGAAACACACATTTTAATTAATTTTTCACCGGATCTGAATTTTGGGCAAAGTTTGGTGAGTTTTTGATTATGTTCAGGGGGTCAAATTCCTGCTCAAAGAGCAGAAGAAGAAAGAAAGAAAGAAAGAAAGAAAGAAAGAATAATAATATTTCCTGCAAAAACAATATAGTCGCTTTCGCGACTACAACATATTATACATTTTTTGAAAGCTTTCGACTTCCCCCACGCACCGGTGGGGCTCGGAGGTGAATGACGAGCGCTTCGCGCTCGTCATCCACCTCCGTATGACAGTTGGCCATATACCCCCATTAATTTTGCTGCAATTATAAGTATAAGGGCCCACACCAGAGGTGTGGGCAGTCACTGTTTTACACGGTGAGTTTACGGTTGACATGGGGACAGCGCTTCGCGCTGTTTTCGTGCGCTCCGCGCACCTAGGTTCAGTGCGCTGCGCGCACTGCGTTGCGATTACAATAGGCCCTTGCTACGGCAGGCCGCTCGGGCCTAATAATAATATTTCTTGCAAAAACAATATAGTCGCTTTCGCGACTACAACATATTATACATTTTTGGAAAGCTTTCGAAGTCCCCCACGCACCCGTGGGGCTCGGAGGTGGATGACGAGCGCTTCGCGCTCGTCATCCACCTCCGTATGACAGTTGGCCATATACCCCCATTCATTTTGCTGCAATTATAAGTATAAGGGCCCACACCAGAGGTGTGGGCAGTCACTGTTTTACACGGTGAGTTTACGTTTGACATGGGGACAGCGCTTCGCGCTGTTTTCGTGCGCTCCGCGCACCTCGGTTCAGTGCGCTGCGCGCACTGCGTTGCGATTACAATAGGCCCTTGCTACGGCAGGCCGCTCGGGCCTAATAATAATATTTCTTGCAAAAACAATATAGTCGCTTTCGCGACTACAACATATTATACATTTTTGGAAAGCTTTCGAAGTCCCCCACGCACCCGTGGGGCTCGGAGGTGGATGACGAGCGCTTCGCGCTCGTCATCCACCTCCGTATGACAGTTGGCCATATACCCCCATTCATTTTGCTGCAATTATAAGTATAAGGGCCCACACCAGAGGTGTGGCCAGTCACTGTTTTACACGGTGAGTTTACGGTTGACATGGGGACAGCGCTTCGCGCTGTTTTCGTGCGCTCCGCGCACCTCGGTTCAGTGCGCTGCGCGCACTGCGTTGCGATTACAATAGGCCCTTGCTACGGCAGGCCGCTCGGGCCTAATAATAAACAGTTGACATGTAAAAATGTAAACAAAACACTACATGTGTACTAATATAATATAACAGAGCCATATGCATTTGCACAAATAAGAATTTCATGAAAGTGTTGTTCTGACCAGGAGAGACAGACAGAGATGAGCTCCATCGTCCTGCTCGCTCTGGCTTTCTGGTTGCCCCCACATGGGCTTGTATTCACTTGTTCACGCCCCTAACACAGATCACTGCTTTGGCCTCAGGGAGGGGGGACATTACCCAAAGCAGCAAATGGCATTTACAACTTCACAGTGTTTACTTTTAATTATCCATTATCCTTGACACAGTCCCAGTTACGGTCACACACAGCTCTCCCCTGTCAAAGGGCAGGGGTCATCTACCAGACACAGCATAGGTCTTTCAGTTTTATGCTCAAACTCTGGAACTCAAAGCAAAACATCAATAACATCTTTTCAGTCAACAGATCATGAAGTGTAAGATAAAGCAAAATATAGAGAATAATCAATATTTATCCAACAGAATCTTTGGGATGTTCTGGAGAAGCTCAATGGTCACACTCTCCCATCCTCAAATACAAGATCTTTGTGAAAAATGAATGCAGCACTGGATCATTTAACACTCAAGAAGCTGATCAAACAATGCCACAAAGAATGGAGCTATAAATGAGTTCAACCAAATGTTACTGTTTCACCTTTTTCTGTTCAGACAGTGTGAAATAAAGTTGGTACAAAATCCCCTGGGGGAGGGACTTTGTACCAACTGTCCACGACAATATTAAAGGCCCGATACCTGGCTCTTTTTATCCTCTCGTCTTGTTTTAGTTTTTACAGGTTCTTTTTGCCCGTTGACAGTATGTTGTAAAAGTAGTAATTTGTGACAAAAATAGTTAATGTTCTGTAAAGTCAACCCAAAGAGTCAGTGTGTGACACAAAGGAGTACTTTTACCATATTGACTCTGAAAGACAGCCGTGATGGTAAAAATACACATTTTGTCACATTTTGACTAAAAACGGTACAAATTAAGAATAGGGCCTTTAACAGTAGCGATTAACGGAACCAATCCAGAGTCAGCTACTGCAGTGGAACACTGTCTGCAAAGAAATATGAAATACACTGATTATGGACTTTAATTAGTTATTAAATGCTAGAAATGTAATTTCAAATGACAATATTCATAAAAATATTCAGTTGAATTTTAATTTGTAAATACATATCAGTATACTGTCATACTGCAGCTGGATGAGGCAGGACTAATATCCCATTCAAATGCACAAGGAGGCAAAGGGACGACCCGGCCGCGGAAGAAAATGGATGGATGTAAAAAAAACTATTAGCGACAGTGACATTATATTTGTATAATTGTGTCACTATAAAACATGAAACCGCTGTATGTTATTAAAAGAAATAGGTATAAAATATTTTGGGGAGAGAAGTTGGCACCAGCTGACACCCACATTCTAAAAAGTAACAAACAACAACATCAATCAATCAAATCAATCAAAACTTTATTTATAGAGCGCTTTCCATACAAGATGTAACACAAAGTGCTTTACAGTGCTTAAAAATCATTAAAAATAATACAAATCGTCCCCACCAGTAAATATACATAAATAACTACAACCCCCCCCCCACCCGCACACACAGACACACAGACACATATACGTACAGACAGCCAGCAGTTAAAAGTCTTAAATAAAAATGGACATAGAGTTGAGTATGTAAGGCTGGGTACAGATGGACCGAAAGAGGAAACATCATCCAAGGAGCGTCTGCACCAGGAGCAGCCCATCGCCCACAGCCACAGAGCGCCAACCCAGGGGGCCCGGAGTAGGTGTAGGAGAGACGTCCTACCTCCGTCCAGGCACCCCCAGGAGAGCGCCCGCACGGCCACAGCCAACCAGCACTCCCGGGGCAGAGGGCTCCCTCAGAGGAACCACTAGGAGAACATAAAAAATAAATGAATAAAATAAATAAAAATAAATAAATAAATATTTAATAAGAGATACATTAAAAACAGCTAAAACTGTGCGTGAAATAGCACAGGATAAAAGAGGGAAACTAAAGAAATAATAGAACTAAAACCGGTAAATAAGGTTAATATAAGTAAATATTAGTTAAAAGCTAAACTAAAAAGGTGGGTCTTGAGCCTGCTCTTAAAAACATGAACGTTCTCTGCGGTCCTGAGCTCCTCCTCAGGTCGTTCCAGAGGCGAGGGCCATAGTATTGGAAAGACGCCTCGCCGTGAGTCTTTCTGTTGACTTTAGGAATAACTAGGAGACCCCTGCCAGAGGAGCGAAGGGGCCGTGAAGGTTCATAAGGTAAAATCAATTCTGAAAGATAAGAAGGACCAAGACCATTAAGACATTTAAAAACCATTAAAAGAACTTTAAAATGGATCCTGAAACACACGGGGAGCCAATGCAGCGACTCTAAAACCGGTGTAATGTGGCCCCGCCTCCTGTAATGTGGTCCCGCCTCCTGTAATGTGGTCCCGCCTCCTGGTCTTCAGGACACGAGCTGCTGAATTTTGTAAAAGTTGTAAACCTGAGATACTCTTTTTGGGAAGACCAGAAAGCAGGGCATTACAGTAGTCGATACGACTGGTGATAAAAGCATGCATGAGCGTCTCCGTGTTGGCCCGAGAGAGAATGGGGCGGGGCTATGTTCTTTAGATGTAAAAACCTCTTTGTGATATTCTTAATGTGTGGAATTAAAGTCAGCTCAGAGTCAAACATCACACCCAGGTTCTTCACCTGTGAGGAAGGATTAAAAGACAATGACTGTAGTTTGGGTAAACGTTTCTCTCTCTCTGGGCCTCAGGACCGATGACTAGAACTTCAGTTTTGTCCTGGTTAAGCTGGAGAAAGTTTTCTGCCATCCAGGATTTGATCTAAAATGCAGTTAAAAAGTGCATCCATTGGCCTGGTGTCCTCAGGAGACATGGAGATGTACAACTGTGTATCATCAGCATAACTATGAAAGTTGACTCCATGTCTCCTGATGACATCACCAAGAGGGAGCATATACAGGTTAAAAAGCACTGGGCCTAAAATCGAACCCTGGGGCACACCACATGTAATATTATGGACCTTGGAGAAGCAGGTGTCCACACTTACCATGAATGTCCTGTCTGTGAGGTAGGATGTAAACCATTTGTGGACAGCACCAGAGAGGCCGATGTGTTTTAAACGAGTTAAAAGAATAGTATGGTCGACTGTATCAAAGGCAGCGCTCAGATCCAGTAGAACCAACACTGTCAACCTTTTGGAATCATAATTTAATCTAAAATCGTTTAAAATCTTTAAAAGGGCCGTCTCGGTGCTGTGGTTTACCCTAAAGCCAGACTGAAATTTCTCAAGGACGTCATGTGCATTTATAAAGTCGCTAAGTTGGGTAAAAACAAGTTTTTCTAAGATTTTGCTTAAAAATGGTAAGTTGGATACCGGTCTAAAGTTGTTAAAATCATTACGGTCCAAATTGCTCTTCTTCAGCAGAGGCCTCACCACCGCCCCCTTAAAGGCAGCAGGGAAGACCCCCGTCTGAAGGGAGCAATTCATCATGTGTAAAAGCTCGTCTCTAAGAGATCCATAGAAAGTTTTAAAAAACGGGGTTGGGACCGGGTCTAGAGGACATGTGGTGGACCGGGTCTAAAGGACATGTGGTGGGCCGGGTCTAAAGGACATGTGGTGGACCGGGTCTAAAGGACATGTGGTGGGCCGGGTCTAAAGGACATGTGGTGGACCGGGTCTAAAGGACATGTGGTGGGCCGGGTCTAAAGGACATGTGGTGGACCGGGTCTAAAGGACATGTGGTGGACCGGGTCTAAAGGACATGTGGTGGACCGGGTCTAAAGGACATGTGGTGGACCGGGTCTAAAGGACATGTGGTGGGCCGGGTCTAAAGGACATGTGGTGGACCGGGTCTAAAGGACATGTGGTGGGCCGGGTCTAAAGGACATGTGGTGGGCCGGGTCTAAAGGACATGTGGTGGACCGGGTCTAGAGGACATGTGGTGGGCCGGGTCTAAAGGACATGTGGTGGGCCGGGTCTAAAGGACATGTGGTGGGCCGGGTCTAAAGGACATGTGGTGGACCGGGTCTAAAGGACATGTGGTGGACCGGGTCTAAAGGACATGTGGTGGGCCGGGTCTAAAGGACATGTGGTGGGCCGGGTCTAAAGGACATGTGGTGGACCGGGTCTAAAGGACATGTGGTGGACCGGGTCTAAAGGACATGTGGTGGGCCGGGTCTAAAGGACATGTGGTGGGCCGGGTCTAAAGGACATGTGGTGGGCCGGGTCTAAAGGACATGTGGTGGGCCGGGTCTAAAGGACATGTGGTGGGCCGGGTCTAGAGGACATGTGGTGGGCCGGGTCTAAAGGACATGTGGTGGACCGGGTCTAAAGGACATGTGGTGGACCGGGTCTAAAGGACATGTGGTGGACCGGGTCTAGAGGACATGTGGTGGGCCGGGTCTAAAGGACATGTGGTGGGCCGGGTCTAAAGGACATGTGGTGGGCCTCACTGAGGAGAAAACTTTATCATCTCAGCATTAACCTGGACAAAACTGTGCAGTGTTTCCTCTGGAACAAGTAGACAACCAGATGTATTTAAAACCGTGTTATTTTGAGTAGATAGAATATTACATCTGATCGTGTCTATCTTTCCCCTGGTCTGCAAACGCCTCACAAAGGGAGTCACTTGGAGTAAAATTGGTCTTGTTAAAATCCGGATTGATTAGATGTTCTATTGTAGAGAAGAGTACCTTGGGGTTGTTTTTATTATTGTTGATCATTTTTGAGAAGTAGTTGTTTCTTGTGTTTCTTACTGCGTTATTGTAAGTTGTTTGTTGTTCACGGAAGATTTGGTAGTTTATGGTAATTTTGTTTTTCCTCCATTTTCTCTCTGCCACCCTGCATTGTCTTTTGAGTTGTTTAATTTCCTCATTCCTCCATGGAACTCCATGTGTCATAAACAGATATATATAGTATATACAGTATACAATATACTCCTATAAGCAGCAACAGAAATAACATGCACATTTCTCTAAAAGTTCATAATTAATAGTTCTGTACAGATTGAGAACATGGGTTTATTACCCAAAATCACAAAACCGAGTAGAATTACTACAAGTAGTGCAACGCTAATTGATAATATCTTTACTAATGTCACAGAAAGTTGTACTGTGAGTGGACCGCTTTATGCCGATATTAGCGATCATCTGCCCGTGTTCACCGTTTATCAGTGTGGATATAAGAAACAGAGTGAAACTAATTATTTTAAAAATGTATGCATAAAATCAGAGGAAGCTATTGATCAATTAAAGATGGATTTACGGAACCAAGAGTGGGAAGAAGTCTTAGAAGCAAATGACCTTGACTCAGCATATGACCAATTCCTCAGAGTATTTACTCATTTATTTGATAAAAACTGCCCCGTGACTAAACACGTTTCATAAGAAAAATATACAAAGCCCATGGATGACAAAGGGGCTCATCAAGTCATGTAAAAGGAAACATGTGTTGTACAGACAATATATAAAATGCAGATCTCCTGAGTATAAATATAAAACTTATAATAATAAACTAACCAAAATTGTGCGTAAGTGTAAAAAGGACTACTATAATGAACGATTAGTAACTTGCAGGAACAATACAAGAGGTATTTGGAAAATTTTGAACAATATTATTGGAAATAAATCAAGGGCCAATGTCTATCCTAATTACTTCATTGACGAGGACAAGAGCATTATCGACATGGATGAAGTGGTCAATGGTTTCAACAAATTCTTTATAAATGTTGGACCAAATCTCGCCAGTAAAATAGTGTCACCCAAAGAAACCACGATCTTCGAAACTGAGGAAACCATCAAATCTTCAATGTTTTTAAGCCCTGTAGTTGAAGAAGTTTTAGAAATAGTGCATGATTGTAAAAATAAAACATCAGTAGACTGGAATGACTTGGACATGATAACGGTCAAGAAGGTCATTAAGGAAATTGTTAAACCATTGACACATCTTTAACCTGTCTCTTTGCTCAGGACAATTTCCCAGCAAAATGAAGGTTGCCAAGGTCATACCGCTATTTAAAAACGGGGATAATCACAGTTACACCAATTACAGACCAATTTCTATACTATCCCAGTTCTCTAAAATATTAGAAAAACTGTTTTCTAAAAGACTCAACAATTGTATAGAAAGTCACCATATTCTCACCAACAGTCAGTATGGTTTTAGAACACATAGATCAACGGCAACGGCACTTATGGAATTAATAGAAGAAATAACAGATTGCATTGACAATAAACAGATCGCAGCTGGTATATTTATTGACCTCAAAAAGGCATTCGATACCATCGATCATAATATTCTATACAGCAAACTCGAAAGATATGGTATCAGGGGAATGAGTTTAGATTGGGTTAAGAGTTACTTAAGGAATAGGCCGCAATTTGTTCAAATTGGCCATTATAAATCCTCTTATCTGGAATTAAGCTGTGGACTACCGCAAGGTTCAGTAATAGCGCCTTATTTATTCCTATTGTATATTAATGATATTGTTAAAGTTTCAAAATTTTTCAAGTGTATCCTTTTTGCAGATGACACCAATATAATATGTTCTAGTGAAAATGTCCCGCAGCTCCAAAGTCTAATCACATCAGAAATGAATAAATTGAAACAATGGTTTGAGCTGAACAAGCTGTCCTTAAACGTAAGCAAAACAAAACTAATGATCTTTGGAAACTATAAAGAAATACCCAAAGTAAATGTAAAAATCAATAATATAATAATCGAGCAAGTATGCTTGAATACATTTCTGGGTGTGATTGTTGACAGCAGAATCTGCTGGAAGCCGCACATCAACTATATTAAAACAAAAATTGCTAAAAGCATTGGAATTTTAAGTAAAACAACACGTATACTGGATCAAAGAACTCTGTATACCCTATATAATACACTGATCCTTCCATACCTTACTTACTGTTGTGAGATTTGGGGAAACACGTAGAAGAGTACTTTACTACCTTTATTCATCCTACACAAAAAGGCACTAAGAATAGTTCACAAGGTTGGTTATAGAGAGCACACAAATCCTCTATTTCACAAAAGCCAAACTTTGAAACTTGAGGATTGAGTTAAATTTAGGACGGCACAAGTCATTTTTAAAGCAAAACAAAAAGTGCTCCCAGAAAATGTTCAAATAAGGTTTAAAGATAGAGATGGTGCATATTATCTAAGAGGGAAATGTAAATTTAAATACCCAAAAGTAGAGTCAACAAAAAAGAGTATGTGTATAACAGTCTGTGGTGTAAAATGATGGAATAAACTGGATGAAAAGCTAAAAGAATAAGCAACTATTAAGCACTTCAAATGTATGTACAAAAACCTACTTGTTCAAGAATACAATGAGAATGAGATGTGTCACTGCTGAAGTTGTTATCGCCGCTTATCTGCTTTTCCATGTGACCTTCCACACTCCTACTCAAATAAATATATTATTAAATACATACAACACAATACTAGGGCGAGCGAGAGGTAACCGGTGCTCGAGTGGGACCCCCACGCTGGTACCAGGTCGCCAAAATGCTCTTGCTCTTTTAATGCACAGATCAGGACACCCAAAGTGAAGAATCGGTTGAGCAGGAGGTCGGCTGGAGCTCGTGGGGCGCCCCCTTCTGGCAACAGCTTACCAAACCTTGCCTCTTTTTAACGCATAGATCAGGACACATTAAAATGTACTCAACAATTACAAAAGACTAAAGACACACAAGAAGAAAACGACATGTTTATATATGCACGTCCATGTACGGGTATATATAAGTACGACAATGATGGTGTGATGATGATGGGGCAGTATCAGATGGCGATAACCAATTACCGGAATGTAAATAAACAGCAATTGTAAAATGTGTAAATATGTTGAATGGGGGTAGGCATAAATAAGCATTGTTTGCTTCGGCCTGCTCCTTTTTGGGCATTGTCGTGTTTCCCTTTGTCTGACAACCTGGAAAGTAAAAAATTGCCCAAATAAAAACTAAACTAAAAAAAAAAAAAAGAATAGAGATCTAGTTGACCTCTGAACCCCGCCTTAACCGAGTGCATTTTCACTTCGACGTTTTTGTAACTTTAATGTAGCTATTTAAAATGAAATGTCAATGAATAAAGAAAAAGAATTTGATGGCACATCATATTTGTCTCACACAAATGTACGCCCTTATTGCAAAGGGGAACTTTCCACTTGGTAAAATAAGTAGTTTTGATATCTTGTGCTGTTAAAGTCCTGTTGTGACTGTGAAGTGGAGGCCATTAAACTTTAAGTGTCCTCTTTATGGTTCTCCACATTGATGACATCACAGTGTGAAATGTCAGTAAAGTTAACCTTGTTGTATCCTCGGTGGCCGTTTTCGTGGCTACTGTCGACTCACAGACTTCTGACAGCAGTTTCACAAACCTTGGTTCCAGTATTTCAAGGCCCGGTTTCACCTGCGTGGCATAACCACATGTTCACGGTGTTCATGGGACGGCTCCAGAATCCACCTCTTGCTCACAGAAATGCAGCTTTAAGACAAAGTTACTGCGACTGGGCCGGCTCCGGGCCATAGAGGAGCTGATCGACTCTGGTCTCTGGTTGGTTTGGGAGACAGCTGAAAACAATCTTCCTGGAGTTTCTGCTGATGCAGTGACTCTGTAAAAGAATGTACATTTGCATTGGCTCTATAAAACCTCACATGTAGCATAGAAAATAAATAAATATAATGATTATGAAATAAAGCTGTTTACCTTATTCACTGCTGTCAATCTGATCATCTGTGCTCAGCTTCATGGTGCAGCACATATGAACTTCTTCTAAACAAATATATGAATGTATTTAGTGACTTCAGAGAAATGATAACTAATGTTAATGTTGATCTACCTTTTCCTGCTGTTATAATGATCATGAACAGCTGTTTAGGGCCGTTGTAGACACTCGAGACAGCATTCACTTCCACACAGCGACTCATTCCCAGGGTTCACATGTGTTTCCTCTTTCAGTAAAGCAAGCTAACAAAGAGCTACCAGCAGAAAGAGAACACGTCAAATATATCAAGACAACAACATCATTGAGAAAATAAATCAGTCAAGCTACCTTGCTCTCTGTGGATAGCATCACGTGTGATAGCAGTATTGCCTTTACCAGTGGCGGAGCAGAATTAGCTTCTTTAGCAGGAGAAGCATTGGAGCAGGTGGACCAGGTGGAAGGATGGAGCACGTACAGCATCTGGAACAGTCCAGGGTTCATCCTCTGGTTTCCCCTTTCAGTCATACAAGCAACCCAAGCAGCTGCCTACAGGAAGGATACAATATTAGCTAGTTCATACATACATAGTCACTGTCATTACAAAGCTACCTTCTCATGCTCTCTGTGAAGTTGTTGATGGTCAGCATCAGGTTCGGTAGCAGTATCTGGAGATGGTGTAGATGGCGCTGGTAAACAGGTGGAGCTGGTAAACAGGTGGAGCTGGTAAACAGGTGGAGCTGGTAAACAGGTGGAGCTTGTAAACAGGTGGAGCTGGTAAACAGGTGGAGCTGGTAAACAGGTGGAGCTGGTAAACAGGCAGAGCTGGTAAACAGGCGGAGCTGGTAAACAGGTGGAGCTGGTAAACAGGTGGAGTTGGTAAACAGGTGGAGCTGGTAAACAGGTGGAGCTGGTAAACAGGTGGAGTTGGTAAACAGGTGGAGTTGGTAAACAGGTGGAGCTGGTAAACAGGTGGAGCTGGTAAACAAGTAGAGCTGGTAAACAGGCGGAGCTGGTAAACAGGTGGAGCTGGTAAACAGGTGGAGCTGGTAAACAGGTGGAGCTGGTAAACAGGTGGAGCTGGTAAACAGGTGGAGTTGGTAAACAGGTGGAGCTGGTAAACAGGTGGAGCTGGTAAACAGGTGGAGCTTGTAAACAGGTGGAGCTGGTAAACAGGTGGAGTTGGTAAACAGGTGGAGCTGGTAAACAGGTGGAGTTGGTAAACAGGTGGAGCTGGTAAACAGGTGGAGCTGGTAAACAGGTGGAGCTGGTAAACAGGTGGAGCTGGTAAACAGGTGGAGCTGGTAAACAGGTGGAGCTGGTAAACAGGTGGAGCTTGTAAACAGGTGGAGCTGGTAAACAGGTGGAGTTGGTAAACAGGTGGAGCTGGTAAACAGGTGGAGCTGGTAAACAGGTGGAGTTGGTAAACAGGTGGAGCTGGTAAACAGGTGGAGCTGGTAAACAGGTGGAGCTGGTAAACAGGTGGAGTTTGTAAACAGGTGGAGCTGGTAAACAGGTGGAGCTGGTAAACAGGTGGAGTTGTGGTGGAGATGGCTGTGGTTGGAGAGTCCATGATGTAGGGGATTCTTAGTGTTTTTTGAATGTCAATATTCATTTATATAGCGCCTTAACAACATCCAAAAGGTGCACAAGGTGCTTTACAGAAAATAAAAATCAAAACAACACAGACTAAGAGAAGACAGGTGGCAGGGTTAGGTGTCAAATGCCTGTCTGAATGTTAATAACATAAATAAATTAATAACAATCCTCGTGAAAAACAAAACAGGAAAAACATAACACTTTCTGTGCCATGTCACACAAAGTGACATCAGTGGTGTGGGTGTCAGCTGGTGCACAACAAGTTAAAATAAATCAAAATGTGTCCGGTGTGGGACACTTTGGCCTCTGCATGCATCAGCCCATAGGCCTGTTTCACACAGCACTGCGTTAGTCATAGACACTTAAATCTTGGCAAGGACACTCTTGAAAAAGAGATTTTTAATCTCATTGAGTTTTTATGCTGGATAAATGAAGGACAAAGAACATTAAAAATTAAATAACTTGAAGCTTAAATCATATATTCATACAATTAGATTTAAAGGCTGGATATTTACTATTGTAAAAGTCTACAGTTTACTGCTGCAGTGGGACAGTGTATATTAATATAAAATACAATTGATTAGGCACTATAATTACAATAATTACTAAACATTATACAGTAGGAGCACCTCATCAATATATATATAAATATACAGTACATATATATATATATATATATACGCACACACACACATACACACACACACAGGTGCTCGTCATATAAATGAGAATATCATAAATATGCCAAGTGAGATATGTAGAGCCTTTATTTGTTATAATGTTGACTATTATGGCTCAGCTTGTTAACCCCAAATTAAACATCTCATAAAATTACAATATTTTAAAAATGGACTGTAAGCCATAATCATCCAAATGATAACAAATAAAGGCTTGACTTGTGTCACTTTGCATGTAATGAGTCTATATCATATATTAGTTACATTTTAGGTTGAATTACCAAAATAAATATACTTTTTCATACAGCACGCCATATTCTAAAGTTTTACCACATGGGTTTAACAGCTGTAATTACACACAAAAACAATGACACTGAAGGAGAAGAAAAACCTACACTGATTGTGGTGAGGGTTGTGCTGTTTAATTTGAACATGCTCCCAAACATGTGGCCTTTAAGGTGGTGAAGGACCACATGCTTTCCCTCTGCGAGCTCCAAAAGGGTGGCCTCCCTCCAAAGTGTCACTTGGAGTGGTGTCCCTCCCTGTAAAAGAAAAGAAAAAAATACAAAGTAAACACTTATACTCAAATTGAAGTAAAAGATACACAAAAAAGAAAAATACTGACATGGTCTAAAAGGACATCCCGCAGAGGAGCACCCGTCTTGCCTTCCCACTTCAATGGGAACATCTGCGGGGAGGAGGGGGCCATACATTAGAACAATATATACAGTTGTGCCAATAAGTTTACACACCCTGGTGGATTTTTATTGATTTTTTTTGGCAATTTCTCAAAGAATATGAATGAAAACCACAAACCAATTTTTTTCACTTATGATCAATGTTGTGAAGCCATTTATTGTGAAAAAAATGTGCACTCATTACAAATCATCATAACAAAATGAAATACCAAAAGGACTGTTGGCTAATACTGTGGCTGATGAAGGACTCTCCCTCCATTATTCTTTAATAACATAAACAAATAAAAAATTCACCAGGGTGTGTAAACTTATTGGCACAACTGTATGTGGCTGTATGTCTTCCGTGTGTGGCTTTGTGTGGCTGATTGTGTTTGTGTGGCTGATTGTGTTTGTGCGGCTGATTGTGTTTGTGTGGCTGATTGTGTTTGTGCGGCTGATTGTGTTTGTGCGGCTGATTGTGTTTGTGCGGCTGATTGTGTTTGTGCGGCTGATTGTGTTTGTGTGGCTGATTGTGTTTGTGTGGCTGATTGTGTTTGTGCGGCTGATTGTGTTTGTGTGGCTGATTGTGTTTGTGTGGCTGTTTGTGTTTGTGTGTGGCTTTGTGTGGCTGATTGTGTTTGTGTGGCTGATTGTGTTTGTGTGGCTGATTGTGTTTGTGTGGCTGATTGTGTTTGTGTGGCTGATTGTGTTTGTGCGGCTGATTGTGTTTGTGTGGCTGATTGTGTTTGTGTGGCTGATTGTGTTTGTGTGGCTGATTGTGTTTGTGTGTGGCTTTGATGAGGTCTTCCGGGACAGGGAATGGCTTGGAGTTGAATGCAATAGTTTTGTTTTTAATTTCTAATTTATTGTTCCAAACTCCATAGTCTTTAATCGCATAATAATTTCCAGCAATCAATTTGTGGCCTAAGGCCTCAGAGTGTGGCGCTCGACACAATCTCGCCATCTGTGGCGCTCGACACAATCTCGCCATCTGTGGCGCTCGACACAATCTCGCCATCTGTGGCGCTCGACACAATCTCGCCATCTGTAAAGGCGATGACCTTGTTCTGCTTTACTCTGTCCGGGCGGGCACCTAAAGTTACATTATCCCACAGCAGGACCTTTGGACGGCTTGTCTCCGCAATAACAGATATGCGAAGACGGCAAAACGTTGTCGAATTGCCTTCCAAGATATCCTTTAAGCTCATCTGAAAGGAGAGGGAAAGAACAAAACTGTCTTGTACTGTGTCTGGTTAATTGTTATTTGTGTCTTGTGTTTATGGACCCCCTCGAAAACGAGATGGCACATCTCAAGGGGCATTCCATCAATAAACCAATTAAACCTCCTGGCCTCACATTGTGATATACAGTAAGTAAGTATTATTATATTTTTGTTAAGTCCCTCCTTCCCTGATCTGAGCAACTACTCAAGAGTCCACTCCCCGTTGTGTTGAACCAATAAAATGCAAGCAATATGTTGATTGACACATCTTGCACGCGCTGTCCCTGGACACGTGGAGCGCAACAACCAGCGTCATAATTCACAGCAACCAGCACGCGCTCAGAAGCTACGACTGCCCGCTACTTCTTACAAGAAATGTAAACCGTTCCAAAGTCCATCTACTAAAGTTGCAGAAAAACGATTGCATGATAGATTCAGAATTTATATCGGAGAGTCATTCAACAGATGAATCGTGAGCCCAACTGCAGAAGAGATGAAGACTTGGCAACGTTTCTTATGGACAGGTAAATGCACGACACCTGGAAGTATTCAGAGCGACACATGATGCTGAATTAAGTGCGTCAGTCATGCTTAGGCGTTTTGCAAATCAGTGCTACTACGCTAGCTAGCTAAGAACGGTTTGCATCGCGTTATAAAGCTATAGGTTAGCTATAGGTTAGCTATAGGTTAGCCTACTGACAATGAGACTGGTCACCGCGGATGTTTTTCACAACTTTATGCACTTAACTACGTACATTTCTGTGCATAGTGGCATTACATCACATAAAGCTTATTCTGACTAGGAGTGCTGTCCTTTCTTTCATTCACACATTTCCTAGGAATTGGCCCCCAGTCAGAGGGTATCTGTGAGTTGAGCGCGTTTTATGCTTGCAATTACATAAATGCAGCATTCAGATTTGGAGACATGCAGTATATCTAATGCCAAAATGTAAATGTAGTGCTAGCGTGTAAAGTTTATTGTACGAACAATAATTGAGAGCCAGCAGGGATACATATGTTTTTGAAGGGAATGGCTTACTCTGTACGAATGTTATTAGAATTGCACAATGTCGTTGTTACATTTTCTGTATATGTATGCCCACTCAAAGATTTCTGCTCTTTTTAGTAAGTGTCACCGTCAGGGCTCGAGACTAACATAGTCCTGTAGTCCAGGGGATGAAAAAAAATATGCACAGGACAAGATGAAATCCTCCCAGGATGGTCTCAGGACGGAAGGTCTTTAACCATTTAAAAAAAAATGGTTATAGTATATATTTATGTATGGCTGGGCGACAAATCTAATAAATTCAGGCTTTTAAATACAAGGGGAAAAAAGCTAAGTATTTGCAAACTGCTATCCAACACTCATGTCGAGGTCTTTAATAGCAATACTCCTAACACATTTTGAAGACTATCTGACGCTAATAAATATCATATTAATCTAAGCTCTGAATTCTCATTTGGCTCCTGAGATATTACTTTGATTCTGGACTGTGTACTTTCTGTTAAAAACGTAAAATGTGCTTTGTCTGTATTTGTACAGTGGGAGAACCTGCCATCTGTGGCCACATACAAGATGCTTCTGTGATTGTCTGTCTAAAGGACTTTGGACAACAGAGGAATGATTCTGATGAGCACTCTTCTAAAGATCATCAATAAAACGCCTCAGATTACAGGTAAATGTATGTTTCTGTTTATCACAGTCTTATAATGAAGGCATGCATTTAGATATACTGGGATTTATTAAGTTGGCATTAATGAATTTCAGAGAAGTAAGATTTTTTTCCCCATCAAATTGTGACTTTGGCCTAGAAAAAAAAGTGCGTCTGTGGCATCTGACCGTGGCCCTTTCCGAAACTGCTTCCTCCTTCCTTTTGCTTCACACTAATTCCTCAGAAAAAGGTCCTTCAGTAGAGACTTGGAGCTGTGGCTTTCAGACTCTCCCTCATCCCCCTTTACTGTTACAGCACTGCCCACTAATGTTACAAGAATCACATGTTTGATAATACTTTAAACTGAACATTAATTTGCACTTAGATTATATTTTGGCTTCTTCAAACCTGCCAATGAAATCATATTCGGTCTAATTTCTGCTTCCTTTTTCATTATCAAATATCTATATGGCTGTAGAAATGGACTGTTCTAAATAAACATGGAACTGAAATAGTTTGGTGCGTGTTGCTCATAGGGCTGCTCTCTGGTGTAGCACACACCTGTGAGTCTGCATCGATGCTTAGAAGACACTTCTGCTGCTGCGTGGTCTGTTTAGGACAGACCTTTGCTTCAACGGAATGCGCATTTCGAGTGTTGGTGCGTAAGAAAAGGAAGGAGAATGCAGTTTCAGAAAAAGGCACGACCACAGTTCCACAAGTTGACAGCAAAAAAATGGTCAGGGGTTTCTCAGCTGATTGAGACTCATGTTGGTGTTCTGAGTCCGAACATCACGTGCATTTTGCTCCATCAGGTCAACGTTTTGAGATACAGCCATAGTGTTACGGATTACGTACGACCACGTTATTATGAATTATCAAATTTGATGGAGTAAATAAAAACTGAATGACTTTGGATACGTTGACTTTTATTTCTTGAGGAAAACGGAAAAAACGTCCAGGGTTTCTCAGCTGATGATCCGCAGAAATTTGTTTTTGACGCAAAATCGATTTTTAAAGCATTTCTGTAGCAAAAAATCCTGACCTGATTGAGCAAAAACCTTTTCGGACTCAGAGCATCAACATGAGTCTAATTCAGCTGGAAAACCCTGGACTGTTTTCAAAAAATATTTTTTTGTTACCCAGTGTAATCATCCCAGATACTAGACTTGATTCTTTAACTAATAATCTACTCATATGGGCCCCCAAACTGTACATACAACATAATAAATAAATAAATATTTGGAATATAAAGTATTTACCGCCAGCATACAATGAACTAGTTGTAAATAAAACTTAATAGTACTTTTTAATTTCAGGTCTTACCGGCTGACGTCAAGAATTGAAGCTGATTTTCCTCAGATCACCGTCTAATCTCAGAAATAAGAGTGAACTTGTGCGGCTGAAACACTTTGAACAAGGACTGTAGTTCAGGAGTCACACTCTACATCAGAAAGAGAGTCTGCACAGGACCCCAACTACAAGAACCTTTCAGCCGCCTTGCCTGGATAGTGGGTGCGTTAGAACAGTGCTTCCCAACCTGGGGGGTGGGGCCATACATTTGCATTTAAAGATCACAATGGCGAACTGAGTACAGGTGCTTAAAACAATGTAATTTCCGAAAATGTGTTTAAAAATGCATCTTGATACATTTTTTTCATGTTTTTTATTGGACTGAGGGGGCACAGCCGGACTACAGCACGGGCAGGAGGGGCTTCAAGAAAAAAGGTTGGGAACCCCTGCATTAGAAGGTCTTCTATTGAATGAATTACCAGATCTAACAGGCAAGACTGAAGTCAAGCTTTCGTCCATATGCCAAGATACACTTGATATCACCGGTATATTAGAACTCAAATGCAACGCAGGACGGAGTAGACGGAAAGTGAAATATCTGAATAAGACTGAATAATAGGGCAAAACAGGACAAAGAAGGAGAACTAAAATATCCCCAGTAGGACTTGTTTATCATATAAGGCAGGAAAGGAAAGCAGATATTTTACAATCAGAATCTGTCAATAACTTCACAGAGCTCGAAAGTATCTCTTAACAGGTTGACAATCTAGCAAGAGACTGACTGACCTGAGGGAGTTTATATAACCTCCCCCCGAGTGGACGAGGGAATGGGGAGCAGCTGCGGAGAGCAGGAAAACATGAACAGGAACAGGCAAAATCAAGGAGCAGGGAGTGAATCAGGACGTAAACAATGACTAGCTAAGCAGAATCATGACACTTGATCTGTTTCTGATGGGTCTAAACTCCCAAATCACAAAAAATACAAATGTTTGAAACTTATCTGGAGCAATTTGTGATTTATGTTAATCAAATCTTATCTGAAAATGTTATATGTGGAAATAATAGGTCCCATAGTTTGCTTGTTTCAGTATGACACATATTTCAAAAAAGGCATATTTTCAAAAGTTATTTCTTAAAAATTGGCACTCCTGTCAACCTTCTTTTTCCACATATTGAATATTTTGAGTATTGTCTTTATTACTGTAAACTTTTAAGTCTGTGGCCTTTATACTTTTTGAAATAGTTGGAGTAAAAAATGCCAGTAGAGGCTAAAATGTCAATTTTTTTCACAAACTTCCCCGCTTTAGTAGCCAATTTCTCAATAACTGCAGGGACTCTGCATGTGGAAGAAGTTTAACTATTTTACTTGATAAAAAAATCAAAAATATTTCCTATTTCCTGGAACAAAAGTCAATTTCTAAGCACTTTCTGAGAGCTAGCCATAATAAAATGTAATGTAATGGAACTGGAATAATGACTGTTGGCATTTTCCTGATAAAAACGGTCAAGTACAACATTCTTCTTCTTCTTCTTGTTTTATAGCGGTTGGCAACCATCTTAAAGGAGCATTACCGCCTCCTTATGTTCCGGAAATAACATTGCTTATGCAAATGAACTGTGACCAACTTTTGTGTTATTCTGTTTTTAAGTATTTGTACATTCATGAAATGTATTATTTATGCAGAAATTAAAGCATATGAATTACATTGAATATGTATTAGTAATTTTATCCAAATGAAATGTACACATTGTCAACTTAGTCTAAAGGGATATTTTTAGACTGGGCTACACGCAAAAGTGTGCGCCGATTGTTGGCAATTCAAACAAAAAACCCACTACTGTCTCTTCGCTGTATGTTGCAGTTAATAATGTATTTCTTTTGATAAACACCATCCAAATTCAAGACACAGCGGAATATTTATGGCTAAATATCAGTCAGAAACTTTTTTTTTATTTTACATAAAGAAAACAGCTTGGATTATTGCCTTTTTGTTAAAGCCACACCACATAGAATTTTACCCAATAAATAAAACTGAAATACAAGCATTTACTTTTGTGAAAGAAAATGTCATCATTGAATAAATACATCATAAATGTACAAACATGTGCCTTAGCTGTGTATCTCTCCTAAGACATGACTGTAACTTTACCAGGAGTGGGTAAGTCTCCAGCTCGTCTCCATGGAGATGTGGACTAAAGTCGGCAGAAATTGAGATAAATGCTAAATGCAACACTAATCACAACAGTATAGTAAGTAACAATAAGGACTATTCTTCTGCCTCATGGTCCTTCACTATGTACGACACAATCCTATCTGCTTCCACCTCTGCCTCGATAACAAAGTCCGTGCGGTCGTGCAAAGAAGACCATTGCTTTTCTGCCACCCGAAACAATTCGCCGTCTTCTGTCAGAACCAAAAAGTCTCCTGAATCCAACTCCGCAGACGTCCCCTCTATTTGTAGGACCCGCATGTTCCTTGAAGGCTCCTGTGAGGAAACAGTAGGCTGTGACTGTGCTACAGGTTGGTGCTCCAGTATAATCGGTCCGCCTAAACTCATCCAGTGAGAAACGTTCCGCGTTGTAAAAACATGTGCGATTAAAATGCGTCAAAAAAATTTAACGCGTTATTTTTGTGTAATTAATTAATCTAAATTAACGCATTAAAGTCCCGGCCCTAATATATATATATATATATATATATATATATATATATATATATATATATATATATACATATAGTGTTAGAGTAAATAATAAAGTAAACAGACGTCAGTGTCAGAGTAAATAATAAAGTAAACAGACGTCAGTGTTAGAGTAAATAATAAAGACGCCCAGTCACCCTCCTGTGCCCGCGGCCCCCAGAGCTCGCCCTCTGCCCGCGGAGCCCACACCCCCTCAGACACAGACACCTCCGGGACGTTCAGCAGATCTGAGGAGCAGAGGTCACATTAACCAGAAACTCTTCATCGTTTACAGAAGTTTCTCTGACGGTGAAGGACGTTTGTGACAGAGAAACCTGAGCCGGAGCTTCAGGTTCTGAACATCATTTCACTCAAAGTAGATTTAAAAGTACTGACCCAAACAGCCACTCCAGTAAAAGTACAGAAGTACTCGAGTAACTGTTGGAGTAAAGTCTGATTCATGTTTGTTTCATGTTAATGAGACAAAACAACAAATAATGTTTTAAATAATAATCCATAAACTTTAGCCAAAGGAAAGTCATGTTAGACACAAATATATACAGAACGTCTCGAAAGTTCTAACACATCCTGAACTTCTGCACATTTTGTCATGTTTACCATAAACATAAAGATTTTATTTGGAATGTTTTACTGAAAGTTCACACGAGTAACAGACGACTGTGAAGTGAAACATGATCCTGTTATTGATTCAAACAATAGAAAAGTGAAAAGTGGGCGGAGCATAAGTATTCATACAGCATGACTGAATACTTTGTGGAACCCCCTTTTGCTGCAATAACAGCAGCAAGTCTTCTGGGGTTTGACTCTACAAGGTTTGCACATGTAGAGACTGACATTTGAGCCCATTCCTCTTTACAAAACAACTCCAGCTCTGTCACATCAGAAGGAGAGCGTTTGTGAACAGATGTTTTCAGGTCTTTCCAGATGTTCAATAGGATTTAGGTCAGGACTTTGACTGGGCCGTTCTAACACATTCATATGTTTGTTTTTAAACCATTCCATTGTACATGTTTGTGTTTAGGGTCATTGTCCTGCTGGAAGGTGAAGCTCCGCCCCAGCCTCAGTTCTCTTGTGACTCCAGCAGGTTTTCCTCCAAAATGTCTCCATCCATCTTCCCAACTATTCTTACAATCTTCCCAGTCCCCGCTGAGGAAAAGCAGCCCCATAGCATGATGCTCCCCCCCCCATATTTGACCCTGGGGAGGGTGCACTCAGGACGATGAGCAGTGTTTGGTTTGCTCCATACAGAACGTCTCATCTGACCAAAGCACCTTCTTCCACATGGAGCTGTGTCCTCCATAGGACTTCTAGCAAACTTCAAACGGTATTTCTTATCCTTTCAATAACGGCTTTCTTCTGCCACTCGTCCATGAAGGCCAGATTTGTGTAGAGACTTATAGTTGTCCCATGTACAGATTCCCCCAGCTCAGCGGCAGGACGTCCCAGCTCCTCCAGAGTTATCTTGGGGCACTTGGTTGCATTTCTGACCAGTGCTCTCCTTGTTCGGTCTGTTAGTTTAGGTGGACGGCCGTGTCTT
This sequence comes from Proterorhinus semilunaris, assembly GCA_021464625.1. Classification (NCBI taxonomy): domain Eukaryota; kingdom Metazoa; phylum Chordata; class Actinopteri; order Gobiiformes; family Gobiidae; genus Proterorhinus; species Proterorhinus semilunaris. Next base: position 3,050,097 of record CM038349.1, read on the forward strand.
GGTAAGTTCTCAGTGGTGCTATACTCTTTCCATTTCTGAATGATGGATTGAACAGTGCTCCGTGAGATGTTCAGATCTTGGGAAATCTTTGTATAACTTAACGCTTCTTTAAACTTCTCCACAGCTTTATCCCTGACCTCTCTGGTGAGCTCCTTGGCCTTCATGATGTTGTTTAGTGACCAATACACTCTGACCATAGCTCTGAGGCCCTCACAGAACAGCTGGGATTATACTGAGAGTAGATCACACACAGGTGGCCTCTATTTAATGGTTAGGGCGAGGTGTGAACTTTCTGCAGTCATTAGGAATGTTATAAAGGCCATTTAATGCACTCAGAAAATGCTGTATGAATACTTATGCTCCGCCCACTTTCACTTCACAGCTGTCTGTTACTCGTGTGTGAACTTTCAGTAAAAAATTCAAAATAAAATCTTTATGTTTAGGGTAAATGTGACAAAATGTGCAAAAGTTCAAGGTGTATTAGTACTTTCCAGAGGCTCTGTAAGATTGAAGTAGTTTTTTATGTGTACTATTACTTCAACATAAACTACTGCAGTAGAAGTAAAAGTACTGTGTGATACTCTACGTGCAGTTAGTGGAAACAGTTACATAAAGTACTTGAGTAAAAGTAACTGAGTACTCCCGCCTCGGCCAATGGGAGCAGAGCATTATCTGTGTCCTCCTCTAGGGGGCAGCACCACATTCAATGAACTGACTCTGAGCAGAGATTGTGAGAAGAAGAAACTCTGGATTTAAACAAACCTGAACAAATAACCTGGAGGTGGAGGGGAGAAGATGAGCCATGATCGTAGAGACAGTCTCTCACAGAAGAGTTCTTCTTCACACAGTGAGTGATGACCCTCCACACTTTACTGTCAGACCCTCGTCTCACTTCTGTAGAAACAGGAGATCCACAGTCCAGGTCTCGACACACGGCGGTCGCCGCCTCCAGGTCCCAGTGTTTAAAGGGCCACACTCGTCTCCACTCTCCTCTGAGCTCCGCCTCCACCGTCCCCTCACAGCGACTGGCCCCTCCCACCAGCCTCAGCGGCTCTGGACACAAACACAGGTGAGCCCCGCCCCTCTCCAGGCCCCGCCCCCTTACCTTTGCAGGTGAGGTTGAGAGTGGGGCAGGTCTCTGGGCCGGTCCTGGTCCGGGGACAGTCCATCAGCTTAGACTCGTGTCCCTCACAGTGGAACGTCTGCCCCAGAGGAGAGAGCGCCCCCTGGAGGAGAGGAGCCCCACAGCCCAGCTCCCTGCACAGCACCTCTGCCCCGCGACGGTCCAAGGCCCCCTCACAGACCCCGGCCCAGGACTGGGCCAAGGACTGGTCCTGGATCTGCAGAGATCCTGAACACAGGCTCCGCCCCCCGACCAGCCGCACCGAGTCTGAGGTACACACATGAGGTCACAGTCTGAGGTCACACATGAGGTCACAGTCTGAGGTACACACATGATGTCACAGTCTGAGGTCACACACATGAGGTCACAGTCTGAGGTCACACACATGAGGTCACAGTCTGAGGTACACACATGATGTCACAGTCTGAGGTCACACATGAGGTCACAGTCTGAGGTCACACACATGAGGTCACAGTCTGAGGTCACACATGAGGTCACAGCCTGAGGTCACACATGAGGTCACAGTCTGAGGTCACACACATGAGGTCACAGCCTGAGGTCACACATGAGGGCACACATGAGGTCACACACATGAGGTCACACATGAGGGCACACATGAGGTCACACACATGAGGTCACAGTCTGAGGTCACACATGAGGTCACAGTCTGAGGTCACACATGAGGTCACAGTCTGAGGTCACACACATGAGGTCACAGTCTGAGGTCACACATGAGGTCACAGTCTGAGGGCACACATGAGGTCACACACATGAGGTCACAGTCTGAGGGCACACATGAGGTCACAGTCTGAGGTCACACATGAGGTCACAGTCTGAGGGCACACATGAGGTCACACACATGAGGTCACAGTCTGAGGTCACACATGAGGTCACAGTCTGAGGTCACACACATGAGGTCACAGCCTGAAGTCACACACATGAGGTCACAGTCTGAGAGAAGATAAGCCTTTATTGATCTCACAAAGGAGGACCTCACTGGTGACTCTCAGAAACACTCTGGACACACAGGAAATGCAAACTCAGAAACAGGAAATAGAGGTAAACAATAAAAAATAAAATAAACAGTATGAGCAGTGCAGGTTTCTATAGTGCGTATGAAGATGAGGTCACAGTCTGAGCCGCTCTGCAGTAAGTCTCTCCTTTATGTAGTAAAGGTCAGTAATGTTTCTCTGATGTGGGTCTGTGCAGAGCGGCGCCCTCTGCAGGAAATAAACTATTACCTTCACCTTCAATCGAATCAAACTTTATTTATATTCACTTTATTCTGGAAGTTCTGGTGGGCGTGGTCATGAATTGGCCCCGCCCTTTCACTCGTATTAGTTACACAGGACTGGCCCCGCCCCTTCACTCGTATTAGTTACACAGGACTGGCCCCGCCCCTTCACTCGTATTAGTTACAAAGGACTGGCCCCGCCCCTTCACTCGTATTAGTTACACAGGACTGGCCCCGCCCCTTCACTCGTATTAGTTACACAGGACTGGCCCCGCCCCTTCACTCGTATTAGTTACACAGGACTGGCCCCGCCCCTTCACTCGTATTAGTTACACAGGACTGGCCCCGCCCCTTCACTCGTATTAGTTACACAGGACTGGCCCCGCCCCTTCACTCGTATTAGTTACACAGGACTGGCCCCGCCCCTTCACTCGTATCAGTTACACAGGACTGGCCCCGCCCCTTCACTCGTATTAGTTACACAGGACTGGCCCCGCCCCTTCACTCGTATCAGTTACACAGGACTGGCCCCGCCCCTTCACTCGTATCAGTTACACAGGACTGGCCCCGCCCCTTCACTCGTATCAGTTACACAGGACTGGCCCCGCCCCTTCACTCGTATCAGTTACACAGGACTGGCCCCGCCCCTTCACTCGTATCAGTTACACAGGACTGGCCCCGCCCCTTCACTCGTATCAGTTACACAGGACTGGCCCCGCCCCTTCACTCGTATCAGTTACGCAGGACTGGCCCCGCCCCTTCACTCGTATTAGTTACGCAGGACTGGCCCCGCCCCTTCACTCGTATTAGTTACGCAGGACTGGCCCCGCCCCTTCACTCGTATTAGTTACGCAGGACTGGCCCCGCCCCTTCACTCGTATTAGTTACGCAGGACTGGCCCCGCCCCTTCACTCGTATTAGTTACGCAGGACTGGCCCCGCCCCTTCACTCGTATTATTTACGCAGGACTGGCCCCGCCCCTTCACTCGTATTAGTTACGCAGGACTGGCCCCGCCCCTTCACTCGTATTAGTTACGCAGGACTGGCCCCGCCCCTTCACTCGTATTAGTTACACAGGACTGGCCCCGCCCCTTCACTCGTATTAGTTACACAGGACTGGCCCCGCCCCTTCACTCGTATCAGTTACACAGGACTGGCCCCGCCCCTTCACTCGTATCAGTTACACAGGACTGGCCCCGCCCCTTCACTCGTATCAGTTACACAGGACTGGCCCCGCCCCTTCACTCGTATCAGTTACACAGGACTGGCCCCGCCCCTTCACTCGTATCAGTTACACAGGACTGGCCCCGCCCCTTCACTCGTATTAGTTACACAGGACTGGCCCCGCCCCTTCACTCGTATTAGTTACACAGGACTGGCCCCGCCCCTTCACTCGTATTAGTTACACAGGACTGGCCCCGCCCCTTCACTCGTATTAGTTACACAGGACTGGCCCCGCCCCTTCACTCGTATTAGTTACACAGGACTGGCCCCGCCCCTTCACTCGTATTAGTTACACAGGACTGGCCCCGCCCCTTCACTCGTATTAGTTACACAGGACTGGCCCCGCCCCTTCACTCGTATTAGTTACACAGGACTGGCCCCGCCCCTTCACTCGTATTAGTTACACAGGACTGGCCCCGCCCCTTCACTCGTATTAGTTACACAGGACTGGCCCCGCCCCTTCACTCGTATTAGTTACACAGGACTGGCCCCGCCCCTTCACTCGTATTAGTTACACAGGACTGGAGACGGTTCTGCTCGGACTCAAAGCCGTTTTTATCCCGCGCAGAGAAACAGTGAATGAACGGACTTCACGCTCTACAGGAAGAGTCACTACAAAGGAAGTGCTGAGACAAAGAGGTCAAAGTGGGTGGGGCCTCCAGGAAGAAACACTAAACTATCACATCCTAAACTGCATCACCTCTGGATCATCTAAACTCCGCTGCATTTATGGACACGACGCAATTAATGAACTCTTTTATTTCCACCTGCTCTGAAGTCCTGGACAGGCGGCACGGTGGCACAGCGGTTAGCACTCGTGCTTCACAGCTAGAAGGTCCGGGTTCGATTCCCACCTGGACGGGGCCTGTGTGGAGTTTGCATGTTCTCCCCGTGTCTGCGTAGGTTTCCTCCGGGTACTCCGGTTTCCCCTACCACTAAAAACATGTACAATAGGCCCAGGGACTGCAGGTGGAAATTAGCACCACTGCTATAACCTGGTACAATGCATCTCTCCTTTCTGAGGCTAATGTATATTGTACACTGTCCCTGTTCAAATAAATAAATACTACTACTCCTCTCAGAGCCGTAGGTCCTAATTCCACCTGCTCTGGAGTCCTGGACAGGGTTGCTCCTCTCAGAGCCATAGGTCCTAATTCCACCTGCTCTGGAGTCCTGGACAGGGTTGCTCCTCTCAGAGCCATAGGTCCTAATTCCACCTGCTCTGGAGTCCTGGACAGGGTTGCTCCTGTCAGAGCCGTAGGTCCTAATTCCACCTGCTCTGGAGTCCTGGACAGGGTTGCTCCTCTCAGAGCCGTAGGTCCTAATTCCACCTGCTCTGGAGTCCTGGACAGGGTTGCTCCTCTCAGAGCCAGAGGTCCTAATTCCACCTGCTCTGGAGTCCTGGACAGGGTTGCTCCTCTCAGAGCCGTAGGTCCTAATTCCACCTGCTCTGGAGTCCTGGACAGGGTTGCTCCTCTCAGAGCCAGAGGTCCTAAGCCAAAGCAGGAACCGTGGTCTGTGGAGTTTGTTCTTCCTGTGTCTGTGTAGGTTTCCTCCCCAACTGTACAAAAGGCCTGAGTGAGTGACTCCAAAGGAGGAGGGAAGAGCAGGGTCTTCTTCAATGTCCTCTCAATGCTGAGCATGTGGTTCTCTACTGCGTAATGTTCTGCTCGTTCATCATCACAGAAAACAGTTTGGCAGGAATCCTCATCAGCTAAGCAACAATGGCAACAATAGTTTGCACAACATGACTGAACATATCCAAGAAGTGTGTGCCAAATTGTCCCCAGTTACTTGAGCGACTGTACCATGTGGAGGTTCCTCAGAGAAAGGAACATCGATTCCATTGTTCTCAAGGATTTTTAGATCTGCAGCAGTGGCTCGAATATTGCATTGAATCCAAACGTTTTTACATCATCACTATGAAAAAGTGGAAGAAGATGAATATTCATCAGGGCAGAATTTATCTTTGGGGAAACATTTATTAAAATAAAATATATACTACCAATCTTATGGATGCCAGGCTTTGACCCAAGTGGAGAGTTCACAAGACTGAACAAGGTAGTTGCTAATTTCTTTACATGTTGGGCACATTTACATGTGTACATGGATTTCAAGGGTCTGAAAAATATTGCTTCATGTTGCCTGTGTATGTGTATCATTGGGGAATAACTTTGCAACATCAGGATTTATATTTGAGTGTAGTTCATGTACAAGCTTGGGGGCCTCTTTCACCGACGTAAACACGTGAGGGGGTCCACGCTGATGAAACTCTACTCTCTAATAAAGGAATCTATCATTTCGCCTGTCGGGTGAGCCGGGGACTTAAGGACTGTATTTTGGCAGCACTTGGTCTTCAGGTTTGGTCAGCAGGGGTGTCCCCTTGTGAGTCATCGGGGGCGTTAACACACGACTAGTGGCTGTAGTTTGGATGTCGGAGAATGGATACAGACATGATGCAGGCGTTGAGTTAGGAGCCCGATATGGGGGGGGTCGGCATTAGATGGTGTCTTCTTATGTTGGTCATCATGAGTTATGGTAATCAGTAGGGCTGAACGATTAATTGCATTTGCAATTTTATCGCGATATTACACAACGCGATTTCGTAATCGCAGGGCACGCGATTTGGGAAGTAAATAGAGCAACGAGATATGGCGGCAAAGTCCGCTCCGTCGCGTGCTTTTGTTTACGTCTCAGTCTAGTTAAGGTGCGCGGTAGATTGTGGATGTACAGTGAAAATATCAGCGTTTATCATGCAGCCACCGCGAAGGAATATTGCTTTTCTCCGTTAGCATTGCGTTAGCCGCAGTGCTAATCACGCCATTCCGTCGCCGCTACTACACGCTCTGATGATCACAGAAACTCCCTCACCTCCGGATTCACACGCCTCTGCCTCCACAGACATATATAGGTGAGTCTGTGCTGATTGTAAAAAGTAAAGAGTCGTTTGTGGCTCAGTTTAGGGGGCTTATGTTTGGGAATGTTGTGGATAAAGAACTTATCTCAAAAGCATAATGACGTTTCATGACCATTAAGTATCCGCGGAGGCGATGTGCCATGTGCCTTTATTTACCTTTGCGTCTACCGCATATCCGCTCCGTAGGTCGTACAGACGCTAGATATAAACACTAAACTGCAGTATGAAAAGGGTTGGTAACTAGGATCCGAGGCAGGAGTCAGTGTCATGTCTTATTTTGCTGAGGAAATGTGCTGTTTAAGCTGAAATGTCACTAAATGGCTGCGAGTCAAAGATACGTGTCTGTGTCTGGCACCTCATGTCCCGTCTCCTTGTGTCAGTGTTCTTTTCTTTCTTCATATTGTCCAAAGTTACATCCCAAAACCAAAATGCTGCTCTTAATTCCACTGTGATTTGGCGTGTGCTCCATCTGGCCTCTCCGTGTCCTTCAATAACGCGCATCTGAAGCAACTCAGACAGGGATTTGATTGGCCGAAATAATAAAGTACTATTTAATAAATTAAATAGCTTATTTTGTATTAATTGGGAGTTTGATTTCCTAAAACTTTTCCAACTAGTTAAAGCAGACGTTTGTTCTTACTTTCCTGCACTTTAGTCTGGGTGATGTTACTGACTGGATCAGTGAGTTATTTTTTTTCATATCTATATAATTTAGCATTTATTTATAGACTGTACTGTTAAGTTCAGACAGTTTAAGAAGTGCAGTCCACACACATTTTGAATAGGTCAAGCAACAATTTTGTTGCAATTTTCACTTCAAATATTGTTTATTATGAAACAGGCTGATTTATTGCTTGTGTTAGGTGAAAAATACATGAGAAGAGGACCTTGCAACAATAATCGCATATTTAATCGCAATCGCAATATTGAAGAAAAAAAATCGCAATTAGATTATTTCTCAAAATCGTTCAGCCCTAGTAATCAGACCTTCTGTAGCGGACGGGCAGTATAAAGGGTTGCTTGTGTCTTCTTATGTTGGTCATCATGAGTCATGGTAATCAGACCTTCTGTAGCGGACGGGCAGTATAAAGGGTTGCTTGTGTCTTCTTATGTTGGTCATCATGAGTCATGGTAATCAGACCTTCTGTAGAGGACGGGCAGTATAAAGGGTTGCTTGTGTCTTCTTATGTTGGTCATCATGAGTCATGGTAATCAGACCTTCTGTAGCGGACGGGCAGTATAAAGGGTTGCTTGTGTCTTCTTATGTTGGTCATCATGAGTCATGGTAATCAGACCTTCTGTAGCGGACGGGCAGTATAAAGGGTTGCTTGTGTCTTCTTATGTTGGTCATCATGAGTCATGGTAATCAGACCTTCTGTAGAGGACGGGCAGTATAAAGGGTTGCTTGTGTCTTCTTATGTTGGTCATCATGAGTCATGGTAATCAGACCTTCTGTAGAGGACGGGCAGTATAAAGGGTTGCTTGTGTCTTCTTATGTTGGTCATCATGAGTCATGGTAATCAGACCTTCTGTAGAGGACGGGCAGTATAAAGGGTTGCTTGTGTCTTCTTATGTTGGTCATCATGAGTCATGGTAATCAGACCTTCTGTAGAGGACGGGCAGTATAAAGGGTTGCTTGTGTCTTCTTATGTTGGTCATCATGAGTCATGGTAATCAGACCTTCTGTAGAGGACGGGCAGTATAAAGGGTTGCTTGTGTCTTCTTATGTTGGTCATCATGAGTCATGGTAATCAGACCTTCTGTAGAGGACGGGCAGTATAAAGGGTTGCTTGTGTCTTCTTATGTTGGTCATCATGAGTCATGGTAATCAGACCTTCTGTAGAGGACGGGCAGTATAAAGGGTTGCTTGTGTCTTCTTATGTTGGTCATCATGAGTCATGGTAATCAGACCTTCTGTAGAGGACGGGCAGTATAAAGGGTTGCTTGTGTCTTCTTGGCTTTGTGCTCTGCTTATGGTTTTTGTTAGACGACTGCGCATCTGTGCCTCCTCTCGTGGGGTTACTTCATTTTGTTTCTCCAAAGACGTCCTCCTCTTCCTCCTCCGAGGTGGTTGTAAGATGTTGGCAGTGGTTGTGAGCGTGTGTTGTATCTCCGTCTTCTGTCGTCTTCATGCACTGGGTAAATGCCTGTAGGTCTTTGGGACATTTCCCTGGTGTATCGTTGTGTTGAAACTTTCTTATTTTCCTCCGTGGGTTTCATTACGAGAGTTGACGACAGCTCTTTGAAGTCTCGTTTTGCCCATTTGTACATTCTTCTTTCTTGGGCTCCTTTTTTCTCATGTTTTTTTCTCATGTTGAATTTGCCAACGTTATGAGCACGAGCAATAAACGCCTAAACTCACCATGATTAGATATGACTTGGGAATTACAAGATTTTGATTAACTATTGTTGAATTTTAATTATTTTTGACTTACGTTTATCTCTTTTATTTTGATTTTTAACTTCACTATTTGTTATGAATAATAATGTTCTTATAATAAAATTTCAGGTATTTCGTTTATTGGGTTATTCGCACATTTTATACCAAAAAAAACATACACTTAAATTATTTTATGAAAAAAACCTCCTATACTCTTCACTGTCCCTATGTTTTTATACTTTATACTCGTAAAAATGAACATTCAGTTATTTTTATATAGTTTTTATTTATTTTTCTTAAAAAAAACTAAAAAATTAAAAACTACAAAGCTGTCTGAATCACACAACTGTCTACACTTTTTATCTTATTTTGGTATATTTGATTCTGCTCCAAAAAACGCAGGTATATAGGACTTTTCTGAATTCCTTTCAATATATTTTTCTCTCGTGCCTGAAAGAATCTTTCCTTTTCTGCAGCTGCTTATAACTTGTACCAAAAGGCACGAGAGAAGGAATTCAGGAATTTTCATATTTTTCTAATAAAAGCTCCTTATATATATATATAAAACATTTATTGTTTAAATTATTTAAACATTTGTAAATAAAGTCCCATTCAATCGACCACAACTAATTTGTTTTTCAAAACCAATTTGACCGAATTTATAGAAAAGGTTCCCGTCTCACCTTCTTGTGTCGACAGTTGTTGGTTTCTTGGTGAGGCTCCCGTACGCGGGGTCCTCTCGGCTCCCGTACGCGGGGTCCTCTCGGCTCCCGTACGCGGGGTCCTCTCGGCTCCCGTACGCGGGGTCCTCACGGCTCCCGTACGCGGGGTCCTCTCGGCTCCCGTACGCGGGGTCCTCTCGGCTCCCGTACGCGGGGTCCTCTCGGCTCCCGTACGCGGGGTCCTCTCGGCTCCCGTACGCGGGGTCCTCTCGGCTCCCGTACGCGGGGTCCTCTCGGCTCCCGTACGCGGGGTCCTCACGGCTCCCGTACGCGGGGTCCTCTCGGCTCCCGTACGCGGGGTCCTCACAGATCCCGTACGCGGGGTCCTCTCGGCTCCCGTACGCGGGGTCCTCTCGGCTCCCGTACGCGGGGTCCTCTCGGCTCCCGTACGCGGGGTCCTCTCGGCTCCCGTACGCGGGGTCCTCTCGGCTCCCGTACGCGGGGTCCTCTCGGCTCCCGTACGCGGGGTCCTCTCGGCTCCCGTACGCGGGGTCCTCACGGCTCCCGTACGCGGGGTCCTCTCGGCTCCCGTACGCGGGGTCCTCTCGGCTCCCGTACGCGGGGTCCTCTCGGCTCCCGTACGCGGGGTCCTCTCGGCTCCCGTACGCGGGGTCCTCTCGGCTCCCGTACGCGGGGTCCTCACGGCTCCCGTACGCGGGGTCCTCTCGGCTCCCGTACGCGGGGTCCTCACAGATCCCGTACGCGGGGTCCTCTCGGCTCCCGTACGCGGGGTCCTCTCGGCTCCCGTACGCGGGGTCCTCTCGGCTCCCGTACGCGGGGTCCTCTCGGCTCCCGTACGCGGGGTCCTCTCGGCTCCCGTACGCGGGGTCCTCACGGCTCCCGTACGCGGGGTCCTCTCGGCTCCCGTACGCGGGGTCCTCACGGATCCCGTACGCGGGGTCCTCTCGGCTCCCGTACGCGGGGTCCTCTCGGCTCCCGTACGCGGGGTCCTCTCGGCTCCCGTACGCGGGGTCCTCTCGGCTCTCGTACGTGGGGTCCTCTTCTCAGTCCCCGACGGACGGAGTTTTGCAAACAACTTTCTACGTCTCTACAAAAAGACGATCACGTCGGGGTCACGTCGGGGTCACGTCGGGGTCACCACAATAATGAGTTTTTTGCTGCGGTCCGGTTAAGGAAAAAAGCCTCAGAAGAATGAATTTGTTGGAAGAAGCTTTTATTTGATCAACATACAAGTGACATCATAACAATGTTAGGAAGTCCGTGTAAATCTGTGTTAGGATTATATACCAGTCCAGCCTCTAATCCAGACGCTCACACTGACCTTGTCTCAGATATTACGTTTGTTTTTTAATCTCTGACCTTGTAGTTCGGTCAATATGGATCTGCCGGTACTTTTCAAGGTAGGACATTAATTACAACAATGACACAGCAAAATCCAAACGAGTATATTGTAAGTTTTAAGCAAGCAGTTACAAATGTAATTCTTGACAAGGAACAAAAATGTACTTAAGGAAAACTAAAAGTATCTGATCAAAGTGTGTACTTAAGTAAAAGTATACAAGTATGGATTGTAAAATGTACTTTACAAGTACAAAATAAAACAATGTAAAAGTTTAATTTGCAGGATTTAAATCATTTTAATCACACCAGGTCTAAACGAGCAAACAACCAAGTCTAACCTGGGACTAAACCAGGTCATTGTAGAGAAGTCCCTTTGAAAATAAAACACTTTCACTTTCAACCCAATTTAAAAATGTAGTGGAGTAGAAAATACAGAGTCAGGCTCTGAAATGTACTGAAGTAAAGTAAAAGTACCTATAATGTGTACTGTGTTTGAATGTGCAGCGTGTTTGTATTCACTGAGGTTTAGTCGGTTCAGTATCGGATATTTGGACGGAGGTGGTAGAGTAACAAAAACATGTACTCAAGTAACAGTAAAGGTACTTTTAAATGATTTTACTCAAGAAGGCGAAGTAAAAAGAAATGACTTGTAAATTAAAAGTTACTTTTGAGAAAAAAAAAATATTGGGAAAATCCTACTTTTTCCAAAGAATAGCCGACGATAAATCTATATATTTGAAATAAAGTGGCCACGAAGGTCGACCTGAAGCTCTTGTAACTTTAAATCTACTCACAGTGGCACAAATAACATTGTATTACTTTAGAGTAAATATGCTTTACAAATATATACAGAACGTCTCGAAAGTTCTAACACATCCTGAACTTCTGCACATTTTGTCATGTTTACCATAAACATAAAGATTTTATTTGGAATGTTTTACTGAAAGTTCACACGAGTAACAGACGACTGTGAAGTGAAACATGATCCTGTTATTGATTCAAACAATAGAAAAGTGAAAAGTGGGCGGAGCATAAGTATTCATACAGCATGACTGAATACTTTGTGGAACCCCCTTTTGCTGCAATAACAGCAGCAAGTCTTCTGGGGTTTGACTCTACAAGGTTTGCACATGTAGAGACTGACATTTGAGCCCATTCCTCTTTACAAAACAACTCCAGCTCTGTCACATTAGAAGGAGAGCGTTTGTGAACAGATGTTTTCAGGTCTTTCCAGATGTTCAATAGGATTTAGGTCAGGACTTTGACTGGGCCATTCTAACACCATTCCATTGTACATGTTTGTGTTTAGGGTCATTGTCCTGCTGGAAGGTGAATCTCCGCCCCAGCCTCAGTTCTCTTGTGACTCCAGCAGGTTCTCCTCCAAAATGTCTCCATCCATCTTCCCAACTATTCTTACAATCTTCCCAGTCCCCGCTGAGGAAAAGCAGCCCCATAGCATGATGCCCCCCCCCCCCCCCCCCATATTTGACCCTGGGGAGGGTGCACTCAGGACGAGGAGCAGTGTTTGGTTTGCTCCATACAGAACGTCTCATCTGACCAAAGCACCTTCTTCCACATGGAGCTGTGTCCTCCATAGGACTTCTAGCAAACTTCAAACGGTATTTCTTATCCTTTCAATAATGGCTTTCTTCTGCCACTCGTCCATGAAGGCCAGATTTGTGTAGAGACTTATAGTTGTCCCATGTACAGATTCCCCCAGCTCAGCGGCAGGACGTCGCAGCTCCTCCAGAGTTATCTTGGGGCACTTGGTTGCATTTCTGACCAGTGCTCTCCTTGTTCGGTCTGTTAGTTTAGGTGGACGGCCGTGTCTTGGTAAGTTCTCAGTGGTGCTATACTCTTTCCATTTCTGAATGATGGATTGAACAGTGCTCCGTGAGATCTCTGAGCAGAGATTGTGAGAAGAAGAAACTCTGGATTTAAACAAACCTGAACAAATAACCTGGAGGCGGGAATTAGATGAGCCACCATCGTAGAGACAGTCTCTCACAGAAGAGCTCTTCTTCACACAGTCAGTGCTGACCCTCCACACTTTACTGTAAGACCCTTGTCTCTTTTCTGTAGAAACAGGAGATCCACAGTCCAGGTCTCGACACACGGCGGTCGCCGCCTCCAGGTGCCAGGGGTCATAGTTCAGCACTCGTCTCCACTCTCCTCTGAGCTCCGCCTCCACCGTCCCCTCACAGCGACTGGCCCCTCCCACCAGCCTCAGCGGCTCTGGACACAAACACAGGTGAGCCCCGCCCCTCTCCAGGCCCCGCCCCCTTACCTTTGCAGGTGAGGTTGAGAGTGGGGCAGGTCTCTGGGCCGGTCCTGGTCCGGGGACAGTCCATCAGCTTAGACTCGTGTCCCTCACAGTGGAACGTCTGCCCCAGAGGAGAGAGCGCCCCCTGGAGGAGAGGAGCCCCACAGCCCAGCTCCCTGCACAGCACCTCTGCCCCGCGACGGTCCAAGGCCCCCTCACAGACCCCGGCCCAGGACTGGGCCAAGGACTGGTCCTGGATCTGCAGAGATCCTGAACACAGGCTCCGCCCCCCGACCATCCGCACCGAGTCTGAGGTACACACATGAGGTCACAGTCTGAGGTCACACATGAGGTCACAGTCTGAGGTCACACACATGAGGTCACAGTCTGAGGTACACACATGATGTCACAGTCTGAGGTCACACACATGAGGTCACAGTCTGAGGTCACACATGAGGTCACAGTCTGAGGTCACACATGAGGTCACAGTCTGAGGTCACACACATGAGGTCACAGTCTGAGGTCACACATGAGGTCACAGCCTGAGGTCACACATGAGGGCACACATGAGGTCACACACATGAGGTCACACATGAGGTCACAGTCTGAGGTCACACACATGAGGGCACACATGAGGGCACACATGAGGTCACACATGAGGGCACACATGAGGTCACACACATGAGGTCACAGTCTGAGGTCACACATGAGGTCACAGTCTGAGGTCACACATGAGGTCACAGTCTGAGGTCACACACATGAGGTCACAGTCTGAGGTCACACATGAGGTCACAGTCTGAGGGCACAGCCTGAGGTCACACACATGAGGTCACAGTCTGAGAGAAGATAAGCCTTTGTTGATCTCACAAAGGAGGACCTCACTGGTGACTCTCAGAAACACTCTGGACACACAGGAAATGCAAACTCAGAAACAGGAAATAGAGGTAAACAATAAAAAATAAAATAAACAGTATGAGCAGTGCAGGTTTCCATAGTGCGTATGAAGATGAGGTCACAGTCTGAGCCGCTCTGCAGTAAGTCTCTCCTTTATGTAGTAAAGGTCAGTAATGTTTCCGTGTCTCTGATGTGGGTCTGTGCAGAGCGGCGCCCTCTGCAGGAAATAAACTATTACCTTTACCTTCAATCGAATCAAACTTTATTTATATTCACTTTATTCTGGAAGTTCTGGTGGGCGTGGTCATGAATTGGCCCCGCCCTTTCACTCGTATTAGTTACACAGGACTGGCCCCGCCCCTTCACTCGTGTTAGTTACACAGGACTGGCCCCGCCCCTTCACTCGTATTAGTTACAAAGGACTGGCCCCGCCCCTTCACTCGTGTTAGTTACACAGGACTGGCCCCGCCCCTTCACTCGTGTTAGTTACACAGGACTGGCCCCGCCCCTTCACTCGTATTAGTTACACAGGACTGGCCCCGCCTCTTCACTCGTATTAGTTACACAGGACTGGCCCCGCCCCTTCACTCGTATTAGTTACACAGGACTGGCCCCGCCCCTTCACTCGTATTAGTTACACAGGACTGGCCCCGCCCCTTCACTCGTATTAGTTACACAGGACTGGCCCCGCCCCTTCACTCGTATTAGTTACACAGGACTGGCCCCGCCCCTTCACTCGTATTAGTTACACAGGACTGGCCCCGCCCCTTCACTCGTATTAGTTACACAGGACTGGCCCCGCCCCTTCACTCGTATTAGTTACACAGGACTGGCCCCGCCCCTTCACTCGTATTAGTTACACAGGGCTGGCCCCGCCCCTTCACTCGTATTAGTTACACAGGACTGGCCCCGCCCCTTCACTCGTATTAGTTACACAGGACTGGCCCCGCCCCTTCACTCGTATCAGTTACACAGGACTGGCCCCGCCCCTTCACTCGTATTAGTTACACAGGACTGGCCCCGCCCCTTAACTCGTATTAGTTACACAGGACTGGCCCCGCCCCTTCACTCGTATTAGTTACACAGGACTGGCCCCGCCCCTTCACTCGTATTAGTTACACAGGACTGGCCCCGCCCCTTCACTCGTATTAGTTACACAGGACTGGCCCCGCCCCTTCACTCGTATTAGTTACACAGGACTGGCCCCGCCCCTTCACTCGTATTAGTTACACAGGACTGGCCCCGCCCCTTCACTCGTATTAGTTACACAGGACTGGCCCCGCCCCTTCACTCGTATTAGTTACACAGGACTGGCCCCGCCCCTTCACTCGTATTAGTTACACAGGACTGGCCCCGCCCCTTCACTCGTATTAGTTACACAGGACTGGCCCCGCCCCTTCACTCGTATTAGTTACACAGGACTGGCCCCGCCCCTTCACTCGTATTAGTTACACAGGGCTGGCCCCGCCCCTTCACTCGTATTAGTTACACAGGACTGGCCCCGCCCCTTCACTCGTATTAGTTACACAGGACTGGAGACGGTTCTGCTCGGACTCAAAGCCGTTTTTATCCCGCGCAGAGAAACAGTGAATGAACGGACTTCACGCTCTACAGGAAGAGTCACTACAAAGGAAGTGCTGAGACAAAGAGGTCAAAGTGGGCGGGGCCTCCAGGAAAAAACACTAAACTATCACATCCTAAACTGCATCACCTCTGGATCATCTAAACTCCGCTGCATTTATGGACACGACGCAATTAATGAACTCTTTTATTTCCCCCTGCTCTGAAGTCCTGGACAGGCGGCACGGTGGCACAGCGGTTAGCACTCGTGCTTCACAGCTAGAAGGTCCGGGTTCGATTCCCACCTGGACGAGGCCTTTCTGTGTGGAGTTTGCATGTTCTCCCCGTGTCTGCGTAGGTTTCCTCCGGGTACTCCGGTTTCCCCTACCACTAAAAACATGTACAATAGGCCCAGGGACTGCAGGTGGAAATTAGCACCACTGCTATAACCTGGTACAATGCATCTCTCCTTTCTGAGGCTAATGTATATTGTACACTGTCCCTGTTCAAATAAATAAATACTACTACTCCTCTCAGAGCCAGAGGTCCTAATTCCACCTGCTCTGGAGTCCTGGACAGGGTTGCTCCTCTCAGAGCCATAGGTCCTAATTCCACCTGCTCTGGAGTCCTGGACAGGGTTGCTCCTCTCAGAGCCATAGGTCCTAATTCCACCTGCTCTGGAGTCCTGGACAGGGTTGCTCCTCTCAGAGCCGTAGGTCCTAATTCCACCTGCTCTGGAGTCCTGGACAGGGTTGCTCCTCTCAGAGCCGTAGGTCCTAATTCCACCTGCTCTGGAGTCCTGGACAGGGTTGCTCCTCTCAGAGCCAGAGGTCCTAATTCCACCTGCTCTGGAGTCCTGGACAGGGTTGCTCCTCTCAGAGCCAGAGGTCCTAATTCCACCTGCTCTGGAGTCCTGGACAGGGTTGCTCCTCTCAGAGCCGTAGGTCCTAATTCCACCTGCTCTGGAGTCCTGGACAGGGTTGCTCCTCTCAGAGCCAGAGGTCCTAAGCCAAAGCAGGAACCGTGGTCTGTGGAGTTTGTTCTTCCTGTGTCTGTGTAGGTTTCCTCCCCAACTGTACAAAAGGCCTGAGTGAGTGACTCCAAAGGAGGAGGGAAGAGCAGGGTCTTCTTCAATGTCCTCTCAATGCTGAGCATGTGGTTCTCTACTGCGTAATGTTCTGCTCGTTCATCATCACAGAAAACAGTTTGGCAGGAATCCTCATCAGCTAAGCAACAATGGCAACAATAGTTTGCACAACATGACTGAACATATCCAAGAAGTGTGTGCCAAATTGTCCCCAGTTACTTGAGCGACTGTACCATGTGGAGGTTCCTCAGAGAAAGGAACATCGATTCCATTGTTCTCAAGGATTTTTAGATCTGCAGCAGTGGCTCGTATATTGCATTGAATCCAAACGTTTTTACATCATCACTATGAAAAGGTGGAAGAAGATGAATATTCATCAGGGCAGAATTTATCTTTGGGGAAACATTTATTAAAATAAAATATATACTACCAATCTTATGGATGCCAGGCTTTGACCCAAGTGGAGAGTTCACAAGACTGAACAAGGTAGTTGCTAATTTCTTTACATGTTGGGCACATTTACATGTGTACATGGATTTCAAGGGTCTGAAAAATATTGCTTCATGTTGCCTGTGTATGTGTATCATTGGGGAATAACTTTGCAACATCAGGATTTATATTTGAGTGTAGTTCATGTACAAGCTTGGGGGCCTCTTTCACCGACGTAAACAGTGGACGTGAGGGGGTCCACGCTGATGAAACTCTACTCTCTAATAAAGGAATCTATCATTTCGCCTGTCGGGTGAGCCGGGGACTTAAGGACTGTATTTTGGCAGCACTTGGTCTTCAGGTTTGGTCAGCAGGGGTGTCCCCTTGTGAGTCATCGGGGGCGTTAACACACGACTAGTGGCTGTAGTTTGGATGTCGGAGACTGGATACAGACATGATGCAGGCGTTGAGTTAGGAGACCGATATGGGGGGGGTCGGCATTAGATGGTGTCTTCTTATGTTGGTCATCATGAGTTATGGTAATCAGACCTTCTGTAGAGGACGGGCAGTATAAAGGGTTGCTTGTGTCTTCTTATGTTGGTCATCATGAGTCATGGTACTCAGACCTTCTGTAGAGGACGGGCAGTATAAAGGGTTGCTTGTGTCTTCTTATGTTGGTCATCATGAGTCATGGTACTCAGACCTTCTGTAGAGGACGGGCAGTATAAAGGGTTGCTTGTGTCTTCTTATGTTGGTCATCATGAGTCATGGTAATCAGACCTTCTGTAGAGGACGGGCAGTATAAAGGGTTGCTTGTGTCTTCTTGGCTTTGTGCTCTGCTTATGGTTTTTGTTAGACGACTGCGCATCTGTGCCTCCTCTCGTGGGGTTACTCCATTTTGTTTCTCCAAAGACGTCCTCCTCTTCCTCCTCCGAGGTGGTTGTAAGATGTTGGCAGTGGTTGTGAGCGTGTGTTGTATCTCCGTCTTCTGTCGTCTTCATGCACTGGGTAAATGCCTGTAGGTCTTTGGGACATTTCCCTGGTGCATCGTTGTGTTGAAACTTTCTTATTTTCATCCGTGGGTTTCATTACGAGAGTTGACGACAGCTCTTTGAAGTCTCGTTTTGCCCATTTGTACATTCTTCTTTCTTGTGCTCCTTTTTTCTCATGTTTTTTTCTCATGTTGAATTTGCCAACGTTATGAGCACGAGCAATAAACGCCTAAACTCACCATGATTAGATATGACTTGGGAATTACAAGATTTTGATTAACTATTGTTGAATTTTTATTATTTTTGACTTACGTTTATCTCTTTTATTTTGATTTTTAACTTCACTATTTGTTATGAATAATAATGTTCTTATAATAAAATTTCAGGTATTTCGTTTATTGGGTTATTCGCACATTTTATACCAAAAAAAACATACACTTAGGTTTTTTTTCATAAAATAATTTCCTATACTCTTCACTGTCCCTATGTTTTTATACTTTATACTCGTAAAAATGAACATTCAGTTATTTTTATATAGTTTTTATTTATTTTTCTTAAAAAAAACAAAAAAATTAAAAACTACAAAGCTGTCTGAATCACACAACTGTCTACACTTTTTATCTTATTTTGGTATATTCGATTCTGCTCCAAAAAACGCAGGTATATAGGACTTTTCTGAATTCCTTTCAATATATTTTTCTCCCGTGCCTGAAAGAATCTTTCCTTTTCTGCAGCTGCTTATAACTTGTACCAAAAGGCACGAGAGAAGGAATTCAGGTATTTTCGTATTTTTCTAATAAAAGCTCCTTATATATATATATAAAACATTTATTGTTTAAATTATTTAAACATTTGTAAATAAAGTCCCATTCAATGAACCACAACTAATTTGTTTTTCAAAACCAATTTGACCGAATTTATAGAAAAGGTTCCCGTCTCACCTTCTTGTGTCGACAGTTGTTGGTTTCTTGGTGAGGCTCCCGTACGCGGGGTCCTCTCGGCTCCCGTACGCGGGGTCCTCTCGGCTCCCGTACGCGGGGTCCTCTCGGCTCCCGTACGCGGGGTCCTCTCGGCTCCCGTACGCGGGGTCCTCACGGCTCCCGTACGCGGGGTCCTCTCGGCTCCCGTACGCGGGGTCCTCTCGGCTCCCGTACGCGGGGTCCTCTCGGCTCCCGTACGCGGGGTCCTCTCGGCTCCCGTACGCGGGGTCCTCTCGGCTCCCGTACGCGGGGTCCTCACGGCTCCCGTACGCGGGGTCCTCACGGCTCCCGTACGCGGGGTCCTCACGGCTCCCGTACGCGGGGTCCTCTCGGCTCTCGTACGTGGGGTCCTCTTCTCAGTCCCCGACGGACGGAGTTTTGCAAACAACTTTCTACGTCTCTACAAAAAGACGATCACGTCGGGGTCACGTCGGGGTCACGTCGGGGTCACCACAATAATGAGTTTTTTGCTGTGGTCCGGTTAAGGAAAAAAGCCTCAGAAGAATGAATTTGTTGGAAGAAGCTTTTATTTGATCAACATACAAGTGACATCATAACAATGTTAGGAAGTCCGTGTAAATCTGTGTTAGGATTATATACCAGTCCAGCCTCTAATCCAGACGCTCACACTGACCTTGTCTCAGATATTACGTTTGTTTTTTAATCTCTGACCTTGTAGTTCGGTCAACATGGATCTGCCGGTACTTTTCAAGGTAGGACATTAATTACAACAATGACACAGCAAAATCCAAACGAGTATATTGTAAGTTTTAAGCAAGCAGTTACAAATGTAATTCTTGACAAGGAACAAAAATGTACTTAAGGAAAACTAAAAGTATCTGATCAAAGTGTGTACTTAAGTAAAAGTATACAAGTATGGATTGTAAAATGTACTTTACAAGTACAAAATAAAACAATGTAAAAGTTTAATTTGCAGGATTTAAATCATTTTAATCACACCAGGTCTAAACGAGCAAACAACCAAGTCTAACCTGGGACTAAACCAGGTCATTGTAGAGAAGTCCCTTTGAAAATAAAACACTTTCACTTTCAACCCAATTTAAAAATGTAGTGGAGTAGAAAATACAGAGTCAGGCTCTGACATGTACTGAAGTAAAGTAAAAGTACCTATAATGTGTACTGTGTTTGAATGTGCAGCGTGTTTGTATTCACTGAGGTTTAGTCGGTTCAGTATCGGCTATTTGGATGGAGGTGGTAGAGTAACAAAAACATGTACTCAAGTAACAGTAAAGTTACTTTTAAATGATTTTACTCAAGAAGGCGAAGTAAAAAGAAATGACTTGTAATTAAAAGTTACTTTTGAGAAAAAAAAAATATTGGGAAAATCCTACTTTTTCCAAAGAATAGCCGACGATAAATCTATATATTTGAAATAAAGTGGCCACGAAGGTCGACCTGAAGCTCTTGTAACTTTAAATCTACTCACAGTGGCACAAATAACATTGTATTACTTTAGAGTAAATATGCTTTACATTACAATATTACTCAAGTAGAATTAAAGAGTACTGAATGATGTAACGACTCTAATAAGAACAGTTTCTTCAAGTTTGTACTTGAGTAAATGTAACTGAGTACTCTCTGACTCTGATTCCCGATATCGTATTTTTTCCAGGATCGGCGCCGATATCCGATACCAGTATCGGGTTGGTGCATTCCTTTCGTTTCAGATCCTACAAAGTGAACTTACAGTCTGACCTCATATATGACATTATTATGATCCAGGTTTAGTCCTGGTTTAGTCCTGGTTTAGTCCTGGTTCAGAGAGCTGTATTCCGACTCCTTCCCCTCGTTAAGTTGGTTCTACCTGAAATAAATAATACAGAAAGTCCAACAGAACCAACGTGAATAAATTATGTTAAAGGAAAAATGAAGCTACCATTAGAACGAGTTCAGGATCCTGACGTCCTCCGGCTCCGGCGCCACGGCCTGTGAGAAACACACTCGTCACACACTTACCATCTGTCTGTCTGTCCATCCATCCATCCATCCATCTATGTATCTATCCATCCACCCATCCATCCATCCATCTATCCACCCATCCATCCATCCATCCATCTATCCACCCATCCATCCATCCATCCATTTATCCATGTATCCATCCATCCATGTATCCATCTATCTATCCATCTATCCATCCATCCACCCATCCATCCATCCATCCATCTATCCACCCATCCATCCATCCATTTATCCATGTATCCATCCATCTATGTATCTATCCATCCATCCATCTATCCACCCATCCATCCATCTATGTATCTATCCATCCATCCATCCATCTATCCACCCATCCATCCATCTATCCATCTATCCATCCATCCATCCATCTATCCATCTATCCATCCATCTATCCATCTATCCAACCATCCATCCATCCATCCATCCATGTATCCATCCATCCATCTATGTATCTATCCATCCATCCATCCATCTATCCACCCATCCATCCATCTATCCATCTATCCATCCATCCATCCATCCACCCATCCATCTATGTATCTATCCATCCATCCATCCATCCATCTATCCACCCATCCATCCATCTATCCATCTATCCATCCATCCATCCATCTATGTATCTATCCATCCATCCATCCATCCATCCATCTATCCACCCATCCATCCATCTATCCATCTATTAAATTTATCTTGTTTGCTGACGATACAAATATTTTTGCATCAGGAGACGACTTACAGCAGCTGTGTCGGATTGTCAACTGGGAACTCAAAAGTGTCAACAAGTGGTTCAAACAAAATAAATTATCTCTAAATCTGAATAAAAGCAAAATGATGATATTTGGCAACTGTAATTCCAATGCTCAGGAAGCAATTCAGATAGAGGGTGTTGTTATCGAGCAAGTGCATGAAATCAAATTCCTTGGTGTGATTATTGATGACAGAATTACTTGGAAATCTCATATTAAATATATATCTACGAAAATTTCTAGAAGCATTTCAGTAATTGCAAAAGCAAAGCACATTTTAAACATCAAAGCTCTACATACCTTATACTGTTCTCTGATTTTGCCCTACTTATATTATTGTACTGTGGTTTGGGGTAGTACTTATAAAAACACAGTTAAACCAATAATATTGTTGCAAAAAAGAGCTATCCGAGTAATTCATAACGTTGGGTTTTTGGACCACACAAACTCATTATTTTTAAAATCAAAGATCTTGAAGTTTTGTGACATTGTTGAGTTCCAAACTGTACAAATGTTATTCAAAGCAAGATACAAATTGTTACCAAACCAAATACAAAGAAGGTTCCAAGAA
>CM038349.1:3077500-3175000 GCA_021464625.1 Proterorhinus semilunaris
GGGAGGGTCTGCTGAGGAGGAGGAGGAGGGGGGGTCTGCTGAGGAGGGGGGGAGGGTCTGCTGAGGAGGGGTTGGGGTCTGCTGAGGGGGGGGGGGTTGGGGGGAGGAGGGGGGGTCTGCTGAGGAGGAGGGGGAGGGTCTGCTGAGGAGGAGGAGGGGGGGAGGGTCTGCTGAGGAGGAGGAGGAGGGGGGGGTCTGCTGAGGAGGGGGGGGTTTGGGGGGAGGAGGGGGGGTCTGCTGAGGAGGAGGAGGGGTCTGCTGAGGGGGGGGGTTTGGGGGGAGGAGGGGGGGTCTGCTGAGGAGGAGGAGGAGGGTCTGCTGAGGAGGAGGGGGGTCTGCTGAGGGGGGGGGGTTTGGGGGGAGGAGGGGGGGTCTGCTGAGGAGGAGGAGGGGGGGAGGGTCTGCTGAGGAGGAGGAGGGGGGGGTCTGCTTAGGAGGGGGGGGGGTCTGCTGAGGAGGGGGAGGGACTGCTGAGGAGGGGGGGGGGTCTGCTGAGGAGGGGGGAGGGTCTGCTGAGGAGCGGGGGGGGAGGGTCTGCTGAGGAGGGGGTTGGGGTCTGCTGAGGGGGGGGGGTTGGGGGGAGGAGGGGTGGTCTGCTGAGGAGGAGGAGGAGTGGGGGTCTGCTGAGGAGGAGGAGGAGGGGGGGAGGGTCTGCTGAGGAGGAGGAGGGCGGGGTCTGCTGAGGGGGGGGGGGGGTTGGGGGGGGGCGTCAGAGCCACAGGTCTTTGAAATCGGAGACATACGTTTCATTGGCCTTGCACCCCCCCACACACACGTGCCCGCTAGGCTGACGAAGTAGAGCGGGTCGTCTTGTGACCGTAGGGTCAGTGGTTCGAATCCTGATGTTTAATGACACATCAGGGCAATGTAGTCGTAGAGTACCAGAGGAGCAGCAATGGAGTGTTGTTTAGTTTAGTTTTTAATTTGAGATATGTACATTTATCATATTGACTTCATCTTCCATCCACACATCCATCTTCTTCCACT
Organism: Proterorhinus semilunaris; assembly: GCA_021464625.1. Taxonomy (NCBI): domain Eukaryota; kingdom Metazoa; phylum Chordata; class Actinopteri; order Gobiiformes; family Gobiidae; genus Proterorhinus; species Proterorhinus semilunaris. The sequence goes on from CM038349.1 coordinate 3,078,488, forward strand.
TGTCCGTTGCCGGGTCGTGGGGGCAGCTGTTTGAGCTGCACCAGCCCCTATAGCGCCCCCTGCAGGTGGTGGGTCCACAGAAGGACGGCCTCATGGTTCTAACCGGGCCTGTTGGTCTCTCATAAGGGGCTCCTGACCCGTCACCTAGGACCTGTTTGCCCTGGGAGACCCTACCAGGGGCACCAAGCCCCCGACCACAGAGCTCCAGGATCATTCAGGTCAAACCCTCCCCCAGGTTAAGGGGGGGGGGCTACAGGAGGGGATCGACTTTATCTCCAACGGCAAAAAAGTGGGATATATTGGGAAGAAAAAAGGGGAAAAAATTGGCAAAAATGTCAAGAAAATAAAAAAGTGAACAAAAGAATGGGGGGGGTGGGGGGGAGTTCTGTCAGTGTTTGTCGTCTGTTCAGGACAATTTTCTTTTTGAGCGACAAAGCGATTTAAATGTAGATGTTTGTTGCAAATGTTTCCATATTTGTGCTGGTTTGCAAAAAATAGTGAATGAATAAAATAGTGATGAATAAAATAGTGATAAATAAAATAGTGAATGAATAAAATAGTGATGAATAAAATAGTGAATGAATAAAATAGTGATGAATAAAATAGTGATAAATAAAATAGTGAATGAATAAAATAGTGATGAATAAATAGTGATGAATAAAATAGTGAATGAATAAAATAGTGAATGAATAAAATAGTGAATGAATAAAATAGTGAATGAATAAAATAGTGAATGAATAAAATAGTGAAAAATAAAATAGTGAATGAATAAAATAGTGATGAATAAATAGTGATGAATAAAATAGTGAATGAATAAAATAGTGAATGAATAAAATAGTGAATGAATAAAATAGTGATAAATAAAATAGTGAATGAATAAAATAGTGAATGAATAAAATAGTGAATGAATAAAATAGTGATAAATAAAATAGTGAATGAATAAAATAGTGAATGAATAAAATAGTGATAAATAAAATAGTGAATGAATAAAATAGTGAATGAATAAAATAGTGAATGAATAAAATAGAGATAAATAAAATAGTGATAAATAAAATAGTGAATGAATAAAATAGTGATAAATAAAATAGTGAATGAATAAAATAGTGAATGAATAAAATAGTGAATGAATAAAATAGTGATAAATAAAATAGTGAATGAATAAAAAAGTGAATGAATAAAATAGTGAATGAATAAAATAGTGAATGAATAAAATAGTGAATGAATAAAATAGTGAATGAATAAAATTGTGATAAATAAAATAGTGATAAATAAAATAGTGAATGAATAAAATAGTGACTGAATAAAATAGTGAATGAATAAAATAGTGATAAATAAAATAGTGAATGAATAAAATAGTGAATGAATAAAATAGTGAATAAATAAAATAGAGATAAATAAAATAGTGAATGAATAAAATAGTGAATGAATAAAATAGTGAATGAATAAAATAGTGATAAATAAAATAGTTAATGAATAAAATAGTGAATGAATAAAATAGTGATAAATAAAATAGTGAATGAATAAAATAGTGAATGAATAAAATAGTGAATGAATAAAATAGTGATAATTAAAATAGTGAATGAATAAAATAGTGAATGAATAAAATAGTGAATGAATAAAATAGTGATAAATAAAATAGTGATAAATAAAATAGTGAATGAATAAAATAGTGATAAATAAAACAGTGAATGAATACAATAGTGAATGAATAAAATAGTGATAAATAAAATAGTGATAAATAAAATAGTGAATGAATAAAATAGTGAATGAATAAAATAGTGATAAATAAAATAGTGAATGAATAAAATAGTGAATGAATAAAATAGTGATAAATAAAATAGTGAATGAATAAAATAGTGATGAATAAATAGTGATGAATAAAATAGTGAATGAATAAAATAGTGAATGAATAAAATAGTGATAAATAAAATAGTGAATGAATAAAATAGTGAATGAATAAAATAGTGAATGAATAAAATAGTGATAAATAAAATAGTGAATGAATAAAATAGTGAATGAATAAAATAGTGATAAATAAAATAGTGAATGAATAAAATAGTGAATGAATAAAATAGTGAATGAATAAAATAGAGATAAATAAAATAGTGATAAATAAAATAGTGAATGAATAAAATAGTGATAAATAAAATAGTGAATGAATAAAATAGTGAATGAATAAAATAGTGAATGAATAAAATAGTGAATGAATAAAATAGTGAATGAATAAAATAGTGAATGAATAAAATAGTGATAAATAAAATAGTGATAAATAAAATAGTGAATGAATAAAATAGTGACTGAATAAAATAGTGAATGAATAAAATAGTGAATGAATAAAATAGTGATAAATAAAATAGTGAATGAATAAAATAGTGAATGAATAAAATAGTGATAAATAAAATAGTGAATGAATAAAATAGTGAATGAATAAAATAGTGAATAAATAAAATAGTGAATGAATAAAATAGTGATAAATAAAATAGTGAATGAATAAAATAGTGAATGAATAAAATAGAGATAAATAAAATAGTGAATGAATAAAATAGTGAATGAATAAAATAGTGAATGAATAAAATAGTGATAAATAAAATAGTGAATGAATAAAATAGTGAATGAATAAAATAGTGATAAATAAAATAGTGAATGAATAAAATAGTGAATGAATAAAATAGTGAATAAATAAAATAGTGAATGAATAAAATAGTGATAAATAAAATAGTGAATGAATAAAATAGTGAATGAATAAAATAGTGAATGAATAAAATAGTGATAAATAAAATAGTGAATGAATAAAATAGTGAATGAATAAAATAGTGAATGAATAAAATAGTGATAAATAAAATAGTGATAAATAAAATAGTGATAAATAAAATAGTGAATGAATAAAATAGTGATAAATAAAACAGTGAATGAATAAAATAGTGAATGAATAAAATAGTGATAAATAAAATAGTGATAAATAAAATAGTGAATGAATAAAATAGTGAATGAATAAAATAGTGATAAATAAAATAGTGAATGAATAAAATAGTGAATGAATAAAATAGTGAATAAATAAAATAGTGATAAATAAAATAGTGAATGAATAAAATAGTGAATGAATAAAATAGTGAATGAATAAAATAGAGATAAATAAAATAGTGATAAATAAAATAGTGAATGAATAAAATAGTGATAAATAAAATAGTGAATGAATAAAATAGTGAATGAATAAAATAGTGAATGAATAAAATAGTGATAAATAAAATAGTGAATGAATAAAATAGTGAATGAATAAAATAGTGAATGAATAAAATAGTGAATGAATAAAATAGTGATAAATAAAATAGTGATAAATAAAATAGTGAATGAATAAAATAGTGACTGAATAAAATAGTGAATGAATAAAATAGGGATAAATAAAATAGTGAATGAATAAAATAGTGAATGAATAAAATAGTGAATGAATAAAATAGAGATAAATAAAATAGTGAATGAATAAAATAGTGAATGAATAAAATAGTGATAAATAAAATAGTGAATGAATAAAATAGTGAATGAATAAAATAGTGATAAATAAAATAGTGAATGAATAAAATAGTGAATGAATAAAATAGTGAATAAATAAAATAGTGAATGAATAAAATAGTGATAAATAAAATAGTGAATGAATAAAATAGTGAATGAATAAAATAGTGAATGAATAAAATAGTGATAAATAAAATAGTGAATGAATAAAATAGTGAATGAATAAAATAGTGATAAATAAAATAGTGATAAATAAAATAGTGAATGAATAAAATAGTGATAAATAAAACAGTGAATGAATAAAATAGTGAATGAATAAAATAGTGATAAATAAAATAGTGATAAATAAAATAGTGAATGAATAAAATAGTGAATGAATAAAATAGTGAATGAATAAAATTGTGATAAATAAAATAGTGAATGAATAAAATAGTGAATGAATAAAATAGTGATAAATAAAATAGTGAATGAATAAAATAGTGAATGAATAAAATAGTGAATAAATAAAATAGTGAATGAATAAAATAGTGAATGAATATCTGAGATATTCAGTCGTGTGGATCTGTCCCAGACGTTTAGGACATTTGGACACTGAGATACTTGCCGGTGCGAGCGCGTCTCTTGCAGCAGATGACCAGAATGGTTGCCGTGGTGATGAGGGCCACACTGACAAGGACCAGGGTCAGGGTCTGTGGAGGTTCTCCTGTGGTCTGTGGAGGTTCTCCTGTGGTCTGTGGAGGTTCTCTTGTGGTCTGTGGAGGGTCTGCTGAGGTCTGTGGAGGGTCTGCTGTGGACAGACACAGGACAGAGATCAAGGACCAGAGACGAGGTGACTGTAACTGTCCCTGAGCTTCCTGTGGCTTCAGACGGACGCACTGTCACTGGGACACCTCTGGGGGGCGCTGCAGCAGAGGAACACACATCCGAGACCAGACTCAAAGACCAGACTCAAAGACCAGACTCAAAGACCAGACTCAAAGACCAGACTCAAGTTTACTAGATGCAAGTTTTCTTGTGCGGTTGGTGAGAGGCTCGTGAACAGCTCGTGAGAGGATGGTGAGCTCACCAGTCTCTCACCAGTCTCCCATCAGTCTCTCACCAGTCTCCCATCAGTCTCTCACCAGTCTCTCAGCAGTCTCTCAGCAGTCTCTCACCAGTCTCTCACCAGTCTCTCAGCAGTCTCTCAACAGTCTCTCACCAGTCTCTCACCAGTCTCTCACCAGTCTCTCAGCAGTCTCTCACCAGTCTCTTAGCAGTCTCCTTTACGTTGCCCATTGGTGTTGGATTTCACGAAGAAGAAACTTAGCTTGTGCTCAGTCTGCTCTTAGCCCGGGCCGGACCAGGCTAAGTTCTCTGACTATGTTTCCATAGTAACCAGACTCACTCTGAGCCAGACTCAGAGTGAGTCTGGTTTATAAACCCCCCCCCCCCCCCCCAAACTCCCCCCAGACCCCCCAACACACATACACATGCCCGAGCTAGTAAATACCCAGCACATGTGTGGCCTTACCTCCTGGGTGGATGTAGGTGGAGCTGTTTAAACACAGGTGTAGTTCCTCTGTGGCCTTACCTCCTGGGTGGATGTAGGTGGAGCTGTTTAAACACAGGTGTAGTTCCTCTGTGGCCTTACCTCCTGGGTGGATGTAGGTGGAGCTGTTTAAACACAGGTGTAGTTCCTCTGTGGCCTTACCTCCTGGGTGGATGTAGGTGGAGCTGTTTAAACACAGGTGTAGTTCCTCTGTGGCCTTACCTCCTGGGTGGATGTAGGTGGAGCTGTTTAAACACAGGTGTGGTTCCTCTGTGGCCTTACCTCCTGGGTGGATGTAGGTGGAGCTGTTTAAACACAGGTGTAGTTCCTCTGTGGCCTTACCTCCTGGGTGGATGTAGGTGGAGCTGTTTAAACACAGGTGTGGTTCCTCTGTGGCCTTACCTCCTGGGTGGATGTAGGTGGAGCTGTTTAAACACAGGTGTGGTTCCTCTGTGGCCTTACCTCCTGGGTGGATGTAGATGGAGCTGTTTAAACACAGGTGTGGTTCCTCTGTGGCCTTACCTCCTGGGTGGATGTAGATGGAGCTGTTTAAACACAGGTGTAGTTCCTCTGTGGCCTTACCTCCTGGGTGGATGTAGGTGGAGCTGTTTAAACACAGGTGTAGTTCCTCTGTGGCCTTACCTCCTGGGTGGATGTAGGTGGAGCTGCTGGAGGTGAAGTTGTGGTTGAACACCTCCAGGAGGTAAACACAGGTGTAGTTCCCTTTGTGGGCGCGGCCTACGTCAGTAAACAGGAAGTGGGCGGAGTGATTGAGGGCGGGCAGGGTGAGGTTGAGGGTGGGGGAGAGCAGCTGGAAGGAGCCTCCCGGGTACTGCGGCTCCACGGAGCATTTGACCCGGAAATGTGCCCCCATCTGCACCCAGACCCCGCCCTCTCCCGGCGACGCCCAGTCACCCTCCTGTGCCCGCGGCCCAAAGAGCTCGCCCTCTGCCCGCGGAGCCCACACCCCCTCAGACACAGACACCTCCGGGACGTTCAGCAGATCTGAGGAGCAGAGGTCACATTAACCAGAAACTCTTCATCGTTTACAGAAGTTTCTCTGACGGTGAAGGACGTTTGTGACAGAGAAACCTGAGCCGGAGCTTCAGGTTCTGAACATTGTAGATGCTGTGGCCTGGAGCAGGACGTCCAGAACAATGCAGTGGAAAGTTCTGTCAAATATAGTGTGTAATGTCACAAACTAAACAAATCTCTGGTCATATATTTACAGAGGACGTGTCTGAGGACGAGGACATGGACAGACAGTAGAACGTTGGACATTTGGATTTTGGACTAAATGAAAATAGTGTTGTTCAGATCCTCCTGTGGACTGAGTCAGTGGTGAAGACAGTCGCTGTGTTTCTGGTTGACCTGTAGTTTCATTGGTGATCAGTGGAGGATGTGGAGTTTCTGGTATACAGTACCTGTGAAAGTATTTGGCCCCCTTGAACTTTGACCTTTTGTCACATTTCAGGCTTCAAACATAAAGATATAAAACTGTATTTTTTTGTGCCGATAATCCACGCAGTATGTCAGCCAGATGAGCCAAAAGTAAGTCATGTGGGCCAGATATGGTGTCCTCATACGGCACTGAGCCACATCTGGGCCACATTTTGGCCATGAGAGGGCCAGATCTGGACCACCTTTGGATAGTATGGTGCACTTCCGGCTAAGCATCGGCACTGTTCTGGATTTGATGTGGGCCAGATAAGGTAACCGAAAGCGGACCGCCTTTGGGCCAATAATCCATGCGGTATGTGGGCCAAATGAATGTGTCTGATGTGGGCCACAACTGGCCCATACCAATTTTGATATCTGGGATGAAGTTAGTGCAAACAGTTACATAAAGTACTTGAGTAAAAGTAACTGAGTACTCCCCGCCTCGGCCAATGGGAGCAGAGCATTATCTGTGTCCTCCTCTAGGGGGCAGCACCACATTCAATGAACTGACTCTGAGCAGAGATTGTGAGAAGAAGAAACTCTGGATTTAAACCAACCTGAACAAATAACTTGGAGGTGGAAAGAAGATGAGCCATCGGAGAGACAGTCCCTCACAGAAGAGTTCTTCTTCACACAGTCAGTGATGACCCTCCACACTTTACTCTCAGACCCTCGTCTCACTTCTGTAGAAACAGCAGATCCACAGTCCAGGTCTCGACACACGGCGGTCGCCGCCTCCAGGTCCCAGTGTTCATAGGTCGTCACTCGTCTCCACACTCCTCTGAGCTTCGCCTCCACCGTCCCCTCACAGCGACTGGCCCCTCCCACCAGCCTCAGCGGTTCTGTACACAAACACAGGTGAGCCCCGCCCCTCTCCAGGCCCCGCCCCTTACAGGCCCCGCCCCCTTACCTGCACAGGTGAGGTTGAGAGTGGGGCAGGTCTCTGGGCCGGTCCTGGTCCGGGGACAGTCCATCAGCTTAGACTCGTTTCCCTCACAGTGGAACGTCTGCCCCAGAGGAGAGAGCGCCCCCTGGAGGAGAGGAGCCCCACAGCCCAGCTCCCTGCACAGCACCTCTGCCCCGCGACGGTCCAAGGCCCCCTCACAGACCCCGGCCCAGGACTGGGCCAAGGACTGGTCCTGGATCTGCAGAGATCCTGAACACAGGCTCCGCCCCCCGACCAGCCGCACCGAGTCTGAGGGCACACATGAGGTCACAGTCTGAGGTCACACACATGAGGTCACAGTCTGAGGTCACACACATGAGGTCACAGTCTGAGGTACACACATGAGGTCACAGCCTGAGGTCACACACATGAGGTCACAGCCTGAGGTCACACACATGAGGTCACAGTCTGAGGTACACACATGAGGTCACAGCCTGAGGTCACACACATGAGGTCACAGCCTGAGGTCACACACATGAGGTCACAGTCTGAGGTACACACATGAGGTCACAGCCTGAGGTCACACACATGAGGTCACAGTCTGAGAAAGATAAGCCTTTATTGATCTCACAAAGGAGGACCTCACTGGTGACTCTCAGCTCAGAAACACTCTGGACACACAGGAAATGCAGATATTTTTTATAAATATATACAAATAAACAGTATGAGCAATGCAGGTTTCCATAGTGCGTATGAAGATGAGGTCACAGTCTGAGCCGCTCTGCAGTAAGTCTCTCCTTTATGTAGTAAAGGTCAGTAATGTTTCTCTGATGTGGGTCTGTGCAGAGCGGCGCCCTCTGCAGGAAATAAACTATTACCTTTACCTTCAATCAATCGATCAAATCTAACTTTATTTATATTCACTTTATTCTGGAGTTCTGGTGGGCGTGGCCATGAATTGGCCCCGCCCCTTCACTCGTATTAGTTACACAGGACTGGCCCCGCCCCTTCACTCGTATTAGTTACACAGGACTGGCCCCGCCCCTTCACTCGTATTAGTTACACAGGACTGGCCCCGCCCCTTCACTCGTATTAGTTACACAGGACTGGCCCCGCCCCTTCACTCGTATTAGTTACACAGGACTGGCTCCGCCCCTTCACTCGTATTAGTTACACAGGACTGGCCCCGCCCCTTCACTCGTATTAGTTACACAGGACTGGCCCCGCCCCTTCACTCGTATTAGTTACACAGGACTGGCTCCGCCCCTTCACTCGTATTAGTTACACAGGACTGGCCCCGCCCCTTCACTCGTATTAGTTACACAGGACTGGACCCGCCCCTTCACTCGTATTAGTTACACAGGACTGGCCCCGCCCCTTCACTCGTATTAGTTACACAGGACTGGCTCCGCCCCTTCACTCGTATTAGTTACACAGGACTGGCCCCGCCCCTTCACTCGTATTAGTTACACAGGACTGGCCCCGCCCCTTCACTCGTATTAGTTACACAGGACTGGCCCCGCCCCTTCACTCGTATTAGTTACACAGGACTGGCCCCGCCCCTTCACTCGTATTAGTTACACAGGACTGGCCCCGCCCCTTCACTCGTATTAGTTACACAGGACTGGAGACGGTTCTGCTCGGACTTAAAGCCGTTTTTATCCCGCGCAGAGAAACAGTGAATGAACGGACTTCACGCTCTACAGGAAGAGTCACTACAAAGGAAGTGCTGAGACAAAGAGGTCAAAGTGGGCGGGGCCACCAGGAAGAAACACTAAACTATCACGTCCTAAACTCTTGACTTTGACCTGGATTGCAGATGTTTCCAGCTGTTGTCGACCATCCCCCACATTTAGGTCAAAGGTTAAATGGCCCAGCGGAGGCTTTGGTGATTTGAGCCTTTACTTCCTGACGGCCTGTAGGAGGGCGTGGCCATAAACCCAATGAATACCTTTAATTCCTGCTTTTGAAAACAGAGCATGTGGAAAACCAGGGTAAAATGGCGTCCGTGGCTCCATGTCCGCCTCACGGCCGGTCCAGCAGCTTTTCATTTCATTAGCGACTGTTTTTCCAGCTCGGAGCCTGGAACACGTTCTCCGTTAGAGCTGGGGATCCGTTTGTGAACAACACGATCACGCTCACATCAGAGCTCAGAGCACATGGACTTGGATCAATGAAGGACCGAGAGGAGAGAACCAGGCGTGTGCTGCAGGAAGGACACGGACTAAGCGTGTGCTTCACACACATGTGACCTGTGTGTCTTTTCGAAATAAGCCCTTCCAAAAATATTTGGACATTAAACAACTCCCTGCTACAAGATAAACAGTTTGTTAATCGATTACAGAGTATTTTGGTAGATTACGTGGAAATAAATAATACAAATGACATAAATCCAGTTTTATTGTGGGAAGGTGCTAAAGCGGTCTTGAGGGGATAATCTCCTTTGCATCAAGTAAAAATAGATAAAGAGAAAATCAATGTAAACGACTTGAAGAAATTAAACGATTAGAAGACAAAGTTAGAGAGACAAATAGTATTACGGAAAATATACAGCTGAAAAAGAAGAGATCTACTCTCAAAGCGTTATATAATCAAGAAGTGGAGAAAATGTTAAGATTTACAAAGCAAGAGAGTTATGACTGTGGCCCTAACTCTTTAAAGAGCCTACATTACAAAAATCAAGGCTGGAAAAAATGAGTTAAAAATAAAGCATGAGGAAAGGGCAGAAGAATTTGCAAATTATTATGAACTATTATACAGAAAGGAAGAGGGAGAAATTAAACAAATTCAAATATATTTAAATGATATTCAACTACTCCAAATCACACCTGAACAAAAATTAATGTTGGAAAAATCCATTACAGTTGTGGAAATTTATGAACAAATACAGAAATTAAAAACAGGAACTACTCCGGGAGATGATGGCTACAAATGAATTTTATAAAAAATGTCAAAACCAAATAGCCCCGTTGCTTAAGGGAGCATACAATCATGTGCTAAAAACAGGAATTTGGGGACAAACATGGCAATCAGCCTTAATAACTCTAATTTATAAAGAAGGGAAAGACGCTACAAAATGTGCCTCCTACAGGCCTATATCCCTTCTGAATACAGATCATAAGATAATTACAGGTATTATTGCCAATAGGTTAAAGAATTGTATTGCAGATATAATTGACCCAGATCAGTGTGGATTTATAACAGGGAGACTATTATCAGATAACATAAGACGAACAGTTAATGTAATGCAGGGGTGCTCAATACGTCGATCGCAAAGGTAGTATTGGTAGATCGCATTACATTAAAAAAAATTGACGCCAGCCTCTCATCCATCCCGTCTTTTGATTGATAAACACAGTGGCGGACCGTGGGGTTTCAGTCAGGGCCTTCAATAGCAACCTGTGTTCACGCAGTCAAACGCATATAAACTGATCGACAACAGGCGTATGGATAAAACTGCCTGTTTGTGTGGCATTTGTTCGCTAAAGGATTTGTCAACAATGCAAAGTTACGCAGCGGTGCCTCCGCCCCCAAACAAAAACACCTTCGGGAACACTCGTGCTAGCATACGGGAACACTCGAGCTAGCATACGGGAACACTCGTGCTAGCATACGGGAACACTCGGGCTCGCATACGGGAACACACGTGCTAGCATACGGGAACACTCGGGCTCGCATACGGGAACACACGTGCTAGCATACGGGAACACTCGTGCTAGCATATGGGAACACTCGGGCTCGCATACGGGAACACACGTGCTAGCATACGGGAACACTCGTGCTAGCATACGGGAACACTCGGGCTCGCATACGGGAACACACGTGCTAGCATACGGGAACACTCGGGCTCGCATACGGGAACACACGTGCTAGCATACGGGAACACTCGTGCTAGCATACGGGAACACTTGAGCTAGCATACGGGAACACTCGTGCTAGCATACGGGAACACTCGGGCTCTCATACGGGAACACACGTGCTAGCATACGGGAACCCTCGAGCTAGCATACGGGAACACTCGTGCTAGCATACGGGAACACTCGAGCTAGCATACGGGAACACTCGGGATCGCATACGGGAACACTCGAGCTAGCATACGGGAACACTCGTGCTAGCATACGGAAACACTCGGGCTCGCATACGGGAACACACGTGCTAGCATACGGGAACACTCGTGCTAGCATACGGGAACACTCGTGCTAGCATACGGGAACACTCGGGCTCGCATACGGGAACACACGTGCTAGCATACGGGAACACTCGTGCTAGCATACGGGAACACTCGGGCTCGCATACGGGAACACTCGTGCTCGCATATAGGAACACTCGGGCTCGCATACGGGAACACACGTGCTAGCATACGGGAACACTCGGGCTTGCATACGGGAACACTCGGGCTCGCATACGGGAACACACGTGCTAGCATACGGGAACACTCGGGCTAGCATACGGGAACACTAGAGCTAGCATACGGGAACACTCGGGCTCGCATACGGGAACACTCGAGCTAGCATGCGGGAACACTCGTGCTAGCATATGGGAACACTTGGGCTCGCATACGGGAACACACGTGCTAGCATACGGGAACACTCGGGCTCGCATACGGGAAGACTCGGGCTCGCATACGGGAACACACGTGCTAGCATACGGGAACACTCGGGCTCGCATACGGGAACACTCAGGCTCGCATACGGGAACACACGTGCTCGCATACGGGAACACACGTGCTAGCATACGGGAACACTCGGGCTCGCATACGGGAACACACGTGCTAGCATACGGGAACACTCGGGCTCGCATACGGGAACACTCGGGCTCGCATACGGGAACACACGTGCTCGCATACGGGAACACACGTGCTAGCATACGGGAACACTCGGGCTCGCATACGGGAACACACGTGCTAGCATACGGGACCACTCGGGCTCGCATACGGGAACACTCGGGCTCGCATACGGAAACACACGTGCTAGCATACGGGAACACTCGGGCTCGCATACGGGAACACACGTGCTAGCATAGGGGAACACTCGAGCTAGCATACGGGAACACTCGGGCTCGCATACGGGAACACACGTGCTAGCATACAGGAACACTCGTGCTAGCGTACGGAAACACTCGAGCTAGCATACGGGAACACACGTGCTAGCATACGGGAACACTCGGGCTTGCATACGGGAACACTTGGGCTAGCATACGGGAACACTCGGGCTCGCCTACGGGAACACTCGGGCTCGCATACGGGAACACTCGGGCTCGCATACAGGAACACACGTGCTAGCATACGGGAACACTCGGGCTCACATACGGGAACACTCGGGCTAGCATACGAGAACACTCGGGCTAGCATACGGGAACAATCGGGCTCGCATACGGGAACACTCGGGCTCGCATACGGGAACACTCGGGCTCGCATACGGGAACACTCGAGCTCGCATACGGGAACACTCGAGCTAGCATACGGGAACACTCGAGCTAGCATACGGGAACACACGTGTTAGCATACGGGAACACTCGGGCTAGCATACGGGAACACTCGGGCTCGCATACGGAAACACACGTGCTAGCATACGGGAACACTCGGGCTCGCATACGGGAACACACGTGCTAGCATAGGGGAACACTCGAGCTAGCATACGGGAACACTCGGGCTCGCATACGGGAACACACGTGCTAGCATACAGGAACACTCGTGCTAGCATACGGAAACACTCGAGCTAGCATACGGGAACACACGTGCTAGAATACGGGAACACTCGGGCTCGCATACGGGAACACTTGGGCTAGCATACGGGAACACTCGGGCTCGCCTACGGGAACACTCGGGCTCGCATACGGGAACACTCGGGCTCGCATACAGGAACACACGTGCTAGCATACGGGAACACTCGGGCTCACATACGGGAACACTCGGGCTAGCATACGAGAACACTCGGGCTAGCATACGGGAACAATCGGGCTCGCATACGGGAACACTCGGGCTCGCATACGGGAACACTCGTGCTCGCATACGGGAACACTCGAGCTCGCATACGGGAACACTCGAGCTAGCATACGGGAACACTCGAGCTAGCATACGGGAACACACGTGCTAGCATACGGGAACACTCGGGCTAGCATACGGGAACACTCGGGCTCACATACGGGAACACTAGGGCTAGCATACGGGAACAATCGGGCTCGCATACGGGAACACTCGGGCTCGCATACGGGAACACTCGGGCTCGCATACGGGAACAATCGGGCTCGCATACGGGAACACTCGGGCTCGCATACGGGAACACACGTGCTAGCATACGGGAACACTCGGGCTCGCATACGGGAACACTCGTGCTCGCATAAGGAAACACTCGAGCTAGCATACGGGAACACACGTGCTAGCATACGGGAACACTCGGGCTCGCATACGGGAACACTCGGGCTCGCATACGGGAACACTCGAGCTAGCATACGGGAACACTCGTGCTAGCATACGGGAACACTCGAGCTAGCATACGGAAACACTCGTGCTAGCATACGGGAACACTCGGGCTCGCATGCGGGAACACACGTGCTAGCATACGGGAACACTCGGGCTAGCATACGGGAACACACGTGCTAGCATACGGGAACACTCGGGCTCGCATACGGGAACACACGGGCTAGCATACGGGAACACTCGAGCTAGCATACGGGAACACTCGAGCTAGCATACGGAAACACTCGTGCTAGCATACGGGAACTCTCGGGCTCGCATACGGGAACACTCGTGCTCGCATACGGAAACACTCGAGCTAGCATACGGGAACACACGTGCTAGCATACGGGAACACTCGGGCTCGCATATGGGAACACTCGGGCTCGCATACGGGAACACTCGGGCTCGCATACGGGAACACACGGGCTCGCATACGGGAACACACGTGCTAGCATACGGGAACACTCGAGCTAGCATACGGAAACACTCGTGCTAGCATACGGGAACACTCGGGCTCGCATGCGGGAACACACGTGCTAGCATACGGGAACACTCGGGCTCGCATACGGGAACACTCGGGCTAGCATACGGGAACACACGTGCTAGCATACGGGAACACTCGGGCTCGCATACGGGAACACACGGGCTAGCATACGGGAACACTTGAGCTAGCATACGGGAACACTCGTGCTAGCATACGGGAACACTCGGGCTAGCATACGTGAACACACGGGCTCGCATACGGGAAAACACGTGCTAGCATATGGGAACACTCGAGCTAGCATACGGGAACACTCGTGCTAGCATACGGGAACACTCGGGCTAGCATACGGGAACACTCGGGCTAGCATACGGGAACACTCGGGCTAGCATACGGGAACACTCGAGCTAGCATACGGAAACACTCGTGCTAGCATACGGGAACACTCGGGCTCGCATACGGGAACACTCGGGCTCGCATACGGGAACACTCGGGCTAGCTTACGGGAACACACGTGCTAGCATACGGGAACACTCGGGCTCGCATACGGGAACACACGGGCTAGCATACGGGAACACTCGAGCTAGCATACGGGAACACTCGTGCTAGCATACGGGAACACTCGGGCTAGCATACGGGAACACACGGGCTCGCATACGGGAACACACGTGCTAGCATACGGGAACACTCGAGCTAGCATACGGGAACACTCGTGCTAGCATACGGGAACACTCGGGCTAGCATACGGGAACACTCGGGCTAGCATAAGGGAACACTCGAGCTAGCATACGGGAACACTCGGGCTCGCATACGGGAACACTCGTGCTCGCATACGGAAACACTCGAGCTAGCATACGGGAACACACGTGCTAGCATACGGGAACACTCGGGCTCGCATATGGGAACACTCGGGCTCGCATACGGGAACACTCGGGCTCGCATACGGGAACACTCGAAATAGCATACGGGAACACTCGTGCTAGCATACGGGAACACTCGAGCTAGCATACGGAAACACTCGTGCTAGCATACGGGAACACTCGGGCTCGCATGCGGGAACACACGTGCTAGCATACGGGAACACTCGGGCTCGCATACGGGAACACTCGGGCTAGCATACGGGAACACACGTGCTAGCATACGGGAACACTCGGGCTCGCATACGGGAACACACGGGCTAGCATACGGGAACACTTGAGCTAGCATACGGGAACACTCGTGCTAGCATACGGGAACACTCGGGCTAGCATACGGGAACACACGGGCTCGCATACGGGAAAACACGTGCTAGCATATGGGAACACTCGAGCTAGCATACGGGAACACTCGTGCTAGCATACGGGAACACTCGGGCTAGCATACGGGAACACTCGGGCTAGCATACGGGAACACTCGGGCTAGCATACGGGAACACTCGAGCTAGCATACGGAAACACTCGTGCTAGCATACGGGAACACTCGGGCTCGCATACGGGAACACTCGGGCTCGCATACGGGAACACTCGGGCTAGCTTACGGGAACACACGTGCTAGCATACGGGAACACTCGGGCTCGCATACGGGAACACACGGGCTAGCATACGGGAACACTCGAGCTAGCATACGGGAACACTCGTGCTAGCATACGGGAACACTCGGGCTAGCATACGGGAACACTCGTGCTAGCATACGGGAACACTCGGGTTAGCATACGGGAACACACGGGCTAGCATACGGGAACACTCGAGCTAGCATACGGGAACACTCGTGCTAGCATACGGGAACACTCGAGCAAGCATACGGGAACACTCGTGCTAGCATACGGGAACACTCGGGTTAGCATACGGGAACACTCGGGCTCGCATACGGGAACACTCGGGCTCGCATACGGGAACACTCGGACTCGCATACGGGAACACTCGGGCTCGCATACGGGAACACTCGGGCTCGCATACGGGAACACACGTGCTAGCATACGGGAACACTCGAGCTAGCATACGGGAACACTCGTGCTAGCATACGGGAACACACGTGCTAGCATACGGGAACACTCGGGCTAGCATACGGGAACACTCGGGCTAGCATACGGGAACACTCGGGCTCGCATACGGGAACACTCGGGCTAGCATACGGGAACACTCGAGCTCGCATACGGGAACACACGTGCTAGCATACGGGAACACTCGGGCTCGCATACGGGAACACTCGGGCTCGCATACGGGAACACTCAGGCTCGCATACGGAAACACACGTGCTAGCATACGGGAACACTCGAGCTAGCATACAGGAACACTCGAGCTCGCATACGGGAACACTCGAGCTAGCATACGGGAACACTCGGGCTCGCATACGGGAACACTCGAGCTAGCATACGGGAACACTCGGGCTCGCATACGGGAAGACTCGTGCTAGCATACGGGAACACTCGGGCTCGCATACGGGAACACTCGTGCTAGCATACGGGAACACTCGGGCTCGCATACGGAAACACTCGTGCTAGCATACGGAAAAACTCGTGCTAGCATACGGGAACACTCGAGCTAGCATACGGGAACACTCGTGCTAGCATACGGGAACACTCGGGCTCGCATACGGGAACACTCGAGCTCGCATACGGGAACACTCGAGCTAGCATACGGGAACACTCGTGCTAGCATACGGGAACACTCGAGCTAGCATACGGGAACACTCGTGCTAGCATACGGGAACACTCGAAATAGCATACGGGAACACTCGAGCTAGCATACGGGAACACTCGGGATCGCATACGGGAACACTCGAGCTAGCATACGGGAACACTCGGGCTCGCATACGGGAACACTCGAGCTAGCATACGGGAACACTCGCGCTCGCATACGGGAACACTCGTGCTAGCATACGGGAACACTCGGGCTCGCATACGGAAACACTCGTGCTAGCATACGGAAACACTCGTGCTAGCATACGGGAACACTCGTGCTAGCATACGGGAACACTCGAGCTAGCATACGGAAACACTCGTGCTAGCATACGGGAACACTCGGGCTCGCATACGGGAACACTCGAGCTAGCATACGGAAACACTCGAGCTAGCATACGGGAACACTCGAGCTAGCATACGGGAACACTCGAGCTAGCATACGGGAACACTCGAGCTAGCATACGGGAACACTCGTGCTAGCATACGGGAACACTCGGGCTCGCATACGGGAACACTCGTGCTAGCATACGGGAACACTCGGGCTAGCATACAGAAACACTCATGCTAGCATACGGGAACACTCGGGCTCGCATACGGGAACACACGTGCTAGCATACCGGAACACTCGGGCTCGCATACGGGAACAATCGAGCTAGCATACGGGAACACTCGCGCTCGCATACGGGAACACTCGTGCTAGCATACGGGAACACTCGGGCTCGCATACGGAAACACTCGTGCTAGCATACGGAAACACTCGAGCTAGCATACGGGAACACTCGTGCTAGCATACGGGAAGACTCGTGCTAGCATACGGGAACACTCGAGCTAGCATACGGAAACACTCGTGCTAGCATACGGGAACACTCGGGCTCGCATACGGGAACACTCGTGCTCGCATACGGAAACACTCGAGCTAGCATACGGGAACACACGTGCTAGCATACGGGAACACTCGGGCTCGCATACGGGAACACTCGGGCTCGCATACGGGAACACTCGGGCTCGCATACGGGAACACTCGAAATAGCATACGGGAACACTCGTGCTAGCATACGGGAACACTCGAGCTAGCATACGGAAACACTCGTGCTAGCATACGGGAACACTCGGGCTCGCATGCGGGAACAC
The DNA here is from genome assembly GCA_021464625.1 of Proterorhinus semilunaris. Lineage (NCBI taxonomy): Eukaryota > Metazoa > Chordata > Actinopteri > Gobiiformes > Gobiidae > Proterorhinus > Proterorhinus semilunaris. Next base: position 3,096,577 of record CM038349.1, read on the forward strand.
ACGTGCTAGCATACGGGAACACTCGGGCTCGCATACGGGAACACTCGGGCTAGCATACGGGAACACACGTGCTAGCATACGGGAACACTCGGGCTCGCATACGGGAACACACGGGCTAGCATACGGGAACACTCGAGCTAGCATACGGGAACACTCGTGCTAGCATACGGGAACACTCGGGCTAGCATACGGGAACACACGGGCTCGCATACGGGAAAACACGTGCTAGCATATGGGAACACTCGAGCTAGCATACGGGAACACTCGTGCTAGCATACGGGAACACTCGGGCTCGCATACGGGAACACTCGGGCTCGCATACGGGAACACTCGGGCTCGCATACGGGAACAATCGGGCTAGCATACGGGAACACTCGGGCTCGCATACGGGAACACACGTGCTAGCATACGGGAACACTCGGGCTCGCATACGGGAACACTCGTGCTCGCATAAGGAAACACTCGAGCTAGCATACGGGAACACACGTGCTAGCATACGGGAACACTCGGGCTAGCATACGGGAACACTCGGGCTCGCATACGGGAACACTCGGGCTCGCATACGGGAACACTCGAGCTAGCATACGGGAACACTCGTGCTAGCATACGGGAACACTCGAGCTAGCATACGGAAACACTCGTGCTAGCATACGGGAACACTCGGGCTCGCATGCGGGAACACACGTGCTAGCATACGGGAACACTCGGGCTCGCATACGGGAACACTCGGGCTAGCATACGGGAACACACGTGCTAGCATACGGGAACACTCGGGCTCGCATACGGGAACACACGGGCTAGCATACGGGAACACTCGAGCTAGCATACAAGAACACTCGTGCTAGCATACGGGAACACTCGGGCTAGCATACGGGAACACACGGGCTCGCATACGGGAACACACGTGCTAGCATACGGGAACACTCGAGCTAGCATACGGGAACACTCGTGCTAGCATACGGGAACACTCGGGCTAGCATACGGGAACACTCGGGCTAGCATACGGGAACACTCGGGCTAGCATACGGGAACACTCGAGCTAGCATACGGAAACACTCGTGCTAGCATACGGGAACACTCGGGCTCGCATACGGGAACACTCGTGCTCGCATACGGAAACACTCGAGCTAGCATACGGGAACACACGTGCTAGCATACGGGAACACTCGGGCTCGCATACGGGAACACTCGAGCTCGCATACGGGAACACTCGGGCTCGCATACGGGAACACTCGAAATAGCATACGGGAACACTCGTGCTAGCATACGGGAACACTCGGGCTAGCATACGGGAACACACGGGCTCGCATACGGGAAAACACGTGCTAGCATATGGGAACACTCGAGCTAGCATACGAGAACACTCGTGCTAGCATACGGGAACACTCGGGCTAGCATACGGGTACACTCGGGCTAGCATACGGGAACACTCGGGCTAGCATACGGGAACACTCGAGCTAGCATACGGAAACACTCGTGCTAGCATACGGGAACACTCGGGCTCGCATACGGGAACACTCGGGCTCGCATACGGGAACACTCGGGCTAGCTTACGGGAACACACGTGCTAGCATACGGGAACACTCGGGCTCGCATACGGGAACACACGGGCTAGCATACGGGAACACTCGAGCTAGCATACGGGAACACTCGTGCTAGCATACGGGAACACTCGGGCTAGCATACGGGAACACACGGGCTCGCATACGGGAACACACGTGCTAGCATACGGGAACACTCGAGCTAGCATACGGGAACACTCGTGCTAGCATACGGGAACACTCGGGCTAGCATACGGGAACACTCGGGCTAGCATAAGGGAACACTCGGGCTAGCATACGGGAACACTCGAGCAAGCATACGGGAACACTCGTGCTAGCATACGGGAAGACTCGGGTTAGCATACGGGAACACTCGGGCTCGCATACGGGAACACTCGGGCTCGCATACGGGAACACTCGGACTCGCATACGGGAACACTCGGGCTCGCATACGGGAACACTCGGGCTCGCATACGGGAACACACGTGCTAGCATACGGGAACACTCGAGCTAGCATACGGGAACACTCGTGCTAGCATACGGGAACACACGTGCTAGCATACGGGAACACTCGGGCTAGCATACGGGAACACTCGGGCTAGCATACGGGAACACTCGGGCTCGCATACGGGAACACACGTGCTAGCATACGGGAACACTCGAGCTAGCATACGGGAACACTCGTGCTAGCATACGGGAACACACGTGCTAGCATACGGGAACACTCGGGCTAGCATACGGGAACACTCGGGCTAGCATACGGGAACACTCGGGCTCGCATACGGGAACACTCGGGCTAGCATACGGGAACACTCGAACGCGCATACGGGAACACACGTGCTAGCATACGGGAACACTCGGGCTCGCATACGGGAACACTCGGGCTCGCATACGGGAACACTCGGGCTCGCATACGGGAACACTCGGGCTCGCATACGGGAACACTCGGGCTCGCATACGGGAACACTCGGGCTCGCATACGGAAACACACGTGCTAGCATACGGGAACACTCGAGCTAGCATACAGGAACACTCGAGCTCGCATACGGGAACACTCGAGCTAGCATACGGTAACACTCGAGCTCGCATACGGGAACACTCGAGCTAGCATACGGGAACACTCGGGCTCGCATACGGGAACACTCGTGCTAGCATACGGGAAAACTCGGGCTCGCATACGGGAACACTCGTGCTAGCATACGGGAACACTCGGGCTCGCATACGGAAACACTCGTGCAAGCATACGGAAAAACTTGTGCTAGGCTACGGGAACACTCGAGCTAGCATACGGGAACACTCGTGCTAGCATACGGGAACACTCGGGCTAGCATACGGGAACACTCGGGCTCGCATACGGGAACACTCGAGCTCGCATACGGGAACACTCGGGCTCGCATACGGGAACACTCGAAATAGCATACGGGAACACTCGTGCTAGCATACGGGAACACTCGGGCTAGCATACGGGAACACACGGGCTCGCATACGGGAAAACACGTGCTAGCATATGGGAACACTCGAGCTAGCATACGGGAACACTCGTGCTAGCATACGGGAACACTCGGGCTGGCATACGGGAACACTCGTGCTAGCATACGGGAACACACGTGCTAGCATACGGGAACACTCGGGCTCGCATACGGGAACACTCGAGCTCGCATACGGGAACACTCGGGCTCGCATACGGGAACACTCGAAATAGCATACGGGAACACTCGTGCTAGCATACGGGAACACTCGGGCTAGCATACGGGAACACTCGGGCTAGCATACGGGAACACACGGGCTCGCATACGGGAAAACACGTGCTAGCATATGGGAACACTCGAGCTAGCATACGGGAACACTTGTGCTAGGCTACGGGAACACTCGAGCTAGCATACGGGAACACTCGTGCTAGCATACGGGAACACTCGGGCTAGCATACGGGAACACTCGGGCTCGCATACGGGAACACTCGAGCTAGCATACGGGAACACTCGGGCTCGCATACGGGAACACTCGAGCTAGAATACGGGAACACTCGCGCTCGCATACGGGAACACTCGTGCTAGCATACGGGAACACTCGGGCTCGCATACGGAAACACTCGTGCTAGCATACGGAAACACTCGTGCTAGCATACGGGAACACTCGTGCTAGCATACGGGAACACTCGAGCTAGCATACGGAAACACTCGTGCTAGCATACGGGAACACTCGGGCTCGCATACGGGAACACTCGAGCTAGCATACGGAAACACTCGAGCTAGCATACGGGAACACTCGAGCTAGCATACGGGAACACTCGAGCTAGCATACGGGAACACTCGAGCTAGCATACGGGAACACTCGTGCTAGCATACGGGAACACTCGGGCTCGCATACGGGAACACTCGTGCTAGCATACGGGAACACTCGGGCTAGCATACAGAAACACTCATGCTAGCATACGGGAACACTCGGGCTCGCATACGGGAACACACGTGCTAGCATACCGGAACACTCGGGCTCGCATACGGGAACACTCGGGCTAGCATACGGGAACACACGTGCTAGCATACGGGAACACTCGGGCTCGCATACGGGAACACACGGGCTAGCATACGGGAACACTCGAGCTAGCATACGGGAACACTCGTGCTAGCATACGGCAACACTCGGGCTAGCATACGGGAACACACGGGCTCGCATACGGGAACACACGTGCTAGCATACGGGAACACTCGAGCTAGCATACGGGAACACTCGTGCTAGCATACGGGAACACTCGGGCTAGCATACGGGAACACTCGGGCTAGCATACGGGAACACTCGGGCTAGCATACGGGAACACTCGAGCTAGCATACGGGAACACTCGTGCTAGCATACGGGAACACTCGGGCTAGCATACGGGAACACTCGGGCTAGCATACGGGAACACTCGGGCTCGCATACGGGAACACTCGGGCTAGCATACGGGAACACTCGAGCTCGCATACGGGAACACACGTGCTAGCATACGGGAACACTCGGGCTCGCATACGGGAACACTCGGGCTCGCATACGGGAACACTCGGGCTCGCATACGGGAACACTCGGGCTAGCATACGGGAACACTTGTGCTAGCATACGGGAACACTCGGGCTCGCATACGGGAACACTCGTGCTAGCATACGGGAACACTCGTGCTAGCATACGGAAACACTCGTGCTAGCATACGGGAACACACGTGCTAGCATACGGGAACACTCGTGCTAGCATACGGGAACACTCGAGCTCGCATACGGTAACACTCGAGCTCGCATACGGGAACACTCGTGCTAGCATTCGGGAACACTCGTGCTAGCATACGGGAACACTCGTGCTAGCATACGGGAACACTCGGGCTAGCATACGGGAACACTCGAGCTAGCATACGGGAACACTCGTGCTAGCATACGGGAACACTCGTGCTAGCATACGGGAACACTCGGGCTCGCATACGGGAACACTCGAGCTAGCATACGGGAACACTCGGGCTCGCATACGGAAACACACGTGCTAGCATACGGGAACACTCGAGCTAGCATACAGGAACACTCGAGCTCGCATACGGGAACACTCGAGCTAGCATACGGGAACACTCGGGCTCGCATACGGGAACACTCGTGCTAGCATACGGGAACACTCGGGCTCGCATACGGGAACACTCGTGCTAGCATACGGGAACACTCGGGCTCGCATACGGAAACACTCGTGCTAGCATACGGAAAAACTCGTGCTAGCATACGGGAACACTCGAGCTAGCATACGGGAACACTCGTGCTAGCATACGGGAACACTCGGGCTCGCATACGGGAACACTCGAGCTCGCATACGGGAACACTCGAGCTAGCATACGGGAACACTCGTGCTAGCATACGGGAACACTCGAGCTAGCATACGGGAACACTCGTGCTAGCATACGGGAACACTCGAAATAGCATACGGGAACACTCGAGCTAGCATACGGGAACACTCGGGCTCGCATACGGGAACACTCGAGCTAGCATACGGGAACACTCGGGCTCGCATACGGGAACACTCGAGCTAGCATACGGGAACACTCGCGCTCGCATACGGGAACACTCGTGCTAGCATACGGGAACACTCGGGCTCGCATACGGAAACACTCGTGCTAGCATACGGAAACACTCGAGCTAGCATACGGGAACACTCGTGCTAGCATACGGGAAGACTCGTGCTAGCATACGGGAACACTCGAGCTAGCATACGGAAACACTCGTGCTAGCATACGGGAACACTCGGGCTCGCATACGGGAACACTCGTGCTCGCATACGGAAACACTCGAGCTAGCATACGGGAACACACGTGCTAGCATACGGGAACACTCGGGCTAGCATACGGGAACACTCGGGCTCGCATACGAGAACACTCGGGCTCGCATACGGGAACACTCGAAATAGCATACGGGAACACTCGTGCTAGCATACGGGAACACTCGGGCTCGCATACGAGAACACTCGGGCTCGCATACGGGAACACTCGAAATAGCATACGGGAAAACACGTGCTAGCATATGGGAACACTCGAGCTAGCATACGGGAACACTCGTGCTAGCATACGGGAACACTCGGGCTAGCATACGGGAACACTCGGGCTAGCATACGAGAACACTCGGGCTAGCATACGGGAACACTCGAGCTAGCATACGGAAACACTCGTGCTAGCATACGGGAACACTCGGGCTCGCATACGGGAACACTCGGGCTCGCATACGGGAACACTCGGGCTAGCTTACGGGAACACACGTGCTAGCATACGGGAACACTCGGGCTCGCATACGGGAACACACGGGCTAGCATACGGGAACACTCGAGCTAGCATACGGGAACACTCGTGCTAGCATACGGGAACACTCGGGCTCGCATACGGGAACACACGGGCTCGCATACGGGAACACACGTGCTAGCATACGGGAACACTCGAGCTAGCATACGGGAACACTCGTGCTAGCATACGGGAACACTCGGGCTAGCATACGGGAACACTCGGGCTAGCATAAGGGAACACTCGGGCTAGCATACGGGAACACTCGAGCAAGCATACGGGAACACTCGTGCTAGCATACGGGAACACTCGGGTTAGCATACGGGAACACTCGGGCTCGCATACGGGAACACTCGGGCTCGCATACGGGAACACTCGGACTCGCATACGGGAACACTCGGGCTCGCATACGGGAACACTCGGGCTCGCATACGGGAACACACGTGCTAGCATACGGGAACACTCGAGCTAGCATACGGGAACACTCGTGCTAGCCTACGGGAACACACGTGCTAGCATACGGGAACACTCGGGCTAGCATACGGGAACATTCGGGCTAGCATACGGGAACACTCGGGCTCGCATACGGGAACACTCGGGCTAGCATACGGGAACACTCGAGCTCGCATACGGGAACACACGTGCTAGCATACGGGAACACTCGGGCTCGCATACGGGAACACTCGGGCTCGCATACGGGAACACTCGGGCTCGCATACGGAAACACACGTGCTAGCATACGGGAACACTCGTGCTAGCATACGGGAACACTCGGGCTCGCATACGGGAACACTCGTGCTAGCATACGGGAACACTCGGGCTCGCATACGGAAACACTCGTGCTAGCATACGGAAAAACTCGTGCTAGCATACGGGAACACTCGAGCTAGCATACGGGAACACTCGTGCTAGCATACGGGAACACTCGGGCTCGCATACGGGAACACTCGAGCTCGCATACGGGAACACTCGAGCTAGCATACGGGAACACTCGTGCTAGCATACGGGAACACTCGAGCTAGCATACGGGAACACTCGTGCTAGCATACGGGAACACTCGAAATAGCATACGGGAACACTCGAGCTAGCATACGGGAACACTCGGGCTCGCATACGGGAACACTCGGGCTCGCATACGGGAACACTCGAGCTAGCATACGGGAACACTCGGGCTCGCATACGGGAACACTCGAGCTAGCATACGGGAACACTCGCGCTCGCATACGGGAACACTCGTGCTAGCATACGGGAACACTCGGGCTCGCATACGGAAACACTCGTGCTAGCATACGGAAACACTCGTGCTAGCATACGGGAACACTCGTGCTAGCATACGGGAACACTCGAGCTAGCATACGGAAACACTCGTGCTTGCATACGGAAACACTCGAGCTAGCATACGGGAACACTCGAGCTAGCATACGGGAACACTCGAGCTAGCATACGGGAACACTCGAGCTAGCATACGGGAACACTCGTGCTAGCATACGGGAACACTCGTGCTAGCATACGGGAACACTCGGGCTAGCATACAGAAACACTCATGCTAGCATACGGGAACACTCGGGCTCGCATACGGGAACACACGTGCTAGCATACCGGAACACTCGGGCTCGCATACGGGAACACTCGGGCTAGCATACGGGAACACACGGGCTAGCATACGGGAACGCTCGAGCTAGCATACGGGAACACTCGTGCTAGCATACGGCAACACTCGGGCTAGCATACGGGAACACACGGGCTCGCATACGGGAACACACGTGCTAGCATACGGGAACACTCGAGCTAGCATACGGGAACACTCGTGCTAGCATACGGGAACACTCGGGCTAGCATACGGGAACACTCGGGCTAGCATACGGGAACACTCGGGCTAGCATACGGGAACACTCGAGCTAGCATACGGGAACACTCGTGCTAGCATACGGGAACACTCGGGCTAGCATACGGGAACACACGTGCTAGCATACGGGAACACTCGTGCTAGCATACGGGAACACTCGAGCTCGCATACGGTAACACTCGAGCTCGCATACGGTAACACTCGAGCTCGCATACGGGAACACTCGGGCTCGCATACGGGAACACTCGGGCTAGCATACGGGAACACTCGAGCTCGCATACGGGAACACACGTGCTAGCATACGGGAACACTCGGGCTCGCATACGGGAACACTCGGGCTCGCATACGGGAACACTCGGGCTCGCATACGGGAACACTCGGGCTAGCATACGGGAACACTTGTGCTAGCATACGGGAACACTCGGGCTCGCATACGGGAACACTCGTGCTAGCATACGGGAACACTCGTGCTAGCATATGGAAACACTCGTGCTAGCATACGGGAACACACGTGCTAGCATACGGGAACACTCGTGCTAGCATACGGGAACACTCGAGCTCGCATACGGTAACACTCGAGCTCGCATACGGGAACACTCGTGCTAGCATTCGGGAACACTCGTGCTAGCATACGGGAACACTCGTGCTAGCATACGGGAACACTCGGGCTAGCATACGGGAACACTCGAGCTAGCATACGGGAACACTCGTGCTAGCATACGGGAACACTCGTGCTAGCATACGGGAACACTCGGGCTCGCATACGGGAACACTCGAGCTAGCATACGGGAACACTCGGGCTCGCATACGGAAACACACGTGCTAGCATACGGGAACACTCGAGCTAGCATACAGGAACACTCGAGCTCGCATACGGGAACACTCGAGCTAGCATACGGGAACACTCGGGCTCGCATACGGGAACACTCGAGCTAGCATACGGGAACACTCGGGCTCGCATACGGGAACACTCGTGCTAGCATACGGGAACACTCGGGCTCGCATACGGGAACACTCGTGCTAGCATACGGGAACACTCGGGCTCGCATACGGAAACACTCGTGCTAGCATACGGAAAAACTCGTGCTAGCATACGGGAACACTCGAGCTAGCATACGGGAACACTCGTGCTAGCATACGGGAACACTCGGGCTCGCATACGGGAACACTCGAGCTCGCATACGGGAACACTCGAGCTAGCATACGGGAACACTCGTGCTAGCATACGGGAACACTCGAGCTAGCATACGGGAACACTCGTGCTAGCATACGGGAACACTCGAAATAGCATACGGGAACACTCGAGCTAGCATACGGGAACACTCGGGCTCGCATACGGGAACACTCGAGCTAGCATACGGGAACACTCGTGCTAGCATACGGCAACACTCGGGCTAGCATACGGGAACACACGGGCTCGCATACGGGAACACACGTGCTAGCATACGGGAACACTCGAGCTAGCATACGGGAACACTCGTGCTAGCATACGGGAACACTCGGGCTAGCATACGGGAACACTCGGGCTAGCATACGGGAACACTCGGGCTAGCATTCGGGAACACTCGAGCTAGCATACGGGAACACTCGTGCTAGCATAGGGGAACACTCGGGCTAGCATACGGGAACACACGTGCTAGCATACGGGAACACTCGTGCTAGCATACGGGAACACTCGAGCTCGCATACGGTAACACTCGAGCTCGCATACGGTAACACTCGAGCTCGCATACGGGAACACTCGGGCTCGCATACGGGAACACTCGGGCTAGCATACGGGAACACTCGAGCTCGCATACGGGAACACACGTGCTAGCATACGGGAACACTCGGGCTCGCATACGGGAACACTCGGGCTCGCATACGGGAACACTCGGGCTCGCATACGGGAACCCTCGGGCTAGCATACGGGAACACTTGTGCTAGCATACGGGAACACTCGGGCTCGCATACGGGAACACTCGTGCTAGCATACGGGAACACTCGTGCTAGCATATGGAAACACTCGTGCTAGCATACGGGAACACACGTGCTAGCATACGGGAACACTCGTGCTAGCATACGGGAACACTCGAGCTCGCATACGGTAACACTCGAGCTCGCATACGGGAACACTCGTGCTAGCATTCGGGAACACTCGTGCTAGCATACGGGAACACTCGTGCTAGCATACGGGAACACTCGGGCTAGCATACGGGAACACTCGAGCTAGCATACGGGAACACTCGTGCTAGCATACGGGAACACTCGTGCTAGCATACGGGAACACTCGGGCTCGCATACGGGAACACTCGAGCTAGCATACGGGAACACTCGGGCTCGCATACGGAAACACACGTGCTAGCATACGGGAACACTCGAGCTAGCATACAGGAACACTCGAGCTCGCATACGGGAACACTCGAGCTAGCATACGGGAACACTCGGGCTCGCATACGGGAACACTCGAGCTAGCATACGGGAACACTCGGGCTCGCATACGGGAACACTCGTGCTAGCATACGGGAACACTCGGGCTCGCATACGGGAACACTCGTGCTAGCATACGGGAACACTCGGGCTCGCATACGGAAACACTCGTGCTAGCATACGGAAAAACTCGTGCTAGCATACGGGAACACTCGAGCTAGCATACGGGAACACTCGTGCTAGCATACGGGAACACTCGGGCTCGCATACGGGAACACTCGAGCTCGCATACGGGAACACTCGAGCTAGCATACGGGAACACTCGTGCTAGCATACGGGAACACTCGAGCTAGCATACGGGAACACTCGTGCTAGCATACTGGAACACTCGAAATAGCATACGGGAACACTCGAGCTAGCATACGGGAACACTCGGGCTCGCATACGGGAACACTCGAGCTAGCATACGGGAACACTCGGGCTCGCATACGGGAACACTCGAGCTAGCATACGGGAACACTCGCGCTCGCATACGGGAACACTCGTGCTAGCATACGGGAACACTCGGGCTCGCATACGGAAACACTCGTGCTAGCATACGGAAACACTCGAGCTAGCATACGGGAACACTCGTGCTAGCATACGGGAAGACTCGTGCTAGCATACGGGAACACTCGAGCTAGCATACGGGAACACTCGTGCTAGCATACGGGAACACTCGGGCTCGCATACGGGAACACTCGAGCTCGCATACGGGAACACTCGAGCTAGCATACGGGAACACTCGTGCTAGCATACGGGAACACTCGAAATAGCATACGGGAACACTCGAGCTAGCATACGGGAACACTCGAGCTAGCATACGGGAACACTCGGGCTCGCATGCGGGAACACACGTGCTAGCATACGGGAACACTCGGGCTCGCATACGGGAACACTCGGGCTAGCATACGGGAACACACGTGCTAGCATACGGGAACACTCGGGCTCGCATACGGGAACACACGGGCTAGCATACGGGAACACTTGAGCTAGCATACGGGAACACTCGTGCTAGCATACGGGAACACTCGGGCTAGCATACGGGAAGACACGGGCTCGCATTCGGGAAAACACGTGCTAGCATACGGGAACACTCGAGCTAGCATACGGGAACACACGTGCTAGCATACGGGAACACTCGGGCTCGCATACGGGAACACACGGGCTAGCATACGGGAACACTCGAGCTAGCATACGGGAACACTCGTGCTAGCATACGGGAACACTCGGGCTAGCATACGGGACCACTCGAGCTAGCATACGGGAACACTCGTGCTAGCATACGGGAACACTCGTGCTAGCATACGGGAACACTCGGGCTCGCATACGGGAACACTCGAGCTAGCATACGGGAACACTCGGGCTCGCATACGGAAACACACGTGCTAGCATACGGGAACACTCGAGCTAGCATACAGGAACACTCGAGCTCGCATACGGGAACACTCGAGCTAGCATACGGGAACACTCGGGCTCGCATACACTCGGGCTCGCATACGGGAACACTCGTGCTAGCATACGGGAACACTCGGGCTCGCATACGGGAACACTCGTGCTAGCATACGGGAACACTCGGGCTCGCATACGGAAACACTCGTGCTAGCATACGGAAAAACTCGTGCTAGCATACGGGAACACTCGAGCTAGCATACGGGAACACTCGAGCTAGCATACGGGAACACTCGTGCTAGCATACGGGAACACTCGGGCTCGCATACGGGAACACTCGAGCTCGCATACGGGAACACTCGAGCTAGCATACGGGAACACTCGTGCTAGCATACGGGAACACTCGAGCTAGCATACGGGAACACTCGTGCTAGCATACGGGAACACTCGAAATAGCATACGGGAACACTCGAGCTAGCATACGGGAACACTCGGGCTCGCATACGGGAACACTCGAGCTAGCATACGGGAACACTCGGGCTCGCATACGGGAACACTCGAGCTAGCATACGGGAACACTCGCGCTCGCATACGGGAACACTCGTGCTAGCATACGGGAACACTCGGGCTCGCATACGGAAACACTCGTGCTAGCATACGGAAACACTCGTGCTAGCATACGGGAACACTCATGCTAGCATACGGGAACACTCGAGCTAGCATACGGAAACACTCGTGCTAGCATACGGGAACACTCGGGCTCGCATACGGGAACACTCGAGCTAGCATACGGAAACACTCGAGCTAGCATACGGGAACACTCGAGCTAGCATACGGGAACACTCGTGCTAGCATACGGGAACACTCGGGCTCGCATACGGGAACACTCGAGCTCGCATACGGGAACACTCGAGCTAGCATACGGGAACACTCGTGCTAGCATACGGGAACACTCGAGCTAGCATACGGGAACACTCGTGCTAGCATACGGGAACACTCGGGCTCGCATACGGGAACACTCGGGCTCGCATACGGAAACACACGTGCTAGCATACGGGAACACTCGAGCTAGCATACGGGAACACTCGGGCTCGCATACGGGAACACTCGAGCTAGCATACGGGAACACTCGTGCTAGCATACGGGAACACTCGGGCTCGCATACGGGAACACTCGAGCTCGCATACGGGAACACTCGAGCTAGCATACGGGAACACTCGAGCTAGCATACGGGAACACTCGTGCTAGCATACGGGAACACTCGGGCTAGCATACGGGAACACTCGAAATAGCATACGGGAACACTCGAGCTAGCATACGGGAACACTCGAGCTAGCATACGGGAACACTCGGGCTCGCATACGGGAACACTCGAGCTAGCATACGGGAACACTCGTGCTAGCATACGGGAACACTCGGGCTCGCATACGGGAACACTCGAGCTCGCATACGGGAACACTCGAGCTAGCATACGGGAACACTCGTGCTAGCATACGGGAACACTCGAGCTAGCATACGGGAACACTCGTGCTAGCATACGGGAACACTCGAAATAGCATACGGGAACACTCGAGCTAGCATACGGGAACACTCGGGCTCGCATACGGGAACACTCGAGCTAGCATACGGGAACACTCGGGCTCGCATACGGGAACACTCGAGCTAGCATACGGGAACACTCGCGCTCGCATACGGGAACACTCGTGCTAGCATACGGGAACACTCGGGCTCGCATACGGAAACACTCGTGCTAGCATACGGAAACACTCGAGCTAGCATACGGGAACACTCGTGCTAGCATACGGGAAGACTCGTGCTAGCATACGGGAACACTCGAGCTAGCATACGGGAACACTCGTGCTAGCATACGGGAACACTCGGGCTCGCATACGGGAACACTCGAGCTCGCATACGGGAACACTCGAGCTAGCATACGGGAACACTCGTGCTAGCATACGGGAACACTCGAAATAGCATACGGGAACACTCGAGCTAGCATACGGGAACACTCGAGCTAGCATACGGGAACACTCGGGCTCGCATGCGGGAACACACGTGCTAGCATACGGGAACACTCGGGCTCGCATACGGGAACACTCGGGCTAGCATACGGGAACACACGTGCTAGCATACGGGAACACTCGGGCTCGCATACGGGAACACACGGGCTAGCATACGGGAACACTTGAGCTAGCATACGGGAACACTCGTGCTAGCATACGGGAACACTCGGGCTAGCATACGGGAACACACGGGCTCGCATTCGGGAAAACACGTGCTAGCATACGGGAACACTCGAGCTAGCATACGGGAACACTCGTGCTAGCATACGGGAACACTCGGGCTAGCATACGGGAACACTCGGGCTAGCATACGGGAACACTCGGGCTAGCATACGGGAACACTCGAGCTAGCATACGGAAACACTCGTGCTAGCATACGGGAACACTCGGGCTCGCATACGGGAACACTCGGGCTCGCATACGGGAACACTCGGGCTAGCTTACGGGAACACACGTGCTAGCATACGGGAACACTCGGGCTCGCATACGGGAACACACGGGCTAGCATACGGGAACACTCGAGCTAGCATACGGGAACACTCGTGCTAGCATACGGGAACACTCGGGCTAGCATACGGGAACACTCGAGCTAGCATACGGGAACACTCGTGCTAGCATACGGGAACACTCGTGCTAGCATACGGGAACACTCGGGCTCGCATACGGGAACACTCGAGCTAGCATACGGGAACACTCGGGCTCGCATACGGAAACACACGTGCTAGCATACGGGAACACTCGAGCTAGCATACGGGAACACTCGGGCTCGCATACGGGAACACTCGAGCTCGCATACGGGAACACTCGAGCTAGCATACGGGAACACTCGGGCTCGCATACGGGAACACTCGAGCTAGCATACGGAAACACTCGAGCTAGCATACGGGAACACTCGAGCTAGCATACGGGAACACTCGAGCTAGCATACGGGAACACTCGAGCTAGCATACGGGAACACTCGTGCTAGCATACGGGAACACTCGTGCTAGCATACGGGAACACTCGGGCTAGCATACAGAAACACTCATGCTAGCATACGGGAACACTCGGGCTCGCATACGGGAACACACGTGCTAGCATACCGGAACACTCGGGCTCGCATACGGGAACACTCGGGCTAGCATACGGGAACACACGGGCTAGCATACGGGAACGCTCGAGCTAGCATACGGGAACACTCGTGCTAGCATACGGCAACACTCGGGCTAGCATACGGGAACACACGGGCTCGCATACGGGAACACACGTGCTAGCATACGGGAACACTCGAGCTAGCATACGGGAACACTCGTGCTAGCATACGGGAACACTCGGGCTAGCATACGGGAACACTCGGGCTAGCATACGGGAACACTCGGGCTAGCATACGGGAACACTCGAGCTAGCATACGGGAACACTCGTGCTAGCATACGGGAACACTCGGGCTAGCATACGGGAACACACGTGCTAGCATACGGGAACACTCGTGCTAGCATACGGGAACACTCGAGCTCGCATACGGTAACACTCGAGCTCGCATACGGTAACACTCGAGCTCGCATACGGGAACACTCGGGCTCGCATACGGGAACACTCGGGCTAGCATACGGGAACACTCGAGCTCGCATACGGGAACACACGTGCTAGCATACGGGAACACTCGGGCTCGCATACGGGAACACTCGGGCTCGCATACGGGAACACTCGGGCTCGCATACGGGAACACTCGGGCTAGCATACGGGAACACTTGTGCTAGCATACGGGAACACTCGGGCTCGCATACGGGAACACTCGTGCTAGCATACGGGAACACTCGTGCTAGCATATGGAAACACTCGTGCTAGCATACGGGAACACACGTGCTAGCATACGGGAACACTCGTGCTAGCATACGGGAACACTCGAGCTCGCATACGGTAACACTCGAGCTCGCATACGGGAACACTCGTGCTAGCATTCGGGAACACTCGTGCTAGCATACGGGAACACTCGTGCTAGCATACGGGAACACTCGGGCTAGCATACGGGAACACTCGAGCTAGCATACGGGAACACTCGTGCTAGCATACGGGAACACTCGTGCTAGCATACGGGAACACTCGGGCTCGCATACGGGAACACTCGAGCTAGCATACGGGAACACTCGGGCTCGCATACGGAAACACACGTGCTAGCATACGGGAACACTCGAGCTAGCATACAGGAACACTCGAGCTCGCATACGGGAACACTCGAGCTAGCATACGGGAACACTCGGGCTCGCATACGGGAACACTCGAGCTAGCATACGGGAACACTCGGGCTCGCATACGGGAACACTCGTGCTAGCATACGGGAACACTCGGGCTCGCATACGGGAACACTCGTGCTAGCATACGGGAACACTCGGGCTCGCATACGGAAACACTCGTGCTAGCATACGGAAAAACTCGTGCTAGCATACGGGAACACTCGAGCTAGCATACGGGAACACTCGTGCTAGCATACGGGAACACTCGGGCTCGCATACGGGAACACTCGAGCTCGCATACGGGAACACTCGAGCTAGCATACGGGAACACTCGTGCTAGCATACGGGAACACTCGAGCTAGCATACGGGAACACTCGTGCTAGCATACGGGAACACTCGAAATAGCATACGGGAACACTCGAGCTAGCATACGGGAACACTCGGGCTCGCATACGGGAACACTCGAGCTAGCATACGGGAACACTCGTGCTAGCATACGGCAACACTCGGGCTAGCATACGGGAACACACGGGCTCGCATACGGGAACACACGTGCTAGCATACGGGAACACTCGAGCTAGCATACGGGAACACTCGTGCTAGCATACGGGAACACTCGGGCTAGCATACGGGAACACTCGGGCTAGCATACGGGAACACTCGGGCTAGCATACGGGAACACTCGAGCTAGCATACGGGAACACTCGTGCTAGCATAGGGGAACACTCGGGCTAGCATACGGGAACACACGTGCTAGCATACGGGAACACTCGTGCTAGCATACGGGAACACTCGAGCTCGCATACGGTAACACTCGAGCTCGCATACGGTAACACTCGAGCTCGCATACGGGAACAATCGGGCTCGCATACGGGAACACTCGGGCTAGCATACGGGAACACTCGAGCTCGCATACGGGAACACACGTGCTAGCATACGGGAACACTCGGGCTCGCATACGGGAACACTCGGGCTCGCATACGGGAACACTCGGGCTCGCATACGGGAACACTCGGGCTAGCATACGGGAACACTTGTGCTAGCATACGGGAACACTCGGGCTCGCATACGGGAACACTCGTGCTAGCATACGGGAACACTCGTGCTAGCATATGGAAACACTCGTGCTAGCATACGGGAACACACGTGCTAGCATACGGGAACACTCGTGCTAGCATACGGGAACACTCGAGCTCGCATACGGTAACACTCGAGCTCGCATACGGGAACACTCGTGCTAGCATTCGGGAACACTCGTGCTAGCATACGGGAACACTCGTGCTAGCATACGGGAACACTCGGGCTAGCATACGGGAACACTCGAGCTAGCATACGGGAACACTCGTGCTAGCATACGGGAACACTCGTGCTAGCATACGGGAACACTCGGGCTCGCATACGGGAACACTCGAGCTAGCATACGGGAACACTCGGGCTCGCATACGGAAACACACGTGCTAGCATACGGGAACACTCGAGCTAGCATACAGGAACACTCGAGCTCGCATACGGGAACGCTCGAGCTAGCATACGGGAACACTCGGGCTCGCATACGGGAACACTCGAGCTAGCATACGGGAACACTCGGGCTCGCATACGGGAACACTCGTGCTAGCATACGGGAACACTCGGGCTCGCATACGGGAACACTCGTGCTAGCATACGGGAACACTCGGGCTCGCATACGGAAACACTCGTGCTAGCATACGGAAAAACTCGTGCTAGCATACGGGAACACTCGAGCTAGCATACGGGAACACTCGTGCTAGCATACGGGAACACTCGGGCTCGCATACGGGAACACTCGAGCTCGCATACGGGAACACTCGAGCTAGCATACGGGAACACTCGTGCTAGCATACGGGAACACTCGAGCTAGCATACGGGAACACTCGTGCTAGCATACTGGAACACTCGAAATAGCATACGGGAACACTCGAGCTAGCATACGGGAACACTCGGGCTCGCATACGGGAACACTCGAGCTAGCATACGGGAACACTCGGGCTCGCATACGGGAACACTCGAGCTAGCATACGGGAACACTCGCGCTCGCATACGGGAACACTCGTGCTAGCATACGGGAACACTCGGGCTCGCATACGGAAACACTCGTGCTAGCATACGGAAACACTCGAGCTAGCATACGGGAACACTCGTGCTAGCATACGGGAAGACTCGTGCTAGCATACGGGAACACTCGAGCTAGCATACGGGAACACTCGTGCTAGCATACGGGAACACTCGGGCTCGCATACGGGAACACTCGAGCTCGCATACGGGAACACTCGAGCTAGCATACGGGAACACTCGTGCTAGCATACGGGAACACTCGAAATAGCATACGGGAACACTCGAGCTAGCATACGGGAACACTCGAGCTAGCATACGGGAACACTCGGGCTCGCATGCGGGAACACACGTGCTAGCATACGGGAACACTCGGGCTCGCATACGGGAACACTCGGGCTAGCATACGGGAACACACGTGCTAGCATACGGGAACACTCGGGCTCGCATACGGGAACACACGGGCTAGCATACGGGAACACTTGAGCTAGCATACGGGAACACTCGTGCTAGCATACGGGAACACTCGGGCTAGCATACGGGAAGACACGGGCTCGCATTCGGGAAAACACGTGCTAGCATACGGGAACACTCGAGCTAGCATACGGGAACACTCGTGCTAGCATACGGGAACACTCGGGCTAGCATACGGGAACACTCGGGCTAGCATACGGGAACACTCGGGCTAGCATACGGGAACACTCGAGCTAGCATACGGAAACACTCGTGCTAGCATACGGGAACACTCGGGCTCGCATACGGGAACACTCGGGCTCGCATACGGGAACACTCGGGCTAGCTTACGGGAACACACGTGCTAGCATACGGGAACACTCGGGCTCGCATACGGGAACACACGGGCTAGCATACGGGAACACTCGAGCTAGCATACGGGAACACTCGTGCTAGCATACGGGAACACTCGGGCTAGCATACGGGACCACTCGAGCTAGCATACGGGAACACTCGTGCTAGCATACGGGAACACTCGTGCTAGCATACGGGAACACTCGGGCTCGCATACGGGAACACTCGAGCTAGCATACGGGAACACTCGGGCTCGCATACGGAAACACACGTGCTAGCATACGGGAACACTCGAGCTAGCATACAGGAACACTCGAGCTCGCATACGGGAACACTCGAGCTAGCATACGGGAACACTCGGGCTCGCATACACTCGGGCTCGCATACGGGAACACTCGTGCTAGCATACGGGAACACTCGGGCTCGCATACGGGAACACTCGTGCTAGCATACGGGAACACTCGGGCTCGCATACGGAAACACTCGTGCTAGCATACGGAAAAACTCGTGCTAGCATACGGGAACACTCGAGCTAGCATACGGGAACACTCGAGCTAGCATACGGGAACACTCGTGCTAGCATACGGGAACACTCGGGCTCGCATACGGGAACACTCGAGCTCGCATACGGGAACACTCGAGCTAGCATACGGGAACACTCGTGCTAGCATACGGGAACACTCGAGCTAGCATACGGGAACACTCGTGCTAGCATACGGGAACACTCGAAATAGCATACGGGAACACTCGAGCTAGCATACGGGAACACTCGGGCTCGCATACGGGAACACTCGAGCTAGCATACGGGAACACTCGGGCTCGCATACGGGAACACTCGAGCTAGCATACGGGAACACTCGCGCTCGCATACGGGAACACTCGTGCTAGCATACGGGAACACTCGGGCTCGCATACGGAAACACTCGTGCTAGCATACGGAAACACTCGTGCTAGCATACGGGAACACTCATGCTAGCATACGGGAACACTCGAGCTAGCATACGGAAACACTCGTGCTAGCATACGGGAACACTCGGGCTCGCATACGGGAACACTCGAGCTAGCATACGGAAACACTCGAGCTAGCATACGGGAACACTCGAGCTAGCATACGGGAACACTCGTGCTAGCATACGGGAACACTCGGGCTCGCATACGGGAACACTCGAGCTCGCATACGGGAACACTCGAGCTAGCATACGGGAACACTCGTGCTAGCATACGGGAACACTCGAGCTAGCATACGGGAACACTCGTGCTAGCATACGGGAACACTCGGGCTCGCATACGGGAACACTCGGGCTCGCATACGGAAACACACGTGCTAGCATACGGGAACACTCGAGCTAGCATACGGGAACACTCGGGCTCGCATACGGGAACACTCGAGCTAGCATACGGGAACACTCGTGCTAGCATACGGGAACACTCGGGCTCGCATACGGGAACACTCGAGCTCGCATACGGGAACACTCGAGCTAGCATACGGGAACACTCGAGCTAGCATACGGGAACACTCGTGCTAGCATACGGGAACACTCGGGCTAGCATACGGGAACACTCGAAATAGCATACGGGAACACTCGAGCTAGCATACGGGAACACTCGAGCTAGCATACGGGAACACTCGGGCTCGCATACGGGAACACTCGAGCTAGCATACGGGAACACTCGTGCTAGCATACGGGAACACTCGGGCTCGCATACGGGAACACTCGAGCTCGCATACGGGAACACTCGAGCTAGCATACGGGAACACTCGTGCTAGCATACGGGAACACTCGAGCTAGCATACGGGAACACTCGTGCTAGCATACGGGAACACTCGAAATAGCATACGGGAACACTCGAGCTAGCATACGGGAACACTCGGGCTCGCATACGGGAACACTCGAGCTAGCATACGGGAACACTCGGGCTCGCATACGGGAACACTCGAGCTAGCATACGGGAACACTCGCGCTCGCATACGGGAACACTCGTGCTAGCATACGGGAACACTCGGGCTCGCATACGGAAACACTCGTGCTAGCATACGGAAACACTCGAGCTAGCATACGGGAACACTCGTGCTAGCATACGGGAAGACTCGTGCTAGCATACGGGAACACTCGAGCTAGCATACGGGAACACTCGTGCTAGCATACGGGAACACTCGGGCTCGCATACGGGAACACTCGAGCTCGCATACGGGAACACTCGAGCTAGCATACGGGAACACTCGTGCTAGCATACGGGAACACTCGAAATAGCATACGGGAACACTCGAGCTAGCATACGGGAACACTCGAGCTAGCATACGGGAACACTCGGGCTCGCATGCGGGAACACACGTGCTAGCATACGGGAACACTCGGGCTCGCATACGGGAACACTCGGGCTAGCATACGGGAACACACGTGCTAGCATACGGGAACACTCGGGCTCGCATACGGGAACACACGGGCTAGCATACGGGAACACTTGAGCTAGCATACGGGAACACTCGTGCTAGCATACGGGAACACTCGGGCTAGCATACGGGAACACACGGGCTCGCATTCGGGAAAACACGTGCTAGCATACGGGAACACTCGAGCTAGCATACGGGAACACTCGAGCTAGCATACGGAAACACTCGAGCTAGCATACGGGAACACTCGTGCTAGCATACGGGAACACTCGGGCTAGCATACGGGAACACTCGAGCTAGCATACGGGAACACTCGTGCTAGCATACGGGAACACTCGTGCTAGCATACGGGAACACTCGGGCTCGCATACGGGAACACTCGAGCTAGCATACGGGAACACTCGGGCTCGCATACGGAAACACACGTGCTAGCATACGGGAACACTCGAGCTAGCATACGGGAACACTCGGGCTCGCATACGGGAACACTCGAGCTCGCATACGGGAACACTCGAGCTAGCATACGGGAACACTCGTGCTAGCATACGGGAACACTCGAAATAGCATACGGGAACACTCGAGCTAGCATACGGGAACACTCGAGCTAGCATACGGGAACACTCGGGCTCGCATGCGGGAACACACGTGCTAGCATACGGGAACACTCGGGCTCGCATACGGGAACACTCGGGCTAGCATACGGGAACACACGTGCTAGCATACGGGAACACTCGGGCTCGCATACGGGAACACACGGGCTAGCATACGGGAACACTTGAGCTAGCATACGGGAACACTCGTGCTAGCATACGGGAACACTCGGGCTAGCATACGGGAACACACGGGCTCGCATTCGGGAAAACACGTGCTAGCATACGGGAACACTCGAGCTAGCATACGGGAACACTCGTGCTAGCATACGGGAACACTCGGGCTAGCATACGGGAACACTCGGGCTAGCATACGGGAACACTCGGGCTAGCATACGGGAACACTCGTGCTAGCATACAGGAACACTCGTGCTAGCATACGGGAACACTCGGGCTCGCATACGGGAACACTCGAGCTAGCATACGGGAACACTCGGGCTCGCATACGGAAACACACGTGCTAGCATACGGGAACACTCGAGCTAGCATACAGGAACACTCGAGCTCGCATACGGGAACACTCGAGCTAGCATACGGGAACACTCGGGCTCGCATACGGGAACACTCGAGCTAGCATACGGGAACACTCGGGCTCGCATACGGGAACACTCGTGCTAGCATACGGGAACACTCGTGCTAGCATACGGGAACACTCGAGCTAGCATACGGGAACACTCGTGCTAGCATACGGGAACACTCGAAATAGCATACGGGAACACTCGAGCTAGCATACGGGAACACTCGGGCTCGCATACGGGAACACTCGAGCTAGCATACGGGAACACTCGGGCTCGCATACGGGAACACTCGAGCTAGCATACGGGAACACTAGCGCTCGCATACGGGAACACTCGTGCTAGCATACGGGAACACTCGGGCTCGCATACGGAAACACTCGTGCTAGCATACGGAAACACTCGTGCTAGCATACGGGAACACTCGTGCTAGCATACGGGAACACTCGGGCTCGCATACGGGAACACTCGAGCTAGCATACGGAAACACTCGAGCTAGCATACGGGAACACTCGAGCTAGCATACGGGAACACTCGTGCTAGCATACGGGAACACTCGTGCTAGCATACGGGAACACTCGAGCTAGCATACGGGAACACTCGTGCTAGCATACGGGAACACTCGAAATAGCATACGGGAACACTCGAGCTAGCATACGGGAACACTCGGGCTCGCATACGGGAACACTCGAGCTAGCATACGGGAACACTCGGGCTCGCATACGGGAACACTCGAGCTAGCATACGGGAACACTCGCGCTCGCATACGGGAACACTCGTGCTAGCATACGGGAACACTCGGGCTCGCATACGGAAACACTCGTGCTAGCATACGGAAACACTCGTGCTAGCATACGGGAACACTCGTGCTAGCATACGGGAACACTCGGGCTCGCATACGGGAACACTCGAGCTAGCATACGGAAACACTCGAGCTAGCATACGGGAACACTCGAGCTAGCATACGGGAACACTCGTGCTAGCATACGGGAACACTCGGGCTCGCATACGGGAACACTCGAGCTCGCATACGGGAAAACTCGAGCTAGCATACGGGAACACTCGTGCTAGCATACGGGAACACTCGAGCTAGCATACGGGAACACTCGTGCTAGCATACGGGAACACTCGGGCTCGCATACGGGAACACTCGGGCTCGCATATGGAAACACACGTGCTAGCATACGGGAACACTCGAGCTAGCATACGGGAACACTCGGGCTCGCATACGGGAACACTCGAGCTAGCATACGGGAACACTCGTGCTAGCATACGGGAACACTCGGGCTCGCATACGGGAACACTCGAGCTCGCATACGGGAACACTCGAGCTAGCATACGGGAACACTCGAGCTAGCATACGGGAACACTCGTGCTAGCATACGGGAACACTCGGGCTAGCATACGGGAACACTCGAAATAGCATACGGGAACACTCGAGCTAGCATACGGGAACACTCGAGCTAGCATACGGGAACACTCGGGCTCGCATACGGGAACACTCGAGCTAGCATACGGGAACACTCGTGCTAGCATACGGGAACACTCGGGCTCGCATACGGGAACACTCGAGCTCGCATACGGGAACACTCGAGCTAGCATACGGGAACACTCGAGCTAGCATACGGGAACACTCGTGCTAGCATACGGGAACACTCGGGCTAGCATACGGGAACACTCGAAATAGCATACGGGAACACTCGAGCTAGCATACGGGAACACTCGAGCTAGCATACGGGAACACTCGGGCTCGCATGCGGGAACACACGTGCTAGCATACGGGAACACTCGGGCTCGCATACGGGAACACTCGGGCTAGCATACGGGAACACACGTGCTAGCATACGGGAACACTCGGGCTCGCATACGGGAACACACGGGCTAGCATACGGGAACACTTGAGCTAGCATACGGGAACACTCGTGCTAGCATACGGGAAAACTCGGGCTAGCATACGGGAACACACGGGCTCGCATTCGGGAAAACACGTGATAGCATACGGGAACACTCGAGCTAGCATACGGGAACACTCGTGCTAGCATACGGGAACACTCGGGCTAGCATACGGGAACACTTGAGCTAGCATACGGGAACACTCGTGCTAGCATACGGGAACACTCGGGCTAGCATACGGGAACACACGGGCTCGCATTCGGGAAAACACGTGCTAGCATACGGGAACACTCGAGCTAGCATACGGGAACACTCGTGCTAGCATACGGGAACACTCGGGCTAGCATACGGGAACACTCGTGCTAGCATACGGGAACACTCGGGTTAGCATACGGGAACACTCGGGCTCGCATACGGGAACACTCGGGCTCGCATACGGGAACACTCGGACTCGCATACGGGAACACTCGGGCTCGCATACGGGAACACTCGGGCTCGCATACGGGAACACACGTGCTAGCATACGGGAACACTCGAGCTAGCATACGGGAACACTCGTGCTAGCATACGGGAACACACGTGCTAGCATACGGGAACACTCGGGCTCGCATACGGGAACACTCGGGCTCGCATACGGGAACACTCGTGCTAGCATACGGGAACACTCGGGTTAGCATACGGGAACACTCGGGCTAGCATACGGGAACACTCGGGCTCGCATACGGGAACACTCGGGCTCGCATACGGGAACACTCGTGCTAGCATACGGGAACACTCGGGTTAGCATACGGGAACACTCGGGTTAGCATACGGGAACACTCGGGCTCGCATACGGGAACACTCGGACTCGCATACGGGAACACTCGGGCTCGCATACGGGAACACTCGGGCTCGCATACGGGAACACACGTGCTAGCATACGGGAACACTCGAGCTAGCATACGGGAACACTCGTGCTAGCATACGGGAACACACGTGCTAGCATACGGGAACACTCGGGCTAGCATACGGGAACACTCGGGCTAGCATACGGGAACACACGTGCTAGCATACGGGAACACTCGGGCTCGCATACGGGAACACTCGGGCTCGCATACGGGAACACTCGGGCTCGCATACGGGAACACTCGGGCTAGCATACGGGAACACTCGTGCTAGCATACGGGAACACTCGAGCTAGCATACGGGAACACTCGTGCTAGCATACGGGAACACACGTGCTAGCATACGGGAACACTCGAGCTAGCATACGGGAACACTCGTGCTAGCATACGGGAACACACGTGCTAGCATACGGGAACACTCGGGCTCGCATACGGGAACACTCGTGCTAGCATACGGGAACACTCGTGCTAGCATACAGAAACACTCGTGCTAGCATACGGGAACACACGTGCTAGCATACGGGAACACTCGTGCTAGCATACGGGAACACTCGGGCTCGCATACGGGAACACTCGAGCTAGCATACGGGAACACTCGGGCTCGCATACGGAAACACACGTGCTAGCATACGGGAACACTCGAGCTAGCATACTGGAACACTCGAGCTCGCATACGGGAACACTCGAGCTAGCATACGGGAACACTCGGGCTCGCATACGGGAACACTCGAGCTAGCATACGGGAACACTCGGGCTCGCATACGGGAACACTCGTGCTAGCATACGGGAACACTCGGGCTCGCATACGGGAACACTCGTGCTAGCATACGGGAACACTCGGGCTCGCATACGGAAACACTCGTGCTAGCATACGGAAAAACTCGTGCTAGCATACGGGAACACTCGAGCTAGCATACGGGAACACTCGAGCTAGCATACGGGAACACTCGTGCTAGCATACGGGAACACTCGGGCTCGCATACGGGAACACTCGAGCTCGCATACGGGAACACTCGAGCTAGCATACGGGAACACTCGTGCTAGCATACGGGAACACTCGAGCTAGCATACGGGAACACTCGTGCTAGCATACGGGAACACTCGAAATAGCATACGGGAACACTCGAGCTAGCATAGGGGAACACTCGGGCTCGCATACGGGAACACTCGAGCTAGCATACGGGAACACTCGGGCTCGCATACGGGAACACTCGAGCTAGCATACGGGAACACTCGCGCTCGCATACGGGAACACTCGTGCTAGCATATGGGAACACTCGGGCTCGCATACGGAAACACTCGTGCTAGCATACGGAAACACTCGTGCTAGCATACGGGAACACTCGGGCTCGCATACGGGAACACTCGGACTCGCATACGGGAACACTCGGGCTCGCATACGGGAACACTCGGGCTCGCATACGGGAACACACGTGCTAGCATACGGGAACACTCGAGCTAGCATACGGGAACACTCGTGCTAGCATACGGGAACACACGTGCTAGCATACGGGAACACTCGGGCTAGCATACGGGAACACTCGGGCTAGCATACGGGAACACACGTGCTAGCATACGGGAACACTCGGGCTCGCATACGGGAACACTCGGGCTCGCATACGGGAACACTCGGGCTCGCATACGGGAACACTCGGGCTAGCATACGGGAACACTCGTGCTAGCATACGGGAACACTCGAGCTAGCATACGGGAACACTCGTGCTAGCATACGGGAACACACGTGCTAGCATACGGGAACACTCGAGCTAGCATACGGGAACACTCGTGCTAGCATACGGGAACACACGTGCTAGCATACGGGAACACTCGGGCTCGCATACGGGAACACTCGTGCTAGCATACGGGAACACTCGTGCTAGCATACAGAAACACTCGTGCTAGCATACGGGAACACACGTGCTAGCATACGGGAACACTCGTGCTAGCATACGGGAACACTCGGGCTCGCATACGGGAACACTCGAGCTAGCATACGGGAACACTCGGGCTCGCATACGGAAACACACGTGCTAGCATACGGGAACACTCGAGCTAGCATACTGGAACACTCGAGCTCGCATACGGGAACACTCGAGCTAGCATACGGGAACACTCGGGCTCGCATACGGGAACACTCGAGCTAGCATACGGGAACACTCGGGCTCGCATACGGGAACACTCGTGCTAGCATACGGGAACACTCGGGCTCGCATACGGGAACACTCGTGCTAGCATACGGGAACACTCGGGCTCGCATACGGAAACACTCGTGCTAGCATACGGAAAAACTCGTGCTAGCATACGGGAACACTCGAGCTAGCATACGGGAACACTCGAGCTAGCATACGGGAACACTCGTGCTAGCATACGGGAACACTCGGGCTCGCATACGGGAACACTCGAGCTCGCATACGGGAACACTCGAGCTAGCATACGGGAACACTCGTGCTAGCATACGGGAACACTCGAGCTAGCATACGGGAACACTCGTGCTAGCATACGGGAACACTCGAAATAGCATACGGGAACACTCGAGCTAGCATAGGGGAACACTCGGGCTCGCATACGGGAACACTCGAGCTAGCATACGGGAACACTCGGGCTCGCATACGGGAACACTCGAGCTAGCATACGGGAACACTCGCGCTCGCATACGGGAACACTCGTGCTAGCATATGGGAACACTCGGGCTCGCATACGGAAACACTCGTGCTAGCATACGGAAACACTCGTGCTAGCATACGGGAACACTCGTGCTAGCATACGGGAACACTCGAGCTAGCATACGGAAACACTCGTGCTAGCATACGGGAACACTCGAGCTAGCATACGGGAACACTCGAGCTAGCATACGGGAACACTCGAGCTAGCATACGGGAACACTCGTGCTAGCATACGGGAACACTCGGGCTCGCATACGGGAACACTCGTGCTAGCATACGGGAACACTCGGGCTAGCATACGGAAACACTCATGCTAGCATACGGGAACACTCGGGCTCGCATACGGGAACACACGTGCTAGCATACCGGAACACTCGGGCTCGCATACGGGAACACTCGGGCTAGCATACGGGAACACACGTGCTAGCATACGGGAACACTCGGGCTCGCATACGGGAACACACAGGCTAGCATACGGGAACACTCGAGCTAGCATACGGGAACACTCGTGCTAGCATACGGCAACACTCGGGCTAGCATACGGGAACACACGGGCTCGCATACGGGAACACACGTGCTAGCATACGGGAACACTCGAGCTAGCATACGGGAACACTCGTGCTAGCATACGGGAACACTCGGGCTAGCATACGGGAACACTCGGGCTAGCATACGGGAACACTCGGGCTAGCATACGGGAACACTCGAGCTAGCATACGGGAACACTCGGGCTAGCATACGGGAACACTCGGGCTAGCATACGGGAACACTCGGGCTCGCATACGGGAACACTCGGGCTAGCATACGGGAACACTCGAGCTCGCATACGGGAACACACGTGCTAGCATACGGGAACACTCGGGCTCGCATACGGGAACACTCGGGCTCGCATACGGGAACACTCGGGCTCGCATACGGGAACACTCGGGCTAGCATACGGGAACACTCGTGCTAGCATACGGGAACACTCGAGCTAGCATACGGGAACACTCGTGCTAGCATAAGGGAACACACGTGCTAGCATACGGGAACACTCGAGCTAGCATACGGGAACACTCGTGCTAGCATACGGGAACACACGTGCTAGCATACGGGAACACTCGGGCTCGCATACGGGAACACTCGTGCTAGCATACGGGAACACTCGTGCTAGCATACGGAAACACTCGGGCTCGCATACGGGAACACTCGAGCTAGCATACGGGAACACTCGCGCTCGCATACGGGAACACTCGTGCTAGCATACGGGAACACTCGGGCTCGCATACGGAAACACTCGTGCTAGCATACGGAAACACTCGTGCTAGCATACGGGAACACTCGTGCTAGCATACGGGAACACTCGAGCTAGCATACGGAAACACTCGTGCTAGCATACGGGAACACTCGGGCTCGCATACGGGAACACTCGAGCTAGCATACGGAAACACTCGAGCTAGCATACGGGAACACTCGAGCTAGCATACGGGAACACTCGAGCTAGCATACGGGAACACTCGAGCTAGCATACGGGAACACTCGTGCTAGCATACGGGAACACTCGGGCTCGCATACGGGAACACTCGAGCTCGCATACGGGAACACTCGAGCTAGCGTACGGGAACACTCGGGCTCGCATACGGGAACACTCGAGCTAGCATACAGGAACACTCGGGCTAGCATACGGGAACACTCGGGCTCGCATACGGAAACACTCGTGCTAGCATACGGGAACACTCGTGCTAGCATATGGGAAGACTCGTGCTAGCATACGGGAACACTCGTGCTAGCATACGGGAACACTCGGGCTCGCATACGGGAACACTCGGGCTAGCATACGGGAACACTCGGGCTAGCATACGGGAACACTCGTGCTAGCATACGGGAACACTCGAGCTAGCATACGGGAACACTCGTGCTAGCATATGGGAAGACTCGTGCTAGCATACGGGAACACTCGTGCTAGCATACGGGAACACTCGGGCTCGCATACGGAAACACACGTGCTAGCATACGGGAACACTCGAGCTAGCGTACTGGAACACTCGGGCTCGCATACGGGAACACTCGAGCTAGCATACAGGAACACTCGGGCTCGCATACGAGAACACTCGAGCTAGCATACGGGAACACTCGGGCTCGCATACGGGAACACTCGTGCTAGCATACGGGAACACTCGGGCTCGCATACGGAAACACTCGTGCTAGCATACGGACACACTCGTGCTAGCATACGGAAACACTCGTGCTAGCATACGGGAACACTCGGGCTAGCATACGGGAACACTCGAGCTAGCATACGGGAACACTCGTGCTAGCATACGGGAAGACTCGTGCTAGCATACGGGAACACTCGTGCTAGCATACGGGAACACTCGGGCTCGCATACGGAAACACACGTGCTAGCATACGGGAACACTCGAGCTAGCATACGGGAACACTCGGGCTCGCATACGGGAACACTCGAGCTAGCATACGGGAACACTCGGGCTCGCATACGGGAACACTCGAGCTAGCATACGGGAACACTCGGGCTCGCATACGGGAACACTCGTGCTAGCATAAGGGAACACTCGGGCTCGCATACGGAAACACTCGTGCTAGCATACGGGAACACTCGTGCTAGCATACGGGAACACTCGGGCTCGCATACGGGAACACACGAGCTCGCATACGGGAACACTCGAGCTAGCATACGGGAACACTCGTGCTAGCATACGGGAACACTCGAAATAGCGTACGGGAACACTCGAGCTAGCATACGGGAACACTCGGGCTCGCATACGGGAACACTCGTGCTAGCATACGGGAACACTCGGTCTCGCATACGGGAACACTCGAGCTCGCATACAAGAACACTCGAGCTAGCATACGGGAACACTCGTGCTAGCATACGGGAACACTCGAAATAGCGTACGGGAACACTCGTGCTAGCATACGGGAACACTCGAGCTAGCATACGGGAACACTCGTGCTAGCATACGGGAACACTCGAGCTAGCATACGGGAACACTCGTGCTAGCATACGGGAACACTCGAAATAGCGTACGGGAACACTCGTGCTAGCATACGGGAACACTCGAGCTAGCATACGGGAACACTCGTGCTAGCATACGGGAACACACGGGCTCGCATACGGGAACACACGTGCTAGCATACGGGAACACTCGGGCTCGCATACGGGAACACTCGAGCTAGCATACGGGAACACTCGAAATAGCGTACGGGAACACTCGAGCTAGCATACGGGAACACTCGAGCTAGCATACGGGAACACTCGTGCTAGCATACGGGAACACTCGGGCTCGCATACGGGAACACTCGAGCTCGCATACGGGAACACTCGAGCTAGCATACGGGAACACTCGTGCTAGCATACGGGAACACTCGAAATAGCGTACGGGAACACTCGAGCTAGCATACGGGAACACTCGGGCTCGCATACGGGAACACTCGAGCTAGCATACGGGAACACTCGGGCTCGCATACGGGAACACTCGAGCTAGCATACGGGAACACTCGGGCTCGCATACGGGAACACTCGTGCTAGCATACGGGAACACTCGGGCTCGCATACGGAAACACTCGTGCTAGCATACGGAAACACTCGTGCTAGCATACGTGAACACTCGTGATAGCATACGGGAACACTCGAGCTAGCATACGGAAACACTCGTGCTAGCATACGGGAACACTCGGGCTCGCATACGGGAACACTCGAGCTAGCATACGGGAACACTCGGGCTCGCATACGGGAACACTCGGGCTCGCATACGGGAATACTCGAGCTAGCATACGGGAACCCTCGAGCTAGCATACGGGAACACTCGAGCTAGCATACGGGAACACTCGGGCTAGCATACGGGAACACTCGGGCTAGCATTCGGGAACACCCGAGCTAGCATACGGGAACACTCGTGCAAGCATACGGGAACACTCGGGCTAGCATACGGGAACACTCGAGCTAGCATACGGGAACACTCGTGCTAGCATACGGGAACACTCGGGCTCGCATACGGGAATACTCGAGCTAGCATACGGGAACACTCGAGCTAGCATACGGAAACACTCGTGCTAGCATACGGGAACACTCGAGCTAGCATACGGGAACACTCGGGCTCGCATACGGGAACACTCGGGCTCGCATACGGGAACACTCGGGCTCGCATACGGGAACACTCGTGCTAGCATACGGGAACACTCGGGCTCGCATACGGAAACACTCGTGCTAGCATACGGAAACACTCGTGCTAGCATACGGGAACACTCGTGCTAGCATACGGGAACACTCGAGCTAGCATACGGAAACACTCGTGCTAGCATACGGGAACACTCGGGCTCGCATACGGGAACACTCGAGCTAGCATACGGGAACACTCGGGCTCGCATACGGGAACACTCGGGCTCGCATACGGGAACACTCAGGCTCGCATACGGGAATACTCGAGCTAGCATACGGGAACACTCGAGCTAGCATACGGGAACACTCGAGCTAGCATACGGGAACACTCGGGCTAGCATACGGGAACACTCGGGCTAGCATTCGGGAACACTCGAGCTAGCATACGGGAACACTCGTGCTAGCATACGGGAAAACTCGGGCTCGCATACGGGAACACTCGAGCTAGCATACGGGAACACTCGAGCTAGCATACGGAAACACTCGTGCTA
This sequence comes from Proterorhinus semilunaris, assembly GCA_021464625.1. NCBI lineage: Eukaryota > Metazoa > Chordata > Actinopteri > Gobiiformes > Gobiidae > Proterorhinus > Proterorhinus semilunaris. Next base: position 3,129,375 of record CM038349.1, read on the forward strand.
GGATACGGGAACACTCGAGCTAGCATACGGGAACACTCGAGCTAGCATACGGGAACACTCGAGCTAGCATACGGGAACACTCGTGCTAGCATACGGGAACACTCGGGCTCGCATACGGGAACACTCGAGCTCGCATACGGGAACACTCGAGCTAGCATACGGGAACACTCGAGCTAGCATACGGGAACACTCGTGCTAGCATACGGGAACACTCGGGCTAGCATACGGGAACACTCGAGCTAGCATACGGGAACACTCGTGCTAGCATACGTGAAGACTCGTGCTAGCATACGGGAACACTCGTGCTAGCATACGGGAACACTTGGGCTCGCATACGGGAACACTCGAGCTAGCATACGGGAACACTCGGGCTCGCATACGGAAACACACGTGCTAGCATACGGGAACACTCGAGCTAGCATACGGGAACACTCGGGCTCGCATACGGGAACACTCGAGCTAGCATACGGGAACACTCTGGCTCGCATACGGGAACACTCGAGCTAGCATACGGGAACACTCGGGCTCGCATACGGGAACACTCGTGCTAGCATACGGGAACACTCGGGCTCGCATACGGAAACACTCGTGCTAGCATACGGACACACTCGTGCTAGCATACGGAAACACTCGTGCTAGCATACGGGAACACTCGAGCTAGCATACGGAAACACTCGTGCCAGCATACGGGAACACTCGGGCTCGCATACGGGAACACTCGAGCTAGCATACGGGAACACTCGGGCTCGCATACGGGAATACTCGAGCTAGCATACGGGAACACTCGAGCTAGCATACGGGAACACTCGGGCTAGCATACGGGAACACTCGAGCTAGCATACGGGAACACTCGGGCTAGCATACGGGAACACTCGGGCTAGCATACGGAAACACTCGGGCTAGCATACGGAAACACACGACACATGACGGAGACGAGCGCGTTAAAACGTGGAAACAGGCGGATGTTTTAGGAGATGTTTTGTTGACAGAGCGAGACACCAGAGATGAACTCAAACTCAAATCAACCGTAATAAAAGATACTAAACTTAAAGTTTTGTGGTATTTGACATACTTTTTTTATAGTGCTCGTAGTCTCGTACCTGTTCCCGAGTCCCAGCGCAGCTGACGCGGGGAAACCCTCCTCCTGTCCTGGGCAAAGCGTCTCCGTCCCGCTGTTGTTCCCTTTGCTCTCGAAGCTCTTCATCATGAAGGGCCGCAAAATATCCGTGATCAGTAAATCCTTAATTTTGCCTCGTTCGGACGTTTCCAAGAGGAACATCTGTTTATCCGGTTCTCTTCGGATTGGCTGGATCGTCTTGCCCATGCGCAGCTACATTAGCGGTTTCCCCAGGCAAACAAACCGTAGGGGGCGCTGCTGAGCTGCTGAAGGCCCGGGGGGGGGGGGGGTGTGACTGTCAATGTATATCTGATTGGCTGATAACTCTGTCAGTCACGCTGGCTGTCAATCACGTGTGCGGCCTGACAACCAGCTGACAACACAGGGCTAGAGGAGGAGCTATTTACTTGTAGATATAAAGAATCCTCAATATATTTAGAAATAAATATATGTTTTGCATTTTTTTAGTAAGTAGATCATTTTGACTTGATCATTTTATAAGTAGCTCGCATGCTGAAAAAGTGTGAGCACCCCTGATGTAATGGATCATGCAAAAAAAAAAAAAAACTGGATTTGACATTATTGACAATTGATGCCGAGAAGGCTTTTGATTTAGTGAGTTGGCCTTTTTTGTTTGAAATGTTGGAACGCTTCGGGGCCCAAATGGAAGTCATGGATACAGGCACTATACAGTAATCCTACCTCCAGAGTGAAGACAAATGGAACGCTATCGAGACGGTTCACAATCCAAAGAGGAACTCGACAAGGAGATCCTCTCTCATCGTTATTATTTGTAATGTATATAGAAGTGCTCGCAGCAGCAATTAGACAAAATGAAAGCATAATAGGAATTCAGATTGGGAGTGAGGTTCATAAACTAGCGTTAAACGCTGATGATATCATAATTTACCTCACGAAACCTGAAGACTCTCTTCCAAAATTAATGGACACCATTAAAGAATTTAGTGCACTATCTGGATTTAAACTCAATGAAAGTAAATGTGAATCGTTGACAATAGGTAATCCCATTTGTCAAGCTCTGAAGGACAAGTATAAATTCAACTGGGAAGCGTCAAAAGTAAAATATTTAGGAGTGTACAGGGGACCTCTTTGAGTTGAATTATGGTACACTGGAAAAAAAGTTAAGAATGGACATGAATAGATGGAAACTATTTTCACTGGGAATACTAAGTAGAATTGAAATAATTAAAATGATGATACCCCAGTACTTATTTTTATTTCAAGCAATACCGATATCATTGTCAAGAACTAATGTTTACTCTTGGAACAGTATGATTGCAGACTTTATTTGGAACAACAGAACACATAGAATTAAATGTAAACTCCTGTTAAAACCCAAAGAGGAGGGTGGATTAGGATTACCAAATTTACAGAATTACGTCTATGCAACCCAAATACTCATAATTATAAAAGTGATAATTACAAAAAGTGAACCAAAGTGGATTAATATTGAAAGGGCGTTGGTAGATACATCTTTAAGAACACTTCCCTTTCTGGAAAAATCTCAATGGAAAAAACATCAGGGACAGAACTTTTGTGTCTTAAGTACATTAAAAAGCCGGAAAAATATTTGTAGAGTAACACAAATTGATAATGGATTGGTTATGCTTAGAGAAATGAGACACGATCCAGATCTCATGGCAAATAAGTTGGATAAAAGCCTTGAGGTTTGGGCAGATAAAGGGCTGATAACATGCACTCAGATGGTAACAAACAATACTATAGACTCCTTTGAAATGATTGCATCTACATTTAAAATTGATAAGAAGCATTTCTTTAAATACTTGCAAATAAGAAGATATTTAATGAAACAATTGAAACACAACAAGAATAAATTAATACAATAGCTTGTTAATAAAAATAAAGGAAAGATTTGTGAATTGTATGAATTATTACAAGAATATATGATAGTGGAAAACAAGGCTAAGTGTAAATGGGAGGAAGAAATAAATATTAAAATAGAACAAGAAGATTGGGATCAATGTGTAAAAGGAAACGTTAAAGTTACTCAAAATGTTGTCGTGAATTTGCCTGGAAAGTGTGTGTCAGGTTTTTTATCAGCCCAGTACAGAGTGGAAAATATTCACCCACAGGTGAGACCGAATGTTGGAGAAGGTGTGGGGAACAAAGGGCAAATCTTACCCATATGTTATTTGCCTGTCCCGTTGTTTTACCATTCTGGGGAAAAGTAAAACGTGCGATAAAAACACTACTACGCATAAGAGGACATTTGGAAATCAAACACCTATTGGGTCTAGACATTATGGATAAAATTCGAAGCTTAGATATCCCATTGTTCAATATCATGAGAATAACGGCTATTAAACAAATTACCAAAATATGGAAAGAAAATGTAACACCGACTTTGCAATCCTGGAAAAGAAGAAGAAGAAACTCTGGATTTAAACCAACCTGAACAAGTAACCTGGAGGAAGCTGAGGTCAGATGAGTCAGCGTAGAGACAGTCCCTCACAGAAGAGCTCTTCTTCACACAGTCAGTGTCGACGCCCCACACTTTACTGTAAGACCCTCGTCTCTCTTCTGTAGAAACAGGAGATCCACAGTCCAGGCCTCGACACACGGCGGTCGCCGCCTCCAGGTCCCAGGGGTTAAAGGGGGTCACTCGTCTCCACTCTCCTCTGAGCTCCGCCTCCATCGTCCCCTCACAGCGACTGGCCCCTCCCACCAGCCTCAGCGGCTCTGGACACAAACACAGGTGAGCCCCGCCCCTCTCCAGGCCCCGCCCCTGGCCCCGCCCCCTTACCTTTGCAGGTGAGGTTGAGAGTGGGGCAGGTCTCTGGGCCGGTCCTGGTCCGGGGACAGTCCATCAGCTTAGACTCGTGTCCCTCACAGTGGAACGTCTGCCCCAGAGGAGAGAGCGCCCCCTGGAGGAGAGGAGCCCCACAGCCCAGCTCCCTGCACAGCACCTCTGCCCCGCGACGGTCCAAGGCCCCCTCACAGACCCCAGCCCAGGACTGGGCCAAGGACTGGTCCAGGATCTGCAGAGATCCTGAACACAGGCTCCGCCCCCCGACCAGCCGCACCGAGTCTAAGAGAAGATAAGCCTTTATTATCTCACAAAGGAGGACCTCACTGGCATTGAAGTATATTGAATGGAAGAGGCATGATGTCTCAGCTCCTATCTCTTTCAATAGTTGTGCTCAATAGCGCATGACTCCTGTTTCGTCCGCCATTAAGGCCCATGGTACCCGTATGACGCGCCACCTGTTGCGTGCACCTAGCAGCGTGAACGCGCCTTCATAGACTCGTAGTCTCAGAGCGGAGCGGGCGCCATTAAGCCGTATCAAATCTCTTAATATCATCGTTCTTTAAATACAAAATGAATGTTTAAGGCCATTTCAGGCGAATAAGCGACTATGTTGAGACGACCTGGGGGGTCAGTTTGTCAGGGCGGGGCCAAATAAGCAAAGTTTCTCCGATCTTGTACCGGAGCTTACAGCGGCCCTTCGAACGCACGTAGCCGCGCTACTGTACTCACGCTCGGCCACTTTTCAGAGAAGTTCCGTAAGTGCTGGCAGCCTGGTTGTTGTGATACAAATGATAGAAATCGAGCTTTTACTTCACTTTGTTTGCTAATATAAACTCACTACTAGAATTGTTTCCTGAATACAAAGAAGGAGCACTACAAACGTGTTCTATAAGATAATGTAAGTAGCCATGTTCATAAGTTAAGAAGTGAAAAATTGAGTCACAAGTGCGTTTGTCAACATTAACAATGATTCTGTTGTTGTCAGTTATGATTCACGAACTGTCCATCATAAAGAGGTCACCTGACCTTACGCTTATAACCCATTTATTTTGTCCTTTTCATTCAAACATTTAAGCTATTTTCAAACGCGTGCAGCCTAATCAGGAAACGATCACGTCTTCATTAGTTTATTGTTGTTGTTCATGTTCGCTATAAGCCTAATGTTTAACATTAAAACACACGCCCGCCATGTGTAGGTTCGCAATACATTTTAGTACTGGGGTAAAGAAAAACATTTACTTGAGGTTCTTAGCGTTTATCTTAGTTCAGTCCCGTAGATTCCCGTTCATTATTTGTTTGAATCAATGGTTTGGCTCTCAGACCCGCAGAGACCACACGGAGAAAACCTGTGCTCGTTCATGAGTCACGAGCACGTCCACAGGCCTGGTGACGTCACACCATTGGAAAACTTTAAAACAAATATTTATGAAAAAAAAAAAGTATATGTCCTAAAAATTTTTTAAGAAATATATTAGCCTTTAAGAAATATATTCGTCTTAGTCTGAAACTCCAGGTGCCCTGTGGACCATTTTACAGGCCGCTCCTTTTACATGAGTGTCTATGACAAAAAGTGCTTTTTGGGCTTTGGGGCTGCAATACCACGGCCCGCCACTAGCACGTACTGAAATTCGGTGAAAAGGGGCGTATCCCCCCTTGCTCACTGGTGACTCTCAGCTCAGAAACACTCAGGACACACAGGAAATACAGATATTTTATATAAATGAAGGTACGTGATTCATCTTCTGTACTCAGTCGTTGAAGTCTTCGAACGTTTCGCCTCTCATCCAAAAGGCTTCGTCAGCGACAAAGGGCCCACTATGGACGCAGCTGAATATATAGACCAACGGGGAGGAGTTAGGGTTGGCTCCTCCCCTCTAATCACAGCTACTCTCACCTGTGGGTAAACACCTTTGAAGTAGAGCGTCTGTAACGATCTGCTCACCTCAGTATCGGTCAGTCCTGTCCTATTCATAGATGATCACTGCTAATTACCTGCCTATTGTTCTGTTGTTGGCTGAGGGGCCGTCTCCTTGGACTGGCCCCGCCCTGTCGGTTTCTCCTGAAGGAGATTGGAGTAAAGTGACGGGAGATTAAATCTGAGCCGCCATTCCGGTTCATGGAGGGGTTTTCTTTCTTTAACTCTTCTTTCAAACCAACGTTCTTCTTTAGCTAAATGTTGACCTCCTCGTCCTCAAAGGAGTGGTTGGAGGCTTTGAGGTGGAGGTGCACCGCCGACTGAGGGCCACTTGTGCTTTCTCTTCGGTGTTGATAAAGTCTCTTCTGTAAAACTTGTATCGTTTCTCCAATATAATGTTGTTTGCATTCTTCTTCTTTGCATTGAATTGAATAAACCACATTGTTTTGTTTGTGGCTCGGACTTTTGTCTTTGGGATGAACTCATGTTTGTCTCCGTGTGTTCACCGGTTTGTGGTTCACTGGAATCCTGTGCTGCCTAAAGATCCTCTGAAGTTCCTCTGAGACCCCGGCTACATACGGCACTACCTCCCGTTCTTCTGGGCTCTGGAGTCGGTCTGGTTCTTCTGGGCTCTGGAGTCGGTCTGGTTCTTCTGGGCTCTGGAGTCGGTCTGGTTCTTCTGGGCTCTGGAGTCGGTCTGGTTCTTCTGGGCTCTGGAGTCGGTCTGGTTCTTTGGGTCTTCTTGCCCTTTGTGCTTTAGTGAAGGACCAGTGAGGAGCCACAGTCTGAGAGGGCTCTCTGGACATGTTGCTCCTCTTTCCTTCTGCACTGGTAGCACCTCTTTAGCTCCATGTCTGAGCGTCATGATGACCCCTAGTTTGTGCTGGAGTGGATGGTTAGAGTCAAACATCAGACACTGGTCAGTATGAGTTCCTTCCTGTAAAGCTCTGTCTGAAGTTGTCCGTTTTCCCCTATGATAACTTTACACTCTACAAAGGCAAGTTCTTTCTCTTTGGCGTCGAGTAAATGTCATGCTGGGGTCACAGCGTTGGTGTGATCTGTAGAAGGTCCCACTTCCTTCTCTTTAATTCTGACCCAGTGGCTGGGTTTGTCTCCTGGGTCTGAGGCCAAGGCCTTCCTCTCCATGTCCTCAATGTAGAGGTTAGCCATGTAGAGGTTAGCTATGTAGAGGTTAGCATGTAGAGGATAGCATGTAGAGGTTAGCATGTAGAGGTTAGCCATGTAGAGGTTAGCCATGTAGAGGTTAGCATGTAGAGGTTAGCATGTAGAGGTTAGCCATGTAGAGGTTAGCCATGTAGAGGTGAGCCATGTAGAGGTTAGCATGTAGAGGTTAGCCATGTAGAGGTTAGCCATGTAGAGGTTAGCCATGTAGAGGTTAGCCATGTAGAGGTTAGCCATGCAGAGGTTAGCATGTAGAGGTTAGCATGTAGAGGTTAGCCATGTAGAGGTTAGCCATGCAGAGGTTAGCATGTAGAGGTTAGCCATGCAGAGGTTAGCATGTAGAGGTTAGCCATGTAGAGGTTAGCATGTACGAGGTTAGCCATGTAGAGGTTAGCATGTAGAGGTTAGCATGTAGAGGTTAGCCATGTAGAGGTTAGCATGTAGAGGTTAGCATGTAGAGGTTAGCCATGCAGAGGTTAGCCATGCAGAGGTTAGCCATGCAGAGGTTAGCCATGCAGAGGTTAGCCATGCAGAGGTTAGCCATGCAGAGGTTAGCCATGTAGAGGTTAGCATGTAGAGGTTAGCCATGTAGAGGTTAGCATGTAGAGGTTAGCCATGTAGAGGTTAGCCATGTAGAGGTTAGCATGTAGAGGTTAGCCATGCAGAGGTTAGCATGTAGAGGTTAGCCATGTAGAGGTTAGCATGTAGAGGTTAGCCATGCAGAGGTTAGCATGTAGAGGTTAGCCATGCAGAGGTTAGCATGTAGAGGTTAGCCATGCAGAGGTTAGCCATGCAGAGGTTAGCATGTAGAGGTTAGCCATGTAGAGGTTAGCCATGTAGAGGTTAGCATGTAGAGGTTAGCATGTAGAGGTTAGCCTGTAGAGGTTAGCATGTAGAGGTTAGCATGTAGAGGTTAGCCATGCAGAGGTTAGCATGTAGAGGTTAGCATGTAGAGGTTAGCATGTAGAGGTTAGCCATGCAGAGGTTAGCATGTAGAGGTTAGCCATGCAGAGGTTAGCATGTAGAGGTTAGCCATGCAGAGGTTAGCATGTATAGGTTAGCCATGTAGAGGTTAGCATGTCGAGGTTAGCCATGTAGAGGTTAGCATGTAGAGGTTAGCCATGTAGAGGTTAGCATGTAGAGGTTAGCATGTAGAGGTTAGCCATGCAGAGGTTAGCCATGCAGAGGTTAGCCATGCAGAGGTTAGCCATGTAGAGGTTAGCCATGCAGAGGTTAGCCATGCAAAGGTTAGCCATGCAGAGGTTAGCCATGTAGAGGTTAGCATGTAGAGGTTAGCCATGTAGAGGTTAGCCATGTAGAGGTTAGCCATGTAGAGGTTAGCATGTAGAGGTTAGCCATGCAGAGGTTAGCATGTAGAGGTTAGCCATGTAGAGGTTAGCATGTAGAGGTTAGCCATGTAGAGGTTAGCCATGTAGAGGTTAGCACGTAGAGGTTAGCATGTAGAGGTTAGCCATGTAGAGGTTAGCCATGTAGAGGTTAGCATGTAGAGGTTAGTCATGTAGAGGTTAGCATGTAGAGGTTAGCCATGTAGAGGTTAGCATGTAGAGGTTAGCCATGTAGAGGTTAGCACGTAGAGGTTAGCCATGTAGAGGTTAGCCATGTAGAGGTTAGCATGTAGAGGTTAGCCATGTAGAGGTTAGCCATGTAGAGGTTAGCCATGTAGAGGTTAGCATGTAGAGGTTAGCCATGTAGAGGTTAGCATGTAGAGGTTAGCCATGTAGAGGTTAGCATGTAGAGGTTAGCATGTAGAGGTTAGCCATGTAGATGTTAGCATGTAGATGTTAGCATGTAGAGGTTAGCCATGCAGAGGTTAGCCATGTAGAGGTTAGCCATGCAGAGGTTAGCCATGCAGAAGTTAGCCATGTAGAGGTTAGCATGTAGAGGTTAGCCCTGTAGAGGTTAGCCATGTAGAGGTTAGCATGTAGAGGTTAGCCATGCAGAGGTTAGCATGTAGAGGTTAGCCATGTAGAGGTTAGCATGTAGAGGTTAGCCATGTAGAGGTTAGCCATGTAGAGGTTAGCCATGTAGAGGTTAGCCATGTAGAGGTTAGCCATGTAGAGGTTAGCATGTAGAGGTTAGTCATGTAGAGGTTAGCATGTAGAGGTTAGCCATGTAGAGGTTAGCATGTAGAGGTTAGCCATGTAGAGGTTAGCACGTAGAGGTTAGCCATGTAGAGGTTAGCCATGTAGAGGTTAGCATGTAGAGGTTAGCCATGTAGAGGTTAGCCATGTAGAGGTTAGCATGTAGAGGTTAGCATGTAGAGGTTAGCCATGTAGAGGTTAGCCATGTAGAGGTTAGCATGTAGAGGTTAGCCATGTAGAGGTTAGCCATGTAGAGGTTGGCCATGTAGAGGTTAGCCATGTAGAGGTTAGCCATGTAGAGGTTAGCCATGTAGAGGTGAGCCATGTAGAGGTTAGCATATAGAGGTTAGCCATGTAGAGGTTAGCCATGTAGAGGTAAGCATGTAGAGGTTAGCCATGTAGAGGTTAGCCATGTAGAGGTTAGCCATGTAGAGGTTAGCCATGCAGAGGTTTGCATGTAGAGGTTAGCATGTAGAGGTTAGCATGTAGAGGTTAGCCATGTAGAGGTTAGCCATGTAGAGGTTAGCCATGCAGAGGTTAGCATGTAGAGGTTAGCCATGCAGAGGTTAGCATGTAGAGGTTAGCCATGCAGAGGTTAGCCATGCAGAGGTTAGCATGTAGAGGTTAGCCATGTAGAGGTTAGCCATGTAGAGGTTAGCATGTAGAGGTTAGCATGTAGAGGTTAGCATGTAGAGGTTAGCCATGCAGAGGTTAGCATGTAGAGGTTAGCATGTAGAGGTTAGCATGTAGAGGTTAGCCATGCAGAGGTTAGCATGTAGAGGTTAGCCATGCAGAGGTTAGCATGTAGAGGTTAGCATGTAGAGGTTAGCCATGTAGAGGTTAGCATGTAGAGGTTAGCATGTAGAGGTTAGCCATGCAGAGGTTAGCCATGTAGAGGTTAGCCATGCAGAGGTTAGCCATGCAGAGGTTAGCCATGCAGAGGTTAGCCATGTAGAGGTTAGCATGTAGAGGTTAGCCATGTAGAGGTTAGCATGTAGAGGTTTGCCATGTAGAGGTTAGCCATGTAGAGGTTAGCATGTAGAGGTTAGCCATGCAGAGGTTAGCATGTAGAGGTTAGCCATGTAGAGGTTAGCATGTAGAGGTTAGCCATGTAGAGGTTAGCCATGTAGAGGTTAGCATGTAGAGGTTAGTCATGTAGAGGTTAGCATGTAGAGGTTAGCCATGTAGAGGTTAGCATGTAGAGGTTAGCCATGTAGAGGTTAGCACGTAGAGGTTAGCATGTAGAGGTTAGCCATGTAGAGGTTAGCCATGTAGAGGTTAGCCATGTAGAGGTTAGCATGTAGAGGTTAGCCATGTAGAGGTTAGCATGTAGAGGTTAGCCATGTAGAGGTTAGCATGTAAAGGTTAGCATATAGAGGTTAGCCATGTAGAGGTTAGCATGTAGAGGTTAGCATGTAGAGGTTAGCCATGCAGAGGTTAGCCATGCAGAGGTTAGCCATGCAGAGGTTAGCCATAAAGAGGTTAGCCATGCAGAGGTTAGCCATGTAGAGGTTAGCATGTAGAGGTTAGCCATGTAGAGGTTAGCATGTAGAGGTTAGCCATGTAGAGGTTAGCCATGTAGAGGTTAGCATGTAGAGGTTAGCCATGCAGAGGTTAGCCATGTAGAGGTTAGCATGTAGAGGTTAGCCATGTAGAGGTTAGCCATGTAGAGGTTAGCCATGTAGAGGTTAGCATGTAGAGGTTAGCCATGTAGAGGTTAGCCATGTAGAGGTTAGCATGTAGAGGTTAGTCATGTAGAGGTTAGCATGTAGAGGTTAGCCATGTAGAGGTTAGCATGTAGAGGTTAGCCATGTAGAGGTTAGCACGTAGAGGTTAGCCATGTAGAGGTTAGCCATGTAGAGGTTAGCATGTAGAGGTTAGCATGTAGAGGTTAGCCATGTAGAGGTTAGCCATGTAGAGGTTAGCATGTAGAGGTTAGCCATGTAGAGGTTAGCATGTATAGGTTAGCATGTAGAGGTTAGCCATGTAGAGGTTACCATGTAGAGGTTAGCCATGTAGAGGTTAGCCATGTAGAGGTTAGCCTGTAGAGGTTAGCATGTAGAGGTTAGCCATGTAGAGGTTAGCATGTAGAGGTTAGCCATGTAGAGGTTAGCCATGTAGAGGTTAGCCATGTAGAGGTTAGCATGTAGAGGTTAGCCATGTAGAGGTTAGCATGTAGAGGTTAGCATGTAGAGGTTAGCCATGTAGAGGTTAGCATGTAGAGGTTAGCCATGTAGAGGTTAGCCATGTAGAGGTTAGCATGTAGAGGTTAGCATGTAGAGGTTAGCCTGTAGAGGTTAGCCATGTAGAGGTTAGCATGTAGAGGTTAGCATGTAGAGGTTAGCCATGTAGACGTTAGCATGTAGAGGTTAGCCATGTAGAGGTTAGCATGTAGAGGTTAGCCATGTAGAGGTTAGCATGTATAGGTTAGCATGTAGAGGTTAGCCATGTAGAGGTTACCATGTAGAGGTTAGCCATGTAGAGGTTAGCCTGTAGAGGTTAGCATGTAGAGGTTAGCCATGTAGAGGTTAGCATGTAGAGGTTAGCCATGTAGAGGTTAGCCATGTAGAGGTTAGCCATGTAGAGGTTAGCATGTAGAGGTTAGCCATGTAGAGGTTAGCATGTAGAGGTTAGCATGTAGAGGTTAGCCATGTAGAGGTTAGCATGTAGAGGTTAGCCATGTAGAGGTTAGCCATGTAGAGGTTAGCATGTAGAGGTTAGCATGTAGAGGTTAGCCTGTAGAGGTTAGCCATGTAGAGGTTAGCATGTAGAGGTTAGCATGTAGAGGTTAGCCATGTAGAGGTTAGCCATGTAGAGGTTAGCATGTAGAGGTTAGCCATGTAGAGGTTAGCATGTATAGGTTAGCATGTAGAGGTTAGCCATGTAGAGGTTACCATGTAGAGGTTAGCCATGTAGAGGTTAGCCATGTAGAGGTTAGCCTGTAGAGGTTAGCATGTAGAGGTTAGCCATGTAGAGGTTAGCATGTAGAGGTTAGCCATGTAGAGGTTAGCCATGTAGAGGTTAGCCATGTAGAGGTTAGCATGTAGAGGTTAGCCATGTAGAGGTTAGCATGTAGAGGTTAGCATGTAGAGGTTAGCCATGTAGAGGTTAGCATGTAGAGGTTAGCCATGTAGAGGTTAGCCATGTAGAGGTTAGCATGTAGAGGTTAGCATGTAGAGGTTAGCATGTAGAGGTTAGCCTGTAGAGGTTAGCCATGTAGAGGTTAGCATGTAGAGGTTAGCATGTAGAGGTTAGCCATGTAGAGGTTAGCATGTATAGGTTAGCCATGTAGAGGTTAGCATGTATAGGTTAGCATGTAGAGGTTAGCCATGTAGAGGTTACCATGTAGAGGTTAGCCATGTAGAGGTTAGCCTGTAGAGGTTAGCATGTAGAGGTTAGCCATGTAGAGGTTAGCATGTAGAGGTTAGCCATGTAGAGGTTAGCCATGTAGAGGTTAGCCATGTAGAGGTTAGCATGTAGAGGTTAGCCATGTAGAGGTTAGCATGTAGAGGTTAGCCATGTAGAGGTTAGCCATGTAGAGGTTAGCATGTAGAGGTTAGCATGTAGAGGTTAGCCTGTAGAGGTTAGCCATGTAGAGGTTAGCATGTAGAGGTTAGCATGTAGAGGTTAGCCATGTAGAGGTTAGCCTGTAGAGGTTAGCATGTAGAGGTTAGCCATGTAGAGGTTAGCCACTATGGGTGAGACTGGAGAGCCCATGGCACAGTCGTGGATCTGTCTGTAGAAGCTGCCCCTGAACTGAAAGTATGTGGTGCTCAGACAGATCTCCAGAAGTTGGCAGATGTGGTCAGGAGTGAACATGGTCCTATCTGCTAGAGTGCTGTCCTCAGTCAGGCTCTTCCTCACCGCTGTGAAGCTGCTGAGGTCGGGACAGATGTAAACAGTGCTGTCACATCGTAAGACTCCATGGTTGCATCTGTTTCCAGCTGCAGGTGTTTGATCTTCTCCACAAACTCCTTGGTGTTTTCCACATGGTGTTCTGTGTTGCCGACCAAGGGGGATAAGATGAACTTGAGGTGTTTCGCCAGATTATAGGTGGTGGAGTTGATCCCACTCACGATGGGTCTGAGAGGAAAACCTTCCTTCAGGGAACTCTCCCAGGCGGAGAAGAGCATGCTCTACAAGGAGCTGAATTTTTCCATCACACCCAAATCCATTCCTACAGTGGACGTCTTCACAGCAGCAGAATCAGCCATTAGGAATAACAGGATGACTGAGCCTGAAGCAGGGGACCTCCGACTGAAAATCTCAGCAGCACTCAAGAGCTCCAGACCTCCTCCCTCCAACATCTCTGGAGAGGAAAGAAGAGCTTTGGCAGCTTTGAAGAAGGACGAGAGCATCACCATCCTTCCAGCGGATAAAGGTAGATGCACAGTTGTCCTCAACACAGCTGACTACGAGACCAAGGTCCAGCAACTGCTCTTTGAGGAAAACACGTATGAGCGACTGAGAAGAGACCCTACCAGCGGGTACAGGAAGAACATTATAGAGCATCTTCAGAAACTAAAAGAAGAAATAATTGACCAAAAGCTGTATTACAAGCTTTACCCGGGAGAGTCCATTCTCTGTATCTATGGTCTGCCAAAAATACACAAGGAAGGTTTTCCTCTCAGACCCATCGTGAGTGGCATCTACTCCATCACCTATAATCTGGAGAAACACCTCAAGTTCATCTTATCCCCCTTGGTCGGCAACACAGAACACCATGTGGAAAACATCAAGGAGTTTGTGGAGAAGATCAAACACCTGCAGCTGGAAACAGATGAAACCACACGATGTGACAGCACTGTTTACATCTGTCCCGACCTCAGCAGCTGAGGTCGGGACAGATGAGGACAGAACTCTAGCTGATAGGACCATGTTCACTCCTGACCACATCTGCCAACTTCTGGAGATCTGTCTGAGCACCACATACTTTCAGTTCAGGGGCAGCTTCTACAGACAGATCCACGGCTGTGCCATGGGCTCTCCAGTCTCACCCATAGTGGCTAACCTCTACATGGCTAACCTCTACATGGCTAACCTCTACATGCTAACCTCTACATGCTAACCTCTACATGCTAACCTCTACATGGCTAACCTCTACATGGCTAACCTCTACATGCTAACCTCTACATGGCTAACCTCTACATGCTAACCTCTGCATGGCTAACCTCTACATGCTAACCTCTGCATGGCTAACCTCTACATGCTAACCTCTACATGGCTAACCTCTACATGCTAACCTCTACATGGCTAACCTCTACATGGCTAACCTCTACATGGCTAACCTCTACATGCTAACCTCTACATGGCTAACCTCTACATGCTAACCTCTACATGGCTAACCTCTACATGCTAACCTCTACATGCTAACCTCTACATGGCTAACCTCTACATGCTAACCTCTACATGGCTCACCTCTACATGCTAACCTCTACATGGCTAACCTCTACATGCTAACCTCTACATGCTAACCTCTACATGGCTAACCTCTACATGGCTAACCTCTACATGCTAACCTCTACATGGCTAACCTCTACATGCTAACCTCTACATGGCTAACCTCTACATGGCTCACCTCTACATGCTAACCTCTACATGGCTAACCTCTACATGCTAACCTCTACATGGCTAACCTCTACATGGCTAACCTCTACATGACTAACCTCTACATGCTAACCTCTACATGCTAACCTCTACATGGCTAACCTCTACATGGCTAACCTCTACATGGCTAACCTCTACATGGCTAACCTCTACATGCTAACCTCTACATGGCTAACCTCTACATGGCTCACCTCTACATGGCTAACCTCTACATGCTAACCTCTACATGGCTAACCTCTACATGCTGACCTCTACATGCTAACCTCTACATGCTAACCTCTACATGGCTAACCTCTACATGGCTAACCTCTACATGCTAACCTCTACATCGCTAACCTCTACATGGCTAACCTCTACATGCTAACCTCTACATGCTAACCTCTACATGCTAACCGCTACATGGCTAACCTCTACATGCTAACCTCTACATGCTAACCTCTACATGGCTAACCTCTACATGCTAACCTCTACATGCTAACCTCTACATGCTAACCTCTACATGCTAACCTCTACGTGGCTAACCTCTACATGCTAACCTCTACATGCTAACCTCTACATCGCTAACCTCTACATGGCTAACCTCTACATGCTAACCTCTACATGCTAACCTCTACATGCTAACCGCTACATGGCTAACCTCTACATGCTAACCTCTACATGCTAACCTCTACATGGCTAACCTCTACATGCTAACCTCTACATGCTAACCTCTACATGCTATCCTCTACATGCTAACCTCTACATGGCTAACCTCTACATGGCTAACCTCTACATGGAGGACATGGAAAGGAAGGCCTTGGCCTCAGACCCAGGAGACAAACCCAGCCACTGGGTCAGAATTAAAGAGAAGGAAGTGGGACCTTCTACAGATCACACCAACGCTGTGGACCCAGCATGACATTTACTCGACGCCAAAGAGAAAGAACTTGCCTTTGTAGAGTGTAAAGTTATCATAGGGGAAAACGGACAACTTCAGACAGAGCTTTACAGGAAGGAACTCATACTGACCAGTATCTGATGTTTGACTCTAACCATCCACTCCAGCACAAACTGAGAGGAAGATAAGAAGAAGAAACTCTGGATTTAAACCAACCTGAACAAATAACCTGGAGGAGGAACTTAGATGAGCTATGATCGAAGAGACAGTCCCTCACAGAAGAGCTCTTCTTCACACAGTCAGCGCGGACGGCCCACACTTTACTCTCAGACCCTCGTCTCTCTTCTGTAGAAACAGGAGATCCACAGTCCAGGTCTCGACACACGGCGGTCGCCGCCTCCAGGTCCCAGGGGCTATAGGTCGTCACTCGTCTCCACTCTCCTCTGAGCTCCGCCTCCACCGTCCCCTCACAGCGACTGGCCCCTCCCACCAGCCTCAGCGGCTCTGGACACAAACACAGGTGAGCACCACCCCTTTCCAGGCCCCGCCCCTTACAGGCCCCGCCCCCTTACCTGCACAGGTGAGGTTGAGAGTGGGGCAGGTCTCTGGGCCGGTCCTGGTCCGGGGACAGTCCATCAGCTTAGACTCGTGTCCCTCACAGTGGAACGTCTGCCCCAGAGGAGAGAGCGCCCCCTGGAGGAGAGGAGCCCTACAGCCCAGCTCCCTGCACAGCACCTCTGCCCCGCGACGGTCCAAGGCCCCCTCACAGACCCCGGCCCAGGACTGGGCCAAGGACTGGTCCTGGATCTGCAGAGATCCTGAACACAGGCTCCGCCCCCCGACCAGCCGCACCGAGTCTAAGAGAAGATACAGTGAGGAAAATAAGTATTTGAACACCCTGCTATTTTGCAAGTTCTCCCACTTAGAAATCATGGAGGGTCTGAGATTGTCCTCGTAGGTGCATGTCCACTGTGAGAGACATCATCTACAAAAAAAATTCCAGAAATCACAATGTATGATTTTGTAACTATTTATTTGTATGATACAGCTGCAAATAAGTATTTGAACATCTGTCTATCAGCTAGAATTCTGACCCTCAAAGACCTGTTAGTGCCTTTAAAATGTCCACCTCCACTCCATTTATGATCCTAAATGTAGATGCACCTGTTTGAGGTGGTTCGCTGCATAAAGACACCTGTCCACCCCATACAATCAGTAAGACTCCAACTACTAACATGGCCCAGACCAAAGAGCTGTCCAAAGACACTAGAGACACTTGTCCACCTCCACAAGGTTGGAAAGGGCTACGGGGAAATGGCCAAGCAGCTGGTGAAGAAAGGTCCACTGTTGGAGAAATCATTAGAAAATGGAAGAAGCTAAACATGACTGTCCATCTCCCTCGCACTGGGGCTCCGTGCAAGATCTCACCTCGTGGGGTCTCCATGATCCTAAGAAAGGTGAGAAATCAGCCCAGAACTACACGGGAGGAGCAGGTCCATGACCTGGAAGAGCTGGGACCACCGTTTCCATGGTTACTGTTGGTAATACACTTGGACGTCATGGTTTGAGATCATGCATGGCACGGAAGGTTCCCCTGCTTAAACCAGCACATGTCAAGGCCCGTCTGAAGTTTGGACCATCTGGATGATCCAGAGGAGTCATGGGAGAAGGTCATGTGGTCAGATGATAATTCCACTAAACGTGTTTGGAGGAAGAAGAATGATAAGTACCATCCCAAGAACACCATCCCTACTGTGAAGCATGGGGGTGGTAGCATCAGGCTTTGGGGGTGTTTTTCTGCACATGGGACAGGGCGACTGCACTGTATTAAGGAGAGGATGACCGGGGCCATGTATTGCGAGATCTTCCCTCAGTTAGAGCATTGAAGATGGGTCGAGGCTGAGTCCTCCAACATGACAGTGACCCGAAGCACACAGCCAGGAGAACCAAGGAGTGGCTCTGTAAGAAGCATATCAAGGTTCTGGCGTGGCCTAGCCAGTCTCCAGACCTAAACCCAATAGAGAATCTTTGGAGGGAGCTCAAACTCCAGCCCAGAAACCTGACTGATCTAGAGAAGATCTGTGTGGAGGAGTGGGCCAAAACCCCTCCTGCAGTGTGTGCAAACCTGGTGAAGAACTACAGGAAACGTTTGACCTCTGGAATTGCAAACAAAGGCTACTGTACCAAATATTAACATCGATTTTCTCAGGTGTTCAAATACTTATTTGCAGCTGTATCATACAAATAAATAGTTACAAAATCATACATTGTGATTTCTGGATTTTTTTTTTTAGATCATGTCCCTCACAGTGGACATGCACCTACGAGGACAATCTCAGACCCTCCATGATTTCTAAGTGGGAGAACTTGCAAAATAGCAGGGTGTTCAAATACTTATTTTCCTCACTGTAAGTTTCACCTGTGTCTGTTTCACCTGTGTTTCATGTATGTTTCACCTGTGTCTGTTTCACCTGTGTTTCATGTATGTTTCACCTGTGTTGCATGTATGTTTCACCTGTGTTCATGTATGTTTCACCTGTGTTTCATGTATGTTTCACCTGTGTTTCATGTATGTTTCACCTGTATTTCATGTATGTTTCACCTGTGTCTGTTTCACCTGTGTTTCATGTATGTTTCACCTGTGTTTCATGTATGTTTCACCTGTGTTTCATGTATGTTTCACCTGTATTTCATGTATGTTTCACCTGTATTTCATGTATGTTTCACCTGTGTTTCATGTCTGTTTCACCTGTGTTTCATGTATGTTTCACCTGTGTTTCATGTATGTTTCACCTGTGTTTCATGTATGTTTCACCTGTATTTCATGTATGTTTCACCTGTATTTCATGTCTGTTTCACCTGTGTTTCATGTATGTTTCACCTGTGTTTCATGTATGTTTCACCTGTGTTTCATGTATGTTTCACCTGTGTTTCATGCATGTTTCACCTGTGTTTCATGTATGTTTCACCTGTGTTTCATGTATGTTTCACCTGTGTCTGTTTCACCTGTGTTTCATGCATGTTTCACCTGTGTTTCATGTATGTTTCACCTGTGTTTCATGCATGTTTCACCTGTGTTTCATGCATGTTTCACCTGTGTCTGTTTCACCTGTGTTTCATGTATGTTTCACCTGTGTTTCATGTATGTTTCACCTGTGTCTGTTTCACCTGTGTTTCATGCATGTTTCACCTGTGTTTCATGTATGTTTCACCTGTGTTTCATGTATGTTTCACCTGTGTTTCATGTATGTTTCACCTGTGTTTCATGCATGTTTCACCTGTGTTTCATGCATGTTTCACCTGTGTTTCATGTATGTTTCACCTGTGTCTGTTTCACCTGTATTTCATGTATGTTTCACCTGTGTTTCATGCATGTTTCACCTGTGTTTCATGTATGTTTCACCTGTGTTTCATGTATGTTTCACCTGTGTTTCATGTATGTGGCAATCCAACCTACAATGTATGAACCCTTGGAATTGTTTTGAAAACAAGGACTTCATCTCATCAGACTTTTACACATCAGCTCTTCTAAAACACTCAACGCAGTTCAGAAGGTCCTTGGTCTGATGATTAAAGGAATGAAATGGACTTTTCATGGCTGGTACATACGTGTCCGGTCCCTTTGCACATGCATGCGTGAGGGGAATCACAGTCTAAAGCATCTCCATGTATCATCTTGGGTCATGCTGTGAGGACATCCCATCTCTACAGTACAGTCATGATTCCATAATAACCGTGTGGTTCCCCGGCGCTACAGAACGGGACAAGCACCGACTGCAGCGCATTGTGCTGCTGCAGAGAAGGTGATCGGCTGTGAGCTCCATCTCTCCAGGACCTGTTCACCTCCAGGACCCGGAGGCGTGTGGGTCGGATCACAGCTGACCCTTCTCACCCTGGACACGGACTATTCACCCCTCTCCCCTCAGGCAGGAGGCTACGGTCTATCCAGACCCAGACCTCCGCCATCAGACTCATGAACAAAAACAAGTCTCTGTAGCTCAGTCACAGACTCATGGATGTTTCTGCACTTGCAGTGTGCGGTGTGTCCACACTTAGACCCGCTGCTATCACTTTATCACTTTAAACACTTAATACCACTTTATATGCCAACACATCTGTATATACAACCGCTGTTGTTCATTGTCAAATTGTTGTTGTCTTAACATATGTCACTTTATTTTATCTTATTTATTTAATATTTTTTATTTTATGCATGCCCTTATAGCCTTATAGTTTAACATTCTTAGCTTATTTTTTATCTTAATTCTGTGTTATATGTTTTATGTCGCACGTTTGCACCAAGTAAAATTCCTAGTTTGTAAACCTTGTTCACAAACCTTGGCAATAAAACTAATTCTGATTCTGATTCTGATAAATAAATGGGCTATTAGCAACACATTTGCTAATGCTAACGCGACGAGCTAACATCCTCAGCAGCTTGAATGAATACAATCACTGTCTGGTCGGCTAAAACATCATCATTGCTAGGAAAGACTTATCTTTCCATGTCGCCTTGAGAGTAGAAGAAGAGTAGCCAGACTCTGATATAATTAAGTCAAACCGCTGTAATCGGGAGCACTGAATTACGTCCTGTTGTGTACACACATTAAGTAACAACGCGAGCTCCCGATTCCAGCTGTTTGACTCAATTCAACCAAAATTCGGACTCTTCTTCTATTATAAAAGCGACGTGGAAAGGCAAGTCTTTCCTCACAATAATGATGTTTTCGCAGGTGCAGAGCCTCAATGAGAGGATTAATAAGCTAGCCGCGTTAGCATTAGCGAATGTGTTGCCACAAGCCTATGTGAATATTTTTACAGTTCTGGCTAGGGCAGGGCGATATGGCCTAAAATCTCTATCACGAAATAAAAAAGAAATATCACGATAACATATTTATTGTTATCATTGACAAAGGACAAATTATTTCAAAATTCCAGCCTTGCGCCTATTGGGAAGATACATGTATTTTCATATATTTTTTTATTTTTTTTGCGCCATTCTAATTTCCTCATAAATATGATCTACTCAGTTTACATCCTTCATCTCATTTTACTTTGTAAGCACCTGCCCCTGTGTCCTACACAGTCAGTGTTTATGCTGCTCTGATGGAGCTGAGCGTAACATAAATGATATAGTGTCCACAGCGGTATAACAAATTACAACAATATAACAAAATGATATTGCGATAACGATATGGCCCAGTTCTGGCTCATTTACACCCGTCCCAAACATGTCACAACTTCCAGCCTTTCACACTTTGAGGCTTGCTCTGCAAAATGACCAATCATGTCTTTTGGAAATGAGGAACGGTTTGTTCGTTGGCCTGTCGTTATTTTACAGGCCCTCCAGGATTTTACAATGTTGCCATCACAACTACGTATTAACGCAAAATATTAAAATACATTTTGTTTGTTAAATTTGGGCATAGGAGGCGATGTCTAGTTCATCCTTGGGTTAAATCATTCAGACTGAAGCAAATGGGTTCCATGTGGGCCCGAAGTGGATTAAAACCACTCTATCTGCCTCTCAGGCACCTCGAGTCTGACTTTACTTTACTTTTTATTTATATATATATATATATATATAATGTTTAAGCTAAACCTTTAACCACCTCCTTTGGAGAAATTGCCCACAAAATCCTGGAGGAATTTAAACTATTTCTGAAATCAATTTTTTACAACTTGTTACACTGTTGTTCTCTCATCAAAAAGGCAAGGCAAGGCAAGGCAAGTTTATTTGTAGAGCACAATTCATACACAAGGCAATTCAAAGTGCTTCACAGTTGCATAAAATTACAAGAAAACAGATCAAATCCAACATAAAAATGTATCAATGACAGTAAAAGGCAAGAGTGCAGATAAAATACTTTCAGTTTTCATCTGCTCGGGTAAAAAGAGCTGTTTTCAGCCTGGATTTGAACATTGTCAGAGTTGAGGCCTGTCTCACATGCTCATGAAGACTATTCCAGATTTTAGCTGCATGAAACTGAAACGCAGCCTCACCGTGTTTAGTCCTGACTCTGGGAACCACCAGGAGACCCCTCCCTGAAGTTCTCAGGGCCCGAGATGGTTCATACGGCTCTAACATGTCAGAGATGGACTTTGGTGCTAAACCATGAAAAGACTTGTACACAAGCAGAGCTGTTTTAAATTCTATTCTCTGAGTGACAGGAAGCCAGTGCAGAGACCGGAGCACTGGACTAATATGGTCGTATTTCCTGGTTCTTGTCAGGACTCGAGCAGCAGCGTTCTGGATGTTCTGCAGCTGTCTAACAGCTCGTTTAGAAAGGCCAGTGAGCAGCCGTTACAGTCGTCTAACCTGCTGGAGACAAACGCATGGATGAGTGTCTCCAAGTCTGGTTTTGACACTATTCCTCTGATCTTAGCAATGTTTTTCAGATGGTAAAAAGCTGATGATGTTATTGCTTTAATGTGGCTGTTTAAGTTCAGGTCTGAGTCCATGATTACTCCTAGATTTCTAACCTGATTTTTTGGTTTTAGAGAGAGAGACTCAAGGTGACTGAGAACACTTTGTCTTTGTGTCTGTGGGACAAAAGTTTAGTTGGAGAAAGTTGTTTTGCATCCACAAACTGATCTGTTCGATGCAGTGACAGAGAGTATCTACAGGCCCATGTTCACCTGTATCAGTGACAGAGAGTATCTACAGGCCCATGTTCACCTGTATCAGTGACAGAGAGTATCTACAGGCCCATGTTCACCTGTGTCAGTGACAGAGAGTATCTACAGGCCCATGTTCACCTGTATCAGAGACAGAGAGTATCTACAGGCCCGTGTTCACCTGTATCAGAGACAGAGAGTATCTACAGGCCCGTGTTCACCTGTATCAGTGACAGAGAGTATCTACAGGCCCATGTTCACCTGTATCAGTGACAGAGAGTATCTACAGGCCCATGTTCACCTGTATCAGAGACAGAGAGTATCTACAGGCCCGTGTTCACCTGTATCAGTGACAGAGAGTATCTACAGGCCCATGTTCACCTGTATCAGTGACAGAGAGTATCTACAGGCCCATGTTCACCTGTATCAGTGACAGAGAGTATCTACAGGCCCATGTTCACCTGTATCAGTGACAGAGTATCTACAGGCCCATGTTCACCTGTATCAGTGACAGAGTGTATCTACAGGCCCATGTTCACCTGCCGTCAGTGACACGTAGATCTGAGTGTCATCTGCGTAGTTATGGTACGACACATTGTTGCTGTTTATTAGCTGACCCAATGGAAGCATGTACAAGTTGAATAAGAGGGGTCCCAAGATTGACCCCTGGGGGACTCCACAGGTCATGGAAATTTTGTCTGAGGCACAGTTGCCAATTTCGACAAAATACGTCCTATCCTCCAGATAGGACTTGAACCAGTTTAGCGCAGTACCAGAGATTCCCACCCAGGTTTCTAACCTGTGAAGTAAGATCCCGTGGTCCACTGTGTCAAAGGCAGCGCTCAGGTCCAGCAGAACTAAAACTGAGACCTTACCTGCGTTGGTGTTCATATGGATATCATTTGTCACCTTGATCAGAGCTGTCTCAGTGCTGTGGTGGGGCCTAAATCCTGACTGGAAAGTATCAAACACATTGTTAGATAGGAGAAAGTAAGTGAGCGGTTGATATATTACTTTCTCCAGGACTTTTCCTAAGAATGGCAGGTTTGATATGGGCCGGTAGTTGTTCAGTATCTTGGGATCAAGGCTGCTCTTCTTTAGAAGAGGCTTAATGACCGCGGTTTTCAGAGCCTTTGGAAATGCTCCCGTCTCAAATGAAATGTTGACTAACTGAACAAGTTGTGGTAACAAGCTGGTCAGCACAGACTTCAGAAATCTAGTGGGTAATTCATCAAGGCAGCATGAACTCAGACCGGAGATAACCTCTTCCATTGGTTTGTCAGTAACAGGTGTGAAATGTGTCAGCTCAAGGTGTTTATCTGGTGCAGGGTTGGTATTTGTGTTGTTGAAGTTATGGCATTTTTAATGCCTTGGACTTTGTCATAAAAAAATATTGCAAACTCATTGCACTTAGATGTAGAGATTAGTTCTAAGGGCAGTGAAACTGGAGGGTTAGTTAATCTGTTTACTGTGGAAAACAGAACGCGAGAATTGTTTCTGCAGTTTGCGATGATTTTAGAGAAGTACTTCTCCCTTTCTCCACGCAAGATCTGGTTGAACTCACAAAGCACTTCTTTGTATATCTCAAAATGAACCTGGAGCTTTGACTTGCGCCATTTCCGTTCGGCTTTTCGGCACTCCCTTTTCTGTGCCCTGACCGAATCTTCACTTCTCCAAGGTGCCTTTTGTCTATTGTTAACCATTTTAACCTTGACAGGAGCAATAGTATCCAAAACATTTAAGACGCTTGATGTGTAAGAGTCCAACAGATTATCAATAGAACATGGGGGATTTTCAAATCTGATCATTTCCATAAACTGTGTCCTTGTTGTATCATTTATGTGTCTTCTCTGAATAACTCCAGGCCCAACCTCTGGTTTGGGTGTAACAGACAGGTCAAAGAAGACACAAAAATGATCAGACAAAGCAACATCAACAACATTCACATTTGATATATTAACACCTTTTGTAATGACTAGATCTAGAGTGTGGCCTTTGTTGTGAGTCGCTTCACTCACGTGCTGAGTTAAACCAAACATTTCAAGAACAGCTCTAAATTCTCTTGCATGCCTGTCATTGGTCACATCCACATGCACATTAAAATCACCTGAAATAACCAAACAATCAAAATCAGTCAGTATAAATGAAAGTAATTCAATAAAATCTTCAATAAAACAATTCTGTGGTGGTTTGTAAATAGTCATATAAAGTATGGAAGATTGTTTTATCTCCATTTTGAAAGACACATACTCAAATGATTGAAAAACCCCAAATGACAATTTGTGGGTGACTATATTGTCCCTGAATATGGCACAGACACCCCCGCCCCTTTGGTTTTGACGTGTTTCAGACACAAAATTGAAATTTGATGGCCTACACTCAATCAAAACTGCGTTTCCAGTGTTTTTGTCAAGCCATGTTTCAGTTAAAAACATAAAGTCTAGATTATAAGAGGAAATAAAACTATTTATTAACAAGGACTTGTTTTTTAATGATCTGACATTGAGTACAGCATGTTTGAGATTTATCTGTGTTTGAGTGGATGGAATCTTTTTGCAAGGGATATGGATTAGAGTTCTTTGATTGGACGGTCTGACTGTCCCTCTCTTATCTAATCTAAGTTGTTTGACAGTACTAATTGTTTCAGAAGAACACACCCCCTCTGTGGACCTCTGGTTGGTTTTGAGTTTGCTGTGCATGGTAGCAACGCAGAGGCCCCTAATGTCCTAGACAGCAGCAGTGACGCTGCTTGAGAAACACACCAGCGTCTGGGGTTCCTGTGTGACCGAGGGCCTCATTTTATATCGTTAATCATAGGTTCAGGAAATGAAACTACTGGATATTTGATTCAGCTGTTTTAGGTCAATATTGCATTTTCTAACCAACACAGAGATAATGATAAAGACGTATTTGACCTTATTACCAAATACCAGGAAAAGCGTAATTTCTTTCTTTCATAGAATATAGTGGTTACTGAAATGTGTAATTCCAATGCTGTTATTTTACATTTACATTTTTATTTTTTATTTTTATTCTTTATTTATAGATTTTAACAGTATAAAGATGGGTACATTTATTATTGTTCACTCTCAAAGAATACTGTCCCGTCTCTAAAAAACAAAAACAAAACAAAAATAATAAAAAAATAAAATAAATACATAAAAAAACACCATAAAACAAAACAAACAAAAACAACAGATATGAAAACTTCAGGGAGTGACCATTACGTTGTTTTTAACTTGACATTCAAAATCAAAGCAGACTTTTTAATTTTTATATATGCGATCCATTTTTCCCAATATACTAGAAACTTCTCTTGTTTTTGGTTTACTAATGCTGTCAGCTCCTCCATTTAAAAAATATTCATTATTATGTCCCACCACGCAGATAGGGTGGGAATATCTTGTGATAACCATTTTTGAGTTATGCATTTCTTGCTTGCCACCAACAGGATGCTTAACAAATATTTGTCTTTATGTCTCCATTCCTGTGGTAAGCATCCAAAGTATACAGTTTTCATTTCAAAAGGCAATACACAATTAAAAATATCTTGTAATGCTCTGTGAATGTCCATCCAATATTGTTTGATAAGTGGACAGTTCCAGAAGATATGAGAATGATTTGCATGTTGGTCTCCACACTTTCTCCAACAAATAGGAGGTCGTCTGTCAAAGTGTGTTTTTTGACATCCATATTCCTTCCATCTCTGTGAGTTTGTACATTTCCATTGGAGTTTCCATATTGTTGTCCATTCTTCCTCTGATATTGTTGTCCCTCCCTCTTTCTCCCACAATATCTTTACACACTCAGTAGAATGGGACTTACGATTCATCAACCATTTATACAAACTTGAAACAAGCTTCTTATTTGATTTCCCATCATATGCATTTCTAAACAATTGTAACCATGTTACCTTCTGATATAGGATTTACTTTTGTTTCTATATAATGACGTATTTGCAGGTATCGAAAAAAATCCTGTTTCTCCAGAGCATAATTTTGTTTGAGTGTATCGAAACTGACAACTTTTCCATCCTTAATAAACTTGCTTATCACACCAATTTATCAGGGCCTTCATCTGTGCTGCACGAAAATAATCCCTTAAAGATGGCAGGCCCCATCCTCCCTTCTCTTTAGCTAATTGCAAGGTCTTGAAACATACTCTTGGCTTTTTCCCCTCCCATATATATCTCGATAGCATTTTGTCCATTTCATTAAACTGAATTTGATCAATTTGTATTGGTAAAGTCTGGAACAAATATAGTAGTCGTGGTAAGATATTCATTTTAATGGACTCAATACGCGAGTATAGAGAGAAGTAAGGAATTAAATTCCACCTTTTCAGATCTTCTTTTATCTTTTTATTCAGTGGAGTATAATTAAGTTCAACAATTTTTGATACATTTTTTGGTATATTAATGCCTAAATATTTTAATGATTCAGCCTGCCACACCATAGGATACTTTGTAGTTATCATCAATGGCGGGTTGTAATTGAATGTGAGCGTCTGGGTTTTACTCATATTTATCTTGTACCCAGAGAGCCGACCGTATTGTTCAAATAGCCGCATTAGTCTTGGAAGGGAGTCTGTTGGTTGTCCCACATATACCAAAATATCATCCGCATAGCAAGCTAGCTTGTGCTCCCCCCTCCCCGCAGTTATACCCTTGATATGCGGATTTTGTCTCACCATTTGGGCCAACGGTTCTAGATACAATGCAAAGAGAAGGGGAGACAACGGGCAACCCTGCCGTGTACCTCTTTCCAAAATGAAGCTACTTGATAAGCAACCATTAATTTTTATTCTTGCAGCCGTTTTTTTATATATAGCGCCTTAATAGTATTAATAACAGTATCATGTAGACCAAACTTGTGTAATGTTCTGTAGAGAAAGTCCCAATTAACCGAGTCAAATGCTTTTTCAGCATCAACACTTATAAGTACTGCTTTAGTTTTATTCTTTTGTATACAATCTAATATATGTAGAGTTCTGCGTATATTGTCTTGTGTCTGCCGGTTTCTTATAAAGCCTGTCTGATCGTTATGTATCAGTATTGGTAAAAAATCCTCCATTCGCCTGGCCATTATAGCAGTGAATAATCTATAATCTATGTTCAGTACTGATATCGGTCTATATGATCCACACTCTGTTTTGTCTTTGCCCTCTTTTGGTATTGCTGTGACAATTGCCTCTTTCCAACTTGGAGGTGTTTTTGCGTTTTTCAGAACCCAATTCAGGGTAGGGAGTAATACTGGGATCAATTCGGACTTCAATTCTTTGTACCATTCAGCCGTATATCCGTCTGATCCTGGAGACTTGTTGGTTTTCAATCTACTAATGGCCTTTTTGAGTTCCATTTCTGATATGTCTGCAGTCATCCTTGCGTTCTGCTCTTCGGTCAGACTTGGTAGATCCAATGAATTTAGTAGACAATCAATTTCGTTATCACTTCCTCCTGGGACTTTGGAATATAATGATTTATAAAACGTTTCAAACGCTTTGTGAATTTCTTGCAAGTTATTCTTCATCTTTCCTGTTTTTGGGTCTTTAATTTTCGTTACTGTATTTTCAGCTATTTTCTTTTTTTCTTTGTATTTCTTTTTTCATTTGTTCCTTAAAATTTAAATCTTTAAGCATACTCGAATTCAACTTCCATGTGATCATCTTGGGGCACAAATCTAAATTCACAGTTAAATACACAGGTGCGTGATCACTCACATCTATTGTCCCCATGTTACATGTCTGAATTCTGTCTTTGTCTTTTGCAAAAGTCATAAAATAATCAATTCTCGTGTAGAGAGAGTGTGGCGCTGAATAATAAGAGTAATCTCGCCTGCTAGGAAAAAGATCCCTCCAAATGTCAATTAAACCAACCTCTTCAAAAAGAGCACACACCTTCTTATGCAAAGTATTTGAATCTGGACCTTTTCTATTTGAACTGTCAAGTTCTGGCCGCAAACGGATATTCAGATCTCCACCACATATCAGAAAACCTTCAGTTTCAGTTACTATTATATTTACGATTTTTTGGAAAAAGGCGAAATCGCTCCCTGGAGGGATATAAACATTCATTAATGTAATTGGATTACCATCTACATGTCCTTTTACTAATATGAATCTTCCTTCTTTATCTTTCAACTCAAATGTCTTTTCAAAATTAACTTTATTTGAAATAAGGATCACAACACCTCGTCTGCGGCCAGATTTATAGGATGAGGAAAACATTTTTGTAAATCCCATTCTCTTCAATTTTTCGTGTTCTTTATCGTTCAAATGGGTCTCCTGTAAATACACTACTTGTACCTGATCTTTTTCTACTTTAGTCAGGATTCTGCTTCGTTAAGATTTTCAAACACCTTGAAGGTGCAGCTTGGACACATCTTCAGTGAAGGACCCAGGGTCATAGGGTGTTTCGGGTCTTTGATCTTCAGACACCCTCACCTGGGCGACCCAACCAGGGTTGATCAGGCCCCGGTTTGTGTCCAAGCAGCGCGCTACTCCATGCGTCCCTCCTCTTAATCCACAACCACCTAGAGGCTTTTTCAGCGGCCTCACTGATGTTTCTGGTGGCTTTCCTCTGAAGCAATCCTCGGATACCAAGGAGCCTGAATGCCCGATGCACAGTTTGACTTAGGAAACCCCTGCAGCCCACTTCTATTGGCTCACAGCGGGCCCTCCATCCACTTCCTCTGCATGCCTCAACCAGCTCAAGATATTTTGCCTTCTTCCTTTCATAAGCCTCCTCCATCCTGTCCTCCCAGGGGACTGTAAGCTCCAATAGCACGACTTGCTTTATTGAGTCAGATGTTAAGACCAGATCTGGCCTTAGTGACGTCCTTGCGATGTGCTCTGGGAACTTTAACTGCCTCCCAAGGTCCACATGTAACTGCCAGTCACGGGCCATGGCTAGCAGTCCAGTTGTGGCCCTACGTTCTCCCCGGGGTTTCTCCCCTGCCCTGACAAAAGAGATGTTCTGCCTCACTGGGAAATTATGTTTTGACTCCCGGATTCCGGTGCAGATGGCGTCCGCTACTGCCTTCAAAACCTGATTATGGCGCCACGTGTACCTCCCCTCTCCTAGCGCTTTAGGGCAGCAGCTTAGGATGTGCTCTAGGGAACCATGTGCCGGGCACAGTGGGCATGTTGGTGTTTCTGCCAGGCCCCAGGTATGAAGGTTAGATGGACTTGGTAGGACATCATACACCGACTGGATCAGGAACTTAAGTCTTGCAGGTTCAGACTTCCAAAGTTCTGTCCAGGTGATCTTCCGGGCAGATGCATGGTTCCAATTGACCCAAGCTCCTTGCTGGCGCATTGCCACGGTCCTACTTTGGCGTTCCTTCTCCACCTCTGCACGAGTCTCTCCCTGCACCATCTGGCGCCGCTCTCGTCCTCTTGCTTTGTCGTAGCGCGGCTTTGTGTGGCTACCCAGGCCAGCTCTTCCAACTGCCACAGAGCCAACTAAGACGCTATGTCTCAGTGTTGCCTCTGCTTGGTCGACTGCCTCTTGCGCTCGCCATTTCCTCCCAGTTCTGACCGTGATGCCAGCGGAAGAGACTCTGGTGTTCTCTGTAAAGCAACACCTCCCTGGCTCTGGTGACTTTGAACTCCTCCGTCAGACCAGTAAAAGGAAGCCGCAGCTTGTTGGTGTGCCCATACAGGGCAATGCTGCTCAGGCTTTTCGGTAGACCCAGCCATCTGCGCAGGTATTGACTGACATTGCGTTCAAAACCCTCCACAATGGTCACTGGGACTTCGTAAATCAACAGTGGCCACAGAAGTCTTGGCAGAATGGCATGCTGGTATATCCATGCCTTGAACTTCCCCGGGAGCCCAGACTTGTCCACTGCTGATAGCCATGTCTTCAGCTCCATGTGGGCTGCCTCCACCGCTACCTTGTCCTTCAGGGTGCTGTTGAAGATCTTCCCTAGGCTCTTCACGGGCTTCTCCGACACTGTTGGAATGGGGACTCCGTCAACAAAAAAACAGTGTTTGTCCTCCACTCTCCCCTTTCTG
The DNA here is from genome assembly GCA_021464625.1 of Proterorhinus semilunaris. Lineage (NCBI taxonomy): Eukaryota > Metazoa > Chordata > Actinopteri > Gobiiformes > Gobiidae > Proterorhinus > Proterorhinus semilunaris. The sequence continues at coordinate 3,159,600 of CM038349.1, forward strand.
AGGACAAGAGATCTGGACTTGGCTGGCTTGAACATCATTCTTGCCCAACAACCTGGCATGCCTGGGACTCCGCCCTTCTGCACCGAGGTGTCAATGTAGGAATTCCTCAGGAGATACTCAGATAACCGGTTGGCAAGAATCTTGAAGAAGATTTTGCCTTCCACACTGAGCAGGGAGATGGTGCGGAATTGCGTGATGTCACTCGCGTTCTCCTCCTTCGGTATCCAAACACCCTCTGCGTGACGCCATTGCTGAGCCACCTTCCCCCTCCGCCATACTACCCTGATAAGTCGCCACAGCCTTTCCAGGAGTCTCGGGCAATGTTTATAGACTTTGTATGGCACTCCACTTGGGCCTGGGGCTGCGCTGGTACGTGCCGCTCGTACGATGTTCTTGACCTCTGCCAAAGTGGGCTCCTTGATGTTAAACTGGCAAGAGGGTTCTGGTGGTGTGGGTAGCTCTCTACAGGGGGGCAGATTTTCCTCTCTCCTGCTGTCGCTGTATGTGGCACTGAGGTTCTGGTTGATCTCCTCCTCTGGGCATCGTAGGGTCCCACTCCGCTTCTGCCCCAGCAGCTGCTTAGTAAATCCAAAGGGATTTGCAATGAAGGCCGTTCGCTTGCGGCTCCTCTCTCTGCCTCTCCGCCTATGCCACTCAGCCCGTCGCAGAGAGATGAGTTTCTGCCTCAGGATGTCCCGGAGCTCTGACAAGGCTGGCCTTTCCTCCTCGCTCGCCCTCTTATACTGACATTTTAGGGCCTTCAGCTCTTTCCTGTGCTGGGAGATCTTGGTCTCACGCCGGTTAGGCCTTGCGATGTTCTGAGCCTTCAGTAATTTGATGCCAAATCTCTCTGCACCAATGCTGATAATTAGTGTGCTCATCAACTGCAGTCGCTGATCAACTTCTCCTCTGCATGACACGTCAAGAGTAGCATCAACGTCCTCGTCAAACTGCCGCCACTCAGCCTCCTTGTTTGCAGCAGGCCATAAAACACGACGCTGTTCTGATGGTTTGCTAGGTGTAGCATGTCGAGCATGGAGGTTCTGGACACTGTGGGGTGACTCCGGTTCCTGCTCCTCCTCCGTCTCACCAGGGTCAGTGCTTTGCACCGGCTCTGTGCGTTGCTCTACTTGCTTCCTCCTTGTGCAGCCCATTTTGTTCTGGTGGATCCTCAGGCCTCTAAGGTTCTTACAGACCTTGCCACAAAAGCAGGTTGCTGTCGTTGTCGAAAATCCGTCGCGTATGTCTGGTACCGGGAAATCCGTCCGTTTGGGGTGCTCATCCTCCCCCCCTCTCGGGCACCCCTGGGGGTATCTTTCTTTAGGGCTTTCTGTAGCTTGGTGTGGTTGCCCCCTCACGGGAGCTGCAGCTCAGGGTGCTAACCTTTACTTTCGTTTAACTGGGTTAGTTAATCCATTTACATTAAATGAAATACATTTTACCAAACCGTTATTCATTAGTTACAAACCAAATGTATAAAAAGTCACAAACATGAAAAAATGCGTCAACTCCCTGAGTGAACAATAACTCTGAACAATGAAAAACAAAAAAGAACCAACTACTAAACAAATTAAAAGAAAGTGACTCCAAGGTAGGGGTCTCTCCAACATGACCCTGTGGTATGGTGGTAAAAGTGTCAAACAGTAGGGGAAAGCCTCTCTTCACATAGGAGAGAGGGCCCCTATGGCAGCTCTGTGCTTCCATCCCAAAGTCTATCTTAAAAGTCTTTTTACATGCCTTTTCCTCATTTATTGGTGAAAAGAAAAGCGTGGCATATTTACCCAAAGTGGTGTCGAATTCTTGTCTTTAATGTTCTGTGGCAGGTGGTGTAAGTCTCCTGTAGATCTGAAGTCTTTCCCGGATAACTTGTTCACGAGTTTCTTCATCCTCCCGTCGATGATGCGCTCCTACCATGGTCCACGCCGACCGCGCCAGCTGCTCCGCCGGGCTTTCTTTCGTCGTTATCCTTGTTACTAGAAAGCCTCTGGTGATCATATCGGTTGTTGCCTCCTGCGCCGATTGATACAGTCGGGTCTCGTTCTCGTAAAACACCCTCAATTTGTAAGGGAAGGGGGTCTGAAATCGGATGTTGTGGCGTTTCAAAACTTTTTTCGCTTCAGCGTATTCCTTGCGCTTCTGTAGAATAGCTGGAGGATAGTCCTGATCGAAGTATATTCGCTTTCCTTGCCAAAGCACAGTCTTCTTGGCCCATGCTTTACGCAAAACTTCTTCTTTGACTGTAAAACGTGCGAATCCTATTATTATTGACCGTGTTTTCTCCTCAGTCCCCGATGGCTTGGGGCCCAGTGCTCTGTGTACTCTCTCAATGCCCAGGCTCACCGTCACCGGGATCTCCAGACTCTCCCGAAGTAGTTTCTCCACAAAAACCACCATCTGTGACCCATCCTCAGCCCCTTCGCGAACGTTATACAGTCTCAAGTTATTCCTGCGAGATCTACCCTCTTGATCGAGGAGTTTGTTTTCCTGATCCCTCATAACTTTTAGCATTTTAGCTAGCACTTGCTCCACATTTTGGACCCGTTCTTGGACATTTTCAATACGAGTTTCAGCCTCCGTAATCTTCTGGTTGACTGTAATTAGCTCGGTTTTAAAGTCTTGGAAGTCTTTACGAAAGTCTCGTAATTCCGATAGCATGGTCAACGATGTAGCGTGAAGACTCGAGGCCTGGTCAGCGGCAGCTTGAGCAGTAGCACCTGAGCTAGCATTAGCATCTTCGTTAGCTTCTAAATCGCTCGCATCACGTTCAGGTGTCCCTTCTCCAGCCGAACCTTTTGCTTTTGGATTTCTTTTCACCATGTTCGCCCCGTGTATCCCTTGTCTATTACAGTGAGAGAGAAAATGAATCTGATGTATTTACGGGGTGAAAAGAATAAAATTTCAAGAGCGCTGCCGAACTAAGCTGCCATTCACGGAGATGACGTCACCGGACTCAAAAAAACCTACATTTACATTTTTAATAAAATTATATTTAAGAAAAGTAGCAACTAGGTTTAATTCATGCTATTTATTTTAAGGATTCAAAATGCCAATGTTGGATTTTTGTATTTTTATTTAGATGAATTTTACATGTTTAACAAAAAATAAATATTTGTGTCAAATGAGGCCTAATTTGTTTTGTAATTAATGGTGAATTGTCCGGGTTTACAGTGTCTGTACGTAGTGACGTATGATACGCTGTTCTGATTCAGTCTGTCGAGTAAAGCCTCATGTTAACAGCACACAGTCGTCCCATGGATTATTTCTTACAACTAAGGAACACGACACGGTGTCAGAAGTGTGTGGCTACTGAGAAAGGCACTAAGGGTCCATCAGGGGGGAAAAGGGAGAGAGGTGTGCAGAAATGTCGGACGGTGAAGATGAACGGCCGAGGGCAGGAGTTAGCACAGCAGCTAGCACTCCCAGCGCTACGTTTAGCATACAGCCACCGGAGCCCTTTGATTTTTCCAAACCACATGAATGGACAAAGTGGATACGTCGCTTCGAGAGATTTCGCCAGGCAAGTCATCTGTCAGCAAGTACGGAGGAAAATCAAGTCAACACATTGATATACTGCATGGGAGACGAAGCGGATGACGTCCTGAGAGGCTTAAAGCTAACCGATGCAGAGCAGCGGGAAAACTGCAAAGTGAGAGACGGCTTCCATAACTTTTTCATCGTCAAGAAAAATGTTGTGTATGAGCGTGCACGGTTCAACATGCGCAAACAAGAGCCAAATGAGACTGTAGATGCATTCGTAACTGCCCTACATGCATTAGCGGAGCATTGTAACTCTGGTACACTCCATGATGAGCTCATAAGAGACAGAATAGTAGTGGGCTTGGCCGACACAAGGCTGTCGGAGCGCATGCAAATGGAAAAGAACTTGGACCTGGAAAAAGCTGTAAACATGGCAAGACAATCAGAAGAGATTAAAAAGCAACAAACTGCTCTGAGAGGTGAAAGTAACGTGATGCAAATGAACGTGAGTTCTGTGGACAGAGTCATTAAAAACAAAACAACAGTATGACAAATCCAAGTTTAAGTCAAGATTCAAAACGGCGAAAGCTCAACAGCAGTTTAACAGTAAAAGCACATCTAATGCACGGTGCTACAAATGCGGAGGCTCTCTTCATCCAAAACAGGAGTGCCCCGCCAACAATGCAACATGTCATTCTTGTGGAAAGAAAGGGCACTACCAGCGTGTCTGCAGACAAAGTAAGACAGTACAAAGTATTGAGGAGGAAGAGGAGCAAAGTTTCTACAGACAACCAGGCATGGACTGCAGAGCTACAGGTGAAAGACAAAAAAATGACTTTCAAACTCGACACGGGAGCAGATGTGACTGCAATAGCAGAATCAGACTTGGTCAAAGTATTTCCAAAAGCTCTGCCCGTTCTCCAGCAGCCAGAAAAACCACGGTTAGGCCCAGGGAGGACGCCACTGGATGTTGCAGGATTCGCTAAGCTACAGCTCAAGTACGGAACAAAGTTGACAACAGAGAAGGTCTATGTAGTTAAAAACCTTAGCACACCACTGTTAGGCCTGCCCGCCATTACAGCTCTTGGCCTCCTGGTGCGTGTTAATGCTGTTTCAAAGGACACTCTGAAAACTACTTACCCCAAACTGTGCAATGGACTGGGTGAAGTGCAGCAACCGTACCACATTAAACTAAAACCAAACGCTGTCCCGTACTCGCTCAAAACCCCTAGGAGGATTCCAATACCTTTAATGGGAAAAGTAAAGGAGGAACTCTGCAGGATGGAAGAGCTTGGAGTTATCACACGAGTGGAGGAACCTACGGACTGGTGCGCCGGCATGGTCGTAGTTCCAAAGAAGAACAGTCCCAGGCTGAGACTGTGCGTGGACTTTACGGGACTTAATGAGTACGTGTGCAGAGAGAAATTCGTGATGCCTTCTGTCGAACAAAGCCTTGGGATGCTTGCGGGAGCTAAGGTGTTCAGCAAACTGGACGCTAACATGGGCTTCTGGCAAATTCCTTTGTCGGAGGAGTCCGCCAAGTTGACAACATTCATAACACCCTTTGGGCGGTTCCACTTCAACCTTTCGGCATCAACTCGGCGCCCGAGCATTTTCAGCGCATGATGTCGGCGGTCATTGAAGGACTTGAAGGGGTGGTCTGCATCATTGATGATGTGCTGGTATGGGGTCGCGACCAGAAGGAGCACGATGCCCGACTCCATGCCACCCTGCAGAGACTGGAAAAAGCTGGTATAACTCTGAATGTGGAGAAATGTGATCTTTCACAGGCCAAAGTGACTTTCCTAGGTCACGTCATCGCGGACACAGGCATAAGTCCCGACCCACAGAAAACAGAGTCCATCTCTGAGATGAAAGAGCCAACAAACGTGGCAGAGCTAAGAAGTTTTCTGGGCATGGTCAAGCAGGTGGGTAAGGTCATCCCCCATCTGGCAGAGAAAGACAAAGCACTGAGAGATCTTTTGTCTAAGAAGAACAGTTGGTATTGGGGTGTAGATCAAGTCAAAGCGTTCAAAACACTGCAGGATGCCCTAACCTCACCCCCCCGTGCTGGCAATGTATGACGCAACCAGAGACACTAAAGTATCAGCCGATGCTTCATCATACGGGTTAGGAGGTGTTCTTCTACAGCTGTGGGAGGAAGTTTGGAGACCGGTAGCTTATGCTTCGAGGTCACTGTCTCCTACGGAACAACGTTATGCACAAGTGGACTTAGCGTCTACATGGGCGTGTGAGCGGTTCCGTGATTTCCTGATAGGCAAAGACTTCTGCCTGGAAACGGATCACAAGCCTCTTGTTTCATTACTGGGAGGACAAGCCCTGGATCTACTTCCACCAAGGATTCAGCGCTTCAGAATGAGGCTCATGCGTTACTCGTATAAGGTACAGTACACACCAGGAAAATCGCTCTGGACAGCAGATACTCTGTCCCGCTCACCACCGGAAGCAAAACAGACACAATCTGAAAAAGACTTCATGGAAAACACAGATATATATGTTGACAGCATTATTGAAAATATGCCTGTTAGTTCATCATATATGCAAACACTCAAGGAACAGCTGAAACTGGACAGTGAGTGTGCTCGAGTCATGGACATGTGCAGTCAAGGCTGGCCAGATCACGCAAAACAAGAACCACTACTGCGAAACTACTGGCCTGACCGAGCCACACTCACTGTGACCGACAGTTGCTGTTGAAAGATTCACGACTCGTTATTCCGTCAACGATGCGAAATGTTAACAAAACTACACGAAGGACACCAAGGCGTTGTAAAATGCAAAGCTCGTGCTCGCCAGACAGTATGGTGGCCTGGGCTCAGCCAACAAATAAGTGAAATGGTGTTAAGGTGTAGAACATGCACCCAAGAGAGACACAACAGAAATGAGCCGCTTATGCCAAAGAATGCCCTGACCGTCCGTGGCAGAGAGTGGGTACAGATCTGTTCGAGCTAGGAGGGAAAACTTACCTTCTTGCTGTGGATTATCTTTCCAGGTTTGTTGAGATTGCCCCACTAAACAAAACCTAATCCAACGACGACATTACTCACCTTAAATCATTGTTTGCTCGTCATGGCATCCCCGAGGTCCTAATGTCAGACAATGGGCCTCAGTTTTCCGGACAGACTTTCACAGACTTTGCAGCTGCTTATGGATTCCAACACATCACGAGTAGCCCAAGGTTTCCGCAAAGTAATGGAGAAGCGGAACGTGCCGTTCAGACTGTGAAAAACTTATTGAAAAAAGCATCTGACCCATATTTAGCTCTCCTTGCCTACAGAGCTACTCCTCTCCAAAATGGATACAGCCCTGCTGAACTTCTCATGGGCCGACGCCTGTGGACAACTCTACCGACCCTTCCCTCGCAGCTGGCCCCAACACTGCAGAACAGCGACACATTCGCTCAAAAGGAAAGGGAGAAGAGGATGTCAGACATCTCCAACTACAACAAGCGTCATCGAGCAAAACCTTTGTGCAAGTTGTCACCAGGTGAACATGTGTGGGTGACTGAAGCTAAAACACCGAGATCTCACACAGTAGACTTCCCACATGGGACAGTGAGACGCAATCGCTTGCATTTGATTCCTTTGCATGACAAGTGTGATAAAAAGAGTGTGTCATACGAACCATTTGAACAAAAACACTCATGTTGTTAGAACTAGATCAGGAGGAGTTGTTGTTAAACCTAAAAGGTTAGATCTGTGAGGAAAAAGTTACATAATACACCGACTGTTGTCCTGTTTCTGCTTTAAGTTTTAAGAGTGCAAAGTTTAATGTCACATGCTAAGTCACAGCAAAAGTTAAATATGTACACTTAAAAGTGTAAAACAATAGAGAGAAAGAGGAAAAGAACAGCATTTGTTTTGTTTTTAGAAAAAGGGGAGATGTGGTGTGTTCAATGTCACAGCATCATCTTGTACGTTTCTAATGATCTGCCCAACGTAGTGACGTAGGATACGCTTCTGATTCAGTCTGTCGAGTAAAGCCTCACGTTAACGGCAAGTGTTCTGGACTTGATGTGGGCCAGATAAGGTAACCGAATGTGGACTGCTTTTGTGCCGATAATCCACGCAGTATGTCAGCCAGATGAGCCAAAAGTAAGTCATGTGGGCCAGATATGGTGTCCTCATACGGCACTGAGCCACATCTGGGCCACATTTTGGCCATGAGAGGGCCAGATCTGGACCACCTTTGGATAGTATGGTGCACTTCCGGCTAAGCATCGGCACTGTTCTGGATTTGATGTGGGCCAGATAAGGTAACCGAAAGCGGACCGCCTTTGGGCCAATAATCCATGCGGTATGTGGGCCAAATGAATGTGTCTGATGTGGGCCACAACTGGCCCATACCAATTTTGATATCTGGGATGAAGTTAGTGCAAACAGTTACATAAAGTACTTGAGTAAAAGTAACTGAGTACTCCCCGCCTCGGCCAATGGGAGCAGAGCATTATCTGTGTCCTCCTCTAGGGGGCAGCACCACATTCAATGAACTGACTCTGAGCAGAGATTGTGAGAAGAAGAAACTCTGGATTTAAACAAACCTGAACAAATAACCTGGAAGAGGAAAGAAGATGAGCCATGATCGAGGAGACAGTCCCTCACAGAAGAGCTCTTCTTCACACAGTGAGTGTGGACCCTCCACGCTTTACTCATGTCAGACCCGTCTCTCTTTTCTGTAGAAACAGGAGATCCACAGTCCAGGTCTCGACACACGGCGGTCGCCGCCTCCAGGTTCCAGGGGTTATAGGTCGTCACTCGTCTCCACTCTCCTCTGAGCTCCGCCTCCACCGTCCCCTCACAGCGACTGGCCCCTCCCACCAGCCTCAGCGGCTCTGGACACAAACACAGGTGAGCCCCGCCCCCCTCTCCAGGCCCCGCCCCTTACAGGCCCCGCCCCCTTACCTTTGCAGGTGAGGTTGAGAGTGGGGCAGGTCTCTGGGCCGGTCCTGGTCCGGGGACAGTCCATCAGCTTAGACTCGTTTCCCTCACAGTGGAACGTCTGCCCCAGAGGAGAGAGCGCCCCCTGGAGGAGAGGAGCCCCACAGCCCAGCTCCCTGCACAGCACCTCTGCCCCGCGACGGTCCAAGGCCCCCTCACAGACCCCGGCCCAGGACTGGGCCAAGGACTGGTCCTGGATCTGCAGATATCCTGAACACAGGCTCCGCCCCCCGACCAGCCGCACCGAGTCTGAGGGTACACACATGAGGTCACAGTCTGAGGTCACACATGAGGTCACAGTCTGAGGTCACACATGAGGTCACAGTCTGAGGGCACACACATGAGGTCACAGTCTGAGGGCACACACATGAGGTCACACACATGAGGTCACACACATGAGGTCACACACATGAGGTCACACACGTAAGGTCACACACATGAGGTCACAGTCTGAGGTCACACACATGAGGTCACACACATGAGGTCACACACATGAGGTCACACACATGAGGTCACAGTCTGAGGGCACACACATGAGGTCACACACATGAGGTCACACACATGAGGTCACACACATGAGGTCACAGTCTGAGGGTACACACATGAGGTCACAGTCTGAGGGCACACACATGAGGTCACAGCAGGGGCGCAACTACCCACTTTCTGGGGGGTATGCAGACACAAATTGGGTTGGCTTCGGGCCAATATTTTTTTTAAAATACCCCCTCTTACTGCGCACAGATGAAACAACGGCAGGAAGGTTTCTAGGACTGTCTCTTAACAATTATAGCTCATTTGTGTGTATTTATTTATGTAAGACTGACTAACCATAGCTCATCTAACCAGAAGAGATCGTTTTTTTAAACGTCTTTAAAGTCAGGGATATTTTTTGGCTGAGCGTGTGGCGTGAGAGCGTGTGAAGGCACTCAAATGCGTGTCAGAGGTAAAGTATGAGGATCAGGACAAACCACAATTTAACCTAGAAGTTAGACAGTGGAATGGTGTTGTGCTAAACACAAGCAAATATCAGGGGCAAAACATTTGCGGATAAAGAACAATTAAGTCTCTGTTGGGATATATATATGTATATATATATATATATATATATATATATATATATATATATATATATACATAGGCGCCGATCCCGTGGGTGCTCCGGTGCTCGAGCACCCAGCCAAATCTTTGAGCACCCAGGCGAATTTACCTTGAATTCACAAAATGTCCCATTGAATAAAACAAGCGAATAATTAAAACTGTACTTCTGTGTCGTAACATTCAGGCGCGGGTCCTACCATCATATACAAATGTGAATGTGACACTAAGCACTAAGTATCTGTAGCGTGGTCGAACGGTAACCTCGCCTGACTTTCATGCCAAAGGTCCCTGGATCGAGATACGCCTGTGACGATTTTACTTTCTTACAAATTATATTGCTAATACTTTATAGAAATAGAATTCAATCGGGCATATTGTTTTTCTATAATTCCAATTCATACGTCTAGGGAAAATATAATTTGGGCACGCGGGCAGTGTGTTGCTAGGTAAAAATCCTCACTGTCAATCAAATCCTTGATCTCATTATCAACATGATGCTCCGACGCCGTGTACGTAACTTCGGCCAAAAACAAAGCTCGTTTGCCGCCAATGGGCTAATGACCAAGAAGCTAATAAAACGCACTAAGATAACAATGGACAGATTTGTAATTAGAAAGAAATTGCATTTATCAGAAGATTCCACCAGCGAGGAGACTGTCTCCATTCATTATGAGACGGCCTCTACAACTACTTCTAGTGCCAACAATGGTGAGTTGCGCGCAGCGCACCAATGCATGTGTATTGCTTTCTCAAAAAATAGCCTCAGTGTATAAGATGATAGTAGACATTGCCAAGTAGCTTGCATTTCTGTTTAGGTAAATGTGAGGCGGTGTGCGTCACATGACAGTACCGGCTGACTGAGCACCCACGGGGGAAAACATAAATCGGCGCCTATGTATATATATATATATATATATGGCGGGCCAAAAAATATTGGCAACGGGCAAAAATTGTCCCCCGGGCCGGACGTTGCCGACCACTGGTCTATGGAGTATATCACAAAAAAAAAAAAAACCTTTTCACGGGCCGATTAAGCTTCTGTTGCTCTCATTCACGTAACTTCTGCTCTGCCCCTCTCTCTCTCTCTCGCGCGCGCAAGAGGGGAGACAAAAACACGTGTTTTTGTTAAAGAGGCGTTTTGCACTTTGAGCTCCTCGTGGAGCAGCGGCGGAGATGACCGGGCTGAGGAGGAGACTGTGCGGTGATGTCGCTGCCGTTCGGAGGCGGCCCAGAGCGGAGCTGAGCGAACAGGTGGAAGGTGTGAGTGACGGGGCTCCTGTACCTCGTCACTCACGGACCCCGCGCGCCTTTTACTCTCCTCTGGCCCGGGACAGCGCCCGCAGGCCGCGCTCACGTCCCGCGGTCGTGCGTTCACAAACTGTCCCTCTGTCAACCCTACACTTCTGCCTCCGCCCCCCTCCAGCAGTGACTCGTGTGACGCAAAATAAGCACGTTGACGCTAGGGGGCGCCGCTGTTCCTGTCGCGCCGAGTCCGATTATATTTAAATATTTTTTTCTCTCGCGCCCCTTCCTTTCGGCGCCCCATATGCAAGGCATACATTGCATATGCCCTTTTTGCGCCACTGGGTCACAGTCTGAGGTCACACATGAGGTCACAGTCTGTCCCGTTAAAGTGGTTCCACCTGAAGGTCCCACCTCAACTGAGCATTGACCTCTGACCCCTGTCTGAACCCTAACCAGATCCCAAAGCTTCAAGTGTCACAACAGACACACACATGACACAAAAACACAACACAACAGCCACACACATGACACAAAAACACAACACACATGACACACACATGACACAAAAACACAACACACATGACACACACATGACACAAAAACACAACACACATGACACAAAAACACAACACACATGACACAAAAACACAACACAACAGCCACACACATGACACAAAAACACAACACAACAGCCACACACATGACACAAAAACACAACACACATGACACACACATGACACAAAAACACAACACAACAGACACACACATGACACAAAAACACAACACACATGACACACACATGACACAAAAACACAACACAACAGACACACACATGACACAAAAACACAACACAACAGTCACACACATGACACAAAAACACAACAGCCACACACATGACACAAAAACACAACACAACAGCCACACACATGACACAAAAACACAACACAACAGCCACACACATGACACAAAAACACAACACACATGACACAAAAACACAACACACATGACACAAAAACACAACACAACAGCCACACACATGACACAAAAACACAACACAACAGACACACACATGACACAAAAACACAACACAAAAGTCACACACATGACACAAAAACACAACACACATGACACAAAAACACAACACAACAGTCACACACATGACACAAAAACACAACACAACAGCCACACACATGACACAAAAACACAACAGACACACACATGACACAAAAACACAACACAACAGCCACACACATGACACAAAAACACAACACAACAGCCACACACATGACACAAAAACACAACACAACAGTCACACACATGACACAAAAACACAACACAACAGTCACACACATGACACAAAAACACAACACAACAGTCACACACATGACACAAAAACACAACACAACAGTCACACACATGACACAAAAACACAACACAACAGCCACACACATGACACAAAAACACAACACAAAAGTCACACACATGACACAAAAACACAACACACATGACACAAAAACACAACACAACAGTCACACACATGACACAAAAACACAACACAACAGCCACACACATGACACAAAAACACAACACAACAGCCACACACATGACACAAAAACACAACACAACAGTCACACACATGACACAAAAACACAACACAACAGTCACACACATGACACAAAAACACAACACAACAGCCACACACATGACACAAAAACACAACACAACAGACACACACATGACACAAAAACACAACACAACAGCCACACACATGACACAAAAACACAACACAACAGCCACACACATGACACAAAAACACAACACACATGACACAAAAACACAACACACATGACACAAAAACACAACACAAAAGCCACACACATGACACAAAAACACAACAAAACAGCCACACACATGACACAAAAACACAACACAAAAGTCACACACATGACACAAAAACACAACACACATGACACAAAAACACAACACAACAGACACACACATTACACAAAAACACAACACAAAAGTCACACACATGACACAAAAACACAACACAACAGCCACACACATGACACAAAAACACAACACAACAGCCACACACATGACACAAAAACACAACACACATGACACAAAAACACAACACAAAAGCCACACACATGACACAAAAACACAACACAACAGCCACACACATGACACAAAAACACAACACACATGACACAAAAACACAACACAAAAACACAACACACATGACACAAAAACACAACACAACAGACACACACATTACACAAAAACACAACACAACAGCCACACACATGACACAAAAACACAACACAACAGCCACACACATGACACAAAAACACAACACACATGACACAAAAACACAACACAACAGACACACACATGACACAAAAACACAACACAACAGTCACACACATGACACAAAAAGCAGCAGAGGGCAGCAGAGGACACGGCTGTAGCAGAACAAGGGCAACAGAGGGCAGCAGAGGACACGGCTGTAGCAGAACAAGGCCAGCAGAGGGCAGCAGAGGACACGGCTGTAGCAGAACAAGGCCAGCAGAGGGCAGCAGAGGACACGGCTGTAGCAGAACAAGGCCAGCAGAGGGCAGCAGAGGACACGGCTGTAGCAGAACAAGGCCAGCAGAGGGCAGCAGAGGACACGGCTGTAGCAGAACAAGGCCAGCAGAGGGCAGCAGAGGACACGGCTGTAGCAGAACAAGGCCAGCAGAGGGCAGCAGAGGACACGGCTGTAGCAGAACAAGGCCAGCAGAGGGCAGCAGAGGACACGGCTGTAGCAGAACAAGGCCAGCAGAGGGCAGCAGAGGACACGGCTGTAGCAGAACAAGGCCAGCAGAGGGCAGCAGAGGACACGGCTGTAGCAGAACAAGGGCAGCAGAGGGCAGCAGAGGACACGGCTGTAGCAGAACAAGGCCAGCAGAGGGCAGCAGAGGACACGGCTGTAGCAGAACAAGGGCAGCAGAGGGCAGCAGAGGACACGGCTGTAGCAGAACAAGGCCAGCAGAGGGCAGCAGAGGACACGGCTGTAGCAGAACAAGGCCAGCAGAGGGCAGCAGAGGACACGGCTGTAGCAGAACAAGGCCAGCAGAGGGCAGCAGAGGACACGGCTGTAGCAGAACAAGGCCAGCAGAGGGCAGCAGAGGACACGGCTGTAGCAGAACAAGGCCAGCAGAGGGCAGCAGAGGACACGGCTGTAGCAGAACAAGGCCAGCAGAGGGCAGCAGAGGACACGGCTGTAGCAGAACAAGGCCAGCAGAGGGCAGCAGAGAGCGTGATATATGAGCCCAGAAACACTGCACTTCTAAAGCAGCACTTACTTTATTTCTAGATCACATTTAAAAACAGCTCTGCCCAAAGTGCTTCCACATTCAACACAAACAACAACAACAACAACACACAACAACAACACAAACAACAACACACAACAACAACACAAACAACAACAACTTATAAACATCTTTAAACCCACAGCAGCGAGTCAAGAGGAGGAAAGAGTGATGCTGCCTTCAGGCGCTCTCGTTATTGTGGCAAATACCCCAGTGGAAAATCACTTATTGGTTTATTTGGGACAGTGCCCGTTAATGAACGTACATGGGTCTCATGCATGTAAACAAGCCACACCGGATTGTAATTTCCATCCGTCGTCCCCCATGTGCACTCCACTCAACAAAAATATAAACACAACCCCTTTGTTTCTGCTCCATGTTTCATGAGATGGACTTAAAGATCTAAAATTCATTCCAGATCCACAATATTACCATTTCTCTCAAACATTGTTCACAAATCAGTCCAAATGTGTGATAGTGAGCACTTCTGCTTTGCTGAGATAATCCATCCCACCTCACAGGTGTGCCACATCAAGATGCTGATCTGACATCATGATTAGTGCACAGGTGTACCTTATACTGCCCACAATAAAAGGCCACCCTGAAATGTGCAGTTTTGTCTCACAGCAAAATGCCACAGATGCCACAAGCATTGAGGGAGCGTGCACTTGGCATGCTGACAGCAGGAATGTCCACCAGATCTGTTGCTCGTGCATTGAATGTTCATTTCTCCACCATAAGCCGTCTCCAAAGGCGTTTCAGAAAATATGGCAGTACATCCAACCGGCCTCACAACCGCAGACCACGTGTGACCACACCAGCCCAGGACCTCCACATCCAGCAGGTTCACCTCCAAGATCGTCTGAGACCAGCCACTCAGACAGCTGCTGAAACCATTGGTTTGCATAACCCAACAATTTCTGCACAAACTGTCAGAAACCGTCTCAGGGAAGCTCAACTGCTGCTCGTCGTCCTCATGGGGGTCTTGACCCGACTCCAGCTCGTCGTCCTCATGGGGGTCTTGACCCGACTCCAGCTCGTCGTCCTCATCGGGGTCTTGACCTGACTCCAGCTCGTCGTCCTCATCGGGGTCTTGACCTGACTCCAGCTCGTTGCCGTAACAGACTTGAGCAAATGCTCACATTCGATGGCGTCTGGCACGTTGGAGAGGTGTTCTCCTCACGGATAAATCTCGGTTAGGGTTAGAGTTAGGGTTAGGTGAACATCACCTCATGTTGCAAGGATCTGTACACAATTCTTGGAA